>CM033683.1:3996100-4361100 GCA_019514585.1 Dendrobium officinale | reverse complement strand
CAAAAATTCTCCAACAAATTCCATAATTAAAAATTTAATTTTTAGATTTATTTCACTTCTCTAAATATGTGCACAACTTCTCATCTTATTTTTATACCTAGAACAAGAAAAAAAAAATGCAATTGTACATTTTCTCAAATTCTACTCTCTTCTCATTTTAATTTTTCAGATGGTATTAAAAATATTAAGGTTTTACTCATTGTAAGGCTGATGGCTTCTTCAATTTGGAATCTCTTCTCCAAACTGATGAGTCCTTCACCAACACTGAAAACCATTCTTCATCTAATAAAAGCCCAAAAAACATATATAAAGGATCCTCCTGGAAAGAAATTGGTAACAGATGCCATGAACATGCTTAAGGGTCAAGAAACTGGCAACTCCAACACTAAAAATCAACCGCAAAACATAAACTTTATTATGAAATACTAGACATAAAACTTCAAAAGGAGACGAACAACAAAGCCAAATCTCAGCAGCTCACTCATTCCTTTTGTAGCCATCTAGATAACAAACAAGATAACTAATCTCCCAAAAAAACTTTATTTCAGAACATCAATGAAATAATTTTGGTTGTTCAAAAAAGTAAATTCTTAAATGCACTGATTGCAAATGATAAGAAACTACTCTATGGATAACAAACTCAAAAGCATCAATTCACATGACAACAGATAATAAAAAGCTTTGGTAATTACAGCTCATGCCATGAAAATAATAATGTCTGAATTGCAGATGGGTCACCATCAAAAGTAGTCAGCATAGGTTATATCATTCTCTCAAAATATCTAACACTTGATTATGTGCTTTCAATGCCTAACCTAGATTGCAACTTACTGTCAATAAATAAAATCGCTCAAACAAGAATTGTGTTGCTAATTTCTAATTTGATAATTGTCACTTGCATGACATAAACCCAGAGTAAATAAATGAAATTGAGGAGATGACTACAAGATCTACCTTCTAAGAAAAATCTCTCGTGTAAGACATGGGCTCAAATGGCGGGTCTTGCATGCACCATAACCCTCAATTAAAATTTCAAACACAATTCAAATAATGATTGCAGTGTCTGGCTTTAGTGCAATTGCCTAAAACACCCAAATTTTACTTAGCATTAGAAATTCATGGACTCCAAATATTCGTGTCTGACTCTACTGAGAGAGTTTTCTATTTTTTAGATCAATTATTCAAAAACAAATTAGATTATAGGTTAAGACACTAGCAAGATATTTCACACTCATTTTATAAGGGCTTTAAGATCTGCATCAAGTTCTCCCATAGGCGCAAGTCCCTATGATTAATTAGAAGGATGAAATTGTTTTCCGAATTGCTCAAAAACGAAAGAATCTACATAAGAGAAAGAAAAAATGAGAAAGATGCATGCAATACTCAAGAAGTTCTTATTAGGAAAAAGCTCAATTTCATTACTCGTGGGATTGCCAACAGTGCTATGGAAACTTGCCTTAAGTGTATGAGAATACAACGGGGAGAATGACTTCTGGGCTCCAATGTTTGCTATATATGTGAACGGCTAGAACATTAGATAACCAATTGCCCAAACTCAAAGGAATACATCGATGCAAAATCAGGGAGAGTGCCACCTCATAGAAGCTTTAATATATGGCCAGCCTATACCTCACATTTTAGATAGAAATTGTTTGCCTTTGCCAAATAAAATTAGTGCTGAAGCTTCTGAAACCTTTGACCATATTAAAATTATCCAACAGCAAGTTCTTGAAAAACTCCAAATGGCTAATGTGAAGTACAAAACTGATGCTGACAAACATCGTAGAGAGGTTTATTTCAAAGAATGAGATTTGGTTAAGGCTTACTTTCGTCGCCAACGATTTCCTGTTAGTACTTTTGGGAAAATTAAGCAGCAAGAAATTTGGGTCATTTCGTGTTCTAAAAAAAAATTGGGCTCAAATGCTTATCTTTTGTATCTTCCTTCTATTGTTGGCACTTCTCCTATGTTTAATGTTTCTGATCTTTCTTTATACGAAGGAAATACTGACGATCATGTGGAACTTGAAACTTTACCACTATCCACATCTGTATTGAGTTATGATGAGCAGGTTGAAGATATTATGGATGTCAGAACTACTAAAACTCGGCATGGTGAACACATGAAGTTCTTAGCAAAATGGAAAAATCGCCCTTTGACGGATTGTACTTGGATGGGTGCAAAAGAACTTGAAAAGTATCATCCGAAGCTTTATAAACGAATTGTGGAAGCTTTCTCATCAGGAGATGAGATTTTCCCACCAGGGGGGAATTGATGCATTCAATATTTTTAGTTTATTTTTGTTTTAATGTATTTTGAACAATATTAGTTGTGTTTTATGTTTTTTAAGCTATCCTATGATGGTTGGGCTTCCAATGATCATGGTAGGAATGTGCTAGGCATGGCAAGCCTTGGGTTTGCTTGCTCTTGGGTCCATTTCATCCTTAGGCTGCTTGCTAATTTCAGTTTGGTGAGGTTGCTGCTCTCGGTTGGGCCTTGGTTGCTTGGTATTGAGCTTAAAATGCTGGAATTCTACTTGGTGTTAGCTCATAAATGTTGAGCTGAAGTTTAACTCAATGATTGGAGTTTAAATGCACTTCCCAGCTCATTAAATCAAAAATGTATGCTTTTGTTTCAAGCTCATTATTGAGGAGCTCAATGGAGTGGACTTGTGCCTTTTCTTCTTTCTTTGTCTTCTCGGATTCCCCTTGCTGGTTGGTTCCCCGAGATCTGCCCCTTTGTCTCCTGTGCTGGCTTTTCGGGCCCCTTGCTGGCTGGTTTCCCGTGATCTGATGCTTTACCTCCTGTGCTGGCTTTTCGGGTCTCTTGCTGGCTAGTTTCCCGTGGCTGTTTGGGGGGGAATTCCGTGAGTTTTCTCTGTTTTTCTGTGCAGAATTTCTGCTGCAGTTTTTGTTGTCTTTTGACCTTCTTCTTGGTGACTTTTGGCCTTTCATTTCCCTAATTCTTATTGGATTTAGTTGGAGGTGCTATGGCTATTTGTCTACCTTCTTTTGCCTATAAAAATAAGATGTTTTGGCATGAAAAAGGTTGTTGAAAATTGTGAGCAATGTCTCTGCAAAAACCCGAGGGTTTCTTCTTGGAAAAGCTTGAGAGCTTGCTCCATCCCCGCTTTCCTCCTCTCTATTTCATCTTGGCTTTTAATTTCTTCTTCTCTACGCAAGTTTCACTCCACTTGTATCCTTCTTCTTGAGCTTTGTAAGTGTATGTTGGCTAAAATTTGGAGACATATGCTGGAGGAGTTTAGAAAGGACGTTGAACTCTTTTGCAGTGGTGGACCCTTGGTTTGCAAGCCTAAGCACAATTTTCTTAAATTTCCTATTTTCGTTGCATGTGAGGAGACTGCTAGACGGTTGTACTGAGAATAGCGTTTTTATGTTTTTATTTTGTTTTGTTCGATTTGGCTTTTGTTCCTCCTAATTTTGTTTGGATGTTTGCAAGCTACATATGAATCGAGTTTGATTTAAGTATTGTCCAGGTGTTCTCCAATTTGTCTCTTTACTCTAGTTTTGCTTGCATCATCAAGCAAACACTGATTAAGCCTAATTTCAATAGTTAAGGCATGAATTGATTTAATAATCCTCTTGATTAATTAGACAACCATGCTAAGTTCTACTTCCAATGTAATCACAAAAATAAAGTAAAGATAGGATAATTCTCTAAGCATAGAAAGAAAAAGCTATAGATGACCGGTAATACAAATTTTTTATTTTACACCATAAAAAACTAAAGACTAACACAAAATAGATACCTATTTTAGAATTATTAAATATTTGCATCATCCTTAGTAGCATTTGATTTATGAAACCTTCATAATTCTTAGTATTCAAATTTATAAATTATTTGCAAACCGTCACCATCCTAGGTAGCTCTTAGTAGCTACTGAATGAGAAGAATTGTTGTAAAAGGTATAGATTACAACAATAAAGGATGATGAAGGTTTCAGAAAGTAGGCCTCACAATGTAACGGGACCTATGTATATGCAGTAACTACTAAGGATTACTGCTTAAAATTACAATACGTCTAAGAAGCTTAACTAAACAGAAAAAGTAAATAGTTTGCAAATATCTCTTCTGTATCAACTAAACCAACTAGACTAATTCAATTAAAAAATATAAGAGGATTTTCAGTCTTACAGGTGGCATTAGCTCAGATGGACCTTGAAAAATGTACAGCCGTGACGAACTGTTGAGATGAGAAGAATAAATATGAAAGTTAAAAAAATATAAAGGGCCCAAAATGACTAACAATCCTAGAAATATTATCAGCCGAGTTTTTTGTACATGAGCCATAGGAACATTTTCACAAGAATTTCACAAGAGTAAACTTTTTAGATAGTTCATTCATTTGACACAGGCTTTTCTAAGTGTTCAATTTAGCCCCTCAACTAAACGAATTATAACCAAATTGGTCCAGCAATCAATTTTGCCATTTTTTAAATAGAAATCGGTGGAGATAAGCTTTTCAGTTTTCATTAAGGCGTTATGAAATATTTAGGATCAAACTCACTACTTAATATCAGCTCAAATGAGATTGACCCTAAAAGGTCCAAAATGCCCTCTCATGGAAAGCTTACCTCCACCCAAAAAAGTAGAAAATAAGATCAAATTGGTTTAAATCTTATAAGTTGAGGGACAAATTAAAAACCTAGAAAAGCCTGCAATTAAAATAGAAATAAAAGTCTAGGGACCATTTTCAACATTTACTTGGAATCACATCAAAGAGAGGCTTACGTATACATGAAATAAAATGAACAAAATAATGAAAGTAAACTTAATAATTTCAATATGTAATATAGCTTACCTGGCCAAAATAAAGATGTTTAAACTTGTAATATATTACACACTAAACATAAAGGTGGCTGACAATATCTGATAAAGAAATTGATGTAGGCAAGGGGGGTCTAAACATCTTGGGTTCTTTTGGTCTTTGGGCTGTTGGTTGCCTCTCGGGTTGGGTCATGGCTGCTTTGGTTTTGAGCTAAATTCTTGGGAGCTATTTAGTTCTAGCTCATTATTGCTTGAGCTAAAGTTTAGCTCATTAATATGAAAAGGTATTCTGTATGTTAGCTCATTATGTGGAGTTGGTTCTTTGCCTTTTCTCCTTATTTATGTCTCCTCGATTTCTTCTTGGTGCTGTTTTCCGTGGCTGCTTCCTTCCCCCTTGTTGGGTGCTGGTTCCGGTCCCCTGTGTTGCCCCTTCGGTTTCTCCCCAGGTGCTGGTCCCGTGGCTGCTTTACCCGGTTCTCTGGGTTGCCTTTTCGAGTGCTGAATATGGAATAAATTCTGGTTTTTATGGTTGTTTGGGAGCTATTTTGGAATGAATGCATGTCCCCTTTTGTGACTTTTCAAGTGTTGTTTTGGGCTGACTTTTAGCCTTCCATTTACTTGAATTTAATGGGAGATAATTGGACTGTTTGGCTGCCCCATTTTCTTTTATAAATATGAAATATGTTATGAGAGTGTTATGTGTGCTGATTTTTTGAACTAAACCTACGAGTTTTTTGGATAGTTGCGAGCTATGCATTTTCTCTCCTTCTAGGAAAGCTTGCGAGCTTGTCCTCCTTCGTCTCGGCTTCTTATCTCCTTCTTCTCCCCGCAAGTGACCACTTCAATTGTATCTTTCTTCTCGATTCATGGAAATGCAACTTTAGGAGCTTTTATTTAAAAGTTTATAAGTGTCGTTTTGTAAGAGTCTTTTATGTTATAAAAGTGATGATGTGTCTTCGTTTAATGGTTGTATTTTATTGATTTTGTGGTATTTTGGAAGGTGTCCTAATTTGTTTGTAATGTTCGTGTAATTACGGGCTTGTCCTAATTTTTATCTGCATCAATTTGGTATAAGAGCCTAGGTTTGTGAGTCTTCCTAGGTTGTTTCGTGTCTTTTTCTTAAGTGTTTAGAAAAAATGAAAAATCACAAAAAATTGAGTCAGTTGTGGAAGAATGCAATCCAGAAACTTCTGAAGTCCACATTCCAATGGATAGATGGGTTCCGACGGAAGAAAGTTCGACAGATCCCCTACATAATGAGCTATTCAAACTACATATGAAATTGCATATGAGTACGGAAAACTATTTGAAGAAAAAGAAGCGTCTGCAAGAACAGTTTAGGCAAGAACGTGAGATGATCCTGAAGAAATATGAAGCAAAGATTCAAGAGCTTGATGCACCTCCTTCGCCTCGTCGGAAGAAAATTAAAGCAGCCTCCTCGAAAGATGAGCATTTTCAATCGGAGGAGAGTTAATGTGGGCAAGGGGGGTCAAAATAAGTTGAGTTGAAAATTTTGTAAGTTTCTACTAGAGTCAGCTCATTAATGAGCTTCTACTTAATCAGCTCATTATTGTGTATTTAATGCCAAATTAGATTCATTCTCCCTCCTTTAGTCCCCTCTCTAAAGGCTCTTTGGTTTCCCCACTTAACTCCCCTTCCCCTTCCCTTGGTCTCTTCGGTTTTCCCTCCTGGTTCGGCTCCCCTGGCTGCTGGTTCCAATCTCTGTGTTGCCCCTTCAGTTCTCCCCTGGTGCTGTTTCCCATGAGCTGTTCCTTCTCCCTTTGATTGGTGCTGGTTCCGGTTCTTGTGCTACCTTTTTCGTTTCTTCCCTAGCTGCTTATCCCATGGCTGCTTTGCCCGGTTCTCTGTGCTGCCTTTTTTGGTGTTGTTCCGCCTCCCCTGCTGTTGTTCCGGGGTTGCTTTTTCCCTAGTTTTTGTGTAGCTATTTGGGAGCTGTTTTGGAAAGAATGCAGGGCTATTTGGGACCTATTTTGGAATGAATACAGGGCTGTATGGGTGCTGTTTCTGGACAGCTACTGGCCTTCCAAATTCCCCTATTTTAATTAGCTTAATTAATGCTTTTATGGTGGTTGTTTGGCTACTCCTTTTATGGCTACTATATATTTATCCTATATATATATATATATATATATAATATATATATATTTTATATATATATATATATATATATATATAATGTTTTTGTAATATTAGAGAGAGTTTATGGTGATAATTTTTGGAAGAAAACCTATGAGTTTTGTTGGATAGCTTGCGAGCTATGCCTTTTCTCTCCTTCTTCTTCTAGGAAAGCTTGCGAGCTTGTCCTCCTTCGTCTCGGCTTCTTACTCCTCCCCGCAAGTGCCCACTCCAATTGTATCTTTCTTCTCGATTCATGGAAACGCAACTTTAGGTGCTTTTATTATTTAAAAGTTTGTAAGCGCCGTTTTGTAAAAGTCTTCTCTGTGGATCTATCCACCCATCACAAACCGACCAAAGTAACTCTCTGTTACAGCCATGAAGTTGATAAGTGGTCTTCTTTGTGGATCTATCCACCAATCACAAACCGACCAAAGTAACTCATTTTTCCTTCCAAACTCCTCTAGTAGGCTTGAGCAACTTCTCAATAATATCCCTCTCTCTTTGTGGATCTGTCCACCTATCACAAACCGAGTTTTAGCAAAGAGAGAGGGATAATATTGAGAAGTTGCTCAAGCCTACCATAGGAGTTTGGAAGGAAAAAGGAGTTACTTTGGTTTGTGATGGGTGGACAGATCCACAAAGAAGACCACTTATCAACTTCATGGCTGTAACAGAGAGTTATCATATGTTTATCAAAGCTGTAAACTGTGATGGACAGTGCAAGGATAAGTTCTTTATTTCTAATTTAATCAAAGAAGTTATCATGATGGTGGGGCCTTCAAACATCATCCCGGTTATTACTGATAATGCACCTGTTTGTAGAGCTGCAAGTCTATTTGTAGAGCAAGCCTATCCTCATATTTTTTGGATACCATCTGTTGTGCATACGCTTAATCTTGCCTTGAAGAACATTTATGCAGCTAAGAATACCGAGGCAAACGAAATCAC
Source organism: Dendrobium officinale (assembly GCA_019514585.1). NCBI lineage: Eukaryota > Viridiplantae > Streptophyta > Magnoliopsida > Asparagales > Orchidaceae > Dendrobium > Dendrobium officinale. The sequence goes on along the minus strand of CM033683.1, from coordinate 4,353,227 downwards.
CTACAATGAATGTCATTGGATAACAGTGATTGCTGGATATGCAGTTGTAATTAGGAATTTTATAATGAATCACTCCATGAGACTCTATGTTTAATGATTTCTCTAATTTGAAGATGCTTGCAGTTGTTGAAACTTGGTTTATCTCAGTTATAGTGATGTTGAGAAGATTCAAAAAAATAAAAAATGCTCTTCAAGCTATGGTGATTAGTGACAAATGATCCTGTTATAGGGAAGACAATGTTGGAAAGGCTAGATATATAAAGGAGAAGCTTTTAGATGATTTATGGTGGGATGAGATTGAATACATCATAAATTTCACAAATCCAATTTATGAGATAGTGAGAGTAGCTGATACGAATAAGTCTTGTTTACATCTCATTTATGAGATGTGGGATTCAATGCTTGCCAAAGTAAATAAAATTATATATAGACATGAGAGAAAGGCACTTCATGAAGACTCAAGCTTCTGGGATGTTATTTATGTTATTCTAGAAGATAGGTGGAGCAAAAGTAATATACCTTTACATTGCTTGGCTCACTCACTAAATCCCAAGTAAATTTTAACATTTTTCATTATTAATTCATAATTTGTTGTTTAGTAATTTCAATATTTTTTCATTATTTCATTTTAATATTTTTTGAAGATATTCAACTAAAGAATGGCTTCAAGAGGATCCTCAAAGAGTTTCTCCACAGAAAGATTTAGAAATTTCAAATATGAGGAAGACATGTTTGAAGCGTTATTTTTCAAATGAGGACAGAAGAAGTATCAATATTGAGCTTGCTAAATTTTTTGGTTATTTAGAGGACTTCGATGACCAAGAGTCATTGCACGATAGGTTGAGAATTGATCCGAAAATGTGGTGGATTATACACGGAGCTTCAGCACCTCTACTTCAAACAATCTCCATACAATTGCTTGACCAAGTTTCATACTCATCTTGTTGTGAAAGAAATTGGAGCACATACTTGTTCATCCAATAAATGAAGAGAAATAAAATTACTCCACAACGGGCTGAAGATTTAGTTTATGTGCATACAAACCTTCGACTTCTCTCAAGGAAAACTGCAACTTATATGGAAGGAGACAACAGAATGTGGGATTTTTCTGGAGATGAATTTGAATCTCTTGAGGATATGGGAATATTAGAAATTGCTAATCTTTAACTTGATGAGCCTAAATTAGAAGCTATAATATTTATTGAAGATGATATAGAAACTCAAAGACAAACCATTGAAGAAGCTAATCCTATCATTCCTTCTATTGAATAGTTGAAATTTCATGTGCTGGACAATTTATCTTCCTATTTTTGTTGTTGTACTAGACATTTAAATATTTAATGCTTACTTTTATTTCAATTTTTTTTTTCAAATATTACACTTTGATTATTTTCTTAATTTTTAGGTATTATTTATATATTATAATGTCGTATCCGCGTCGTATATGTATCCTGTATTTTTAAGAATTGGCGTGTCCTGTATCTGTATCGTGTCGTATCCGTATCGGTGCAACATAGCATAGAACCCATGTTTTCTGCCCCATCCCTTCCCCTCCAACTCCAACTCCAACTCCACTCACCACAGCCAAATGCCTACTCATGAAAACCAAAACTGTAAAGGCTTATCTCACAAACTTCTTTATTTCGTACAAGCAGCAATAAGACCTCTTTGTCCGCCGCCTCACTCACAAACCAAGTCAAGCTCCATGCACCCTAGCTCCAAAAAGCCTACCACAACTCAAACTCCTATTAATCTCCTCTTACCTACTCATCCATTATTTACCTCTCAGACAAGCAGCCATCAACTTATTTCCACTTAAAATCATCATAATTTCAACCCATCACCTACTCCTCACTCGATCTCCATATCATTACAACCAGCCATGGACATGCAATTTCTCCTCCGTCTCAGCTCCTTATATCTTCTCTCCACAAGTTGCCTTCCACTTGTATCCTTCTTCTCAAGCAATGGACATGCAATTTTAGGTTGTTTATGTTTGTGTTTGTAAGCATCAAGAGTTGTAAGGTGTTTGTTTTAATGTTATAAGTTTGTAAGAGTCGTCTTTATCTTATAAAAGTTGTATTTTGTTGTATTTTTGGGTATTTTGTGTAATTTTATATATTTTATCCAAAGAAGTCTGTGTATCTTTTTGTTTGCAAAAATTAAGGGCTTTTCCTAATTTTTGCTTGCATCACACCTCATTAAACCGTGACTTCAAACTTCCAAACAACCTACACTAGCCAATTCTCTCTCTGCCTGTCCTTGTCTTACTTTACCACTCTAGTTCTCCCTCTAGCTAACAAAACCACCTTCACAACCACAACATAATCCTCTTCCTCCCTCATTCGCCATTCACTCTCTCTCTCTCTCATTATACCTCTTTCCACTCTAAAAAAAAATATGATTATTCAAAAATAGAAAAAAAATAAATATTGAAATATTTTGAAATTTTTATTAAAAAAAATTTGTGTGCTTGTCGAAGCAGATTTCTCGTCACTTCATCATCATCACAATGTCTAGTGCACAAAAGTATAAAAATGCAACTTTTAGAACTCTTAAAAACACGATTGCAGTATACTAGGCGGAATGAGCAAAATCTGTATGAGATTTTATTAACACGATGAGAGGAAAATTTCAGGCGATGCTTACAATGCAGCAGTAAAGCCCTATACATATTTTTCTTAGCACAATTAAAAAACATATGTTTTGCAAATTTTCTTGTGCAGGTACCTTATACACCTTTCTTGGCATGGTGGGTTTTAAAAATTCAAACTATGGTGTCCTAAACACCAACCATGCACACCTTGCTTGGCATAGTAGGAAGGCCAAGCACTCTTCGTAGATGACCCCTACATGCCTACATGAGAAAGATTCTAGAAGGATACCAAATTTTGGACATATTAAACGGACCTACATAAGAGAGAATCTAAAAGAACTTTTATGGGCATAAAAATAGCCAATTTAAAGGGTAAAATATAAATTAAGAGCATAATTTAAACATCCTAAATTTGATATAAGCAATGTTGAACAAAAAATTGAAGGCGAACACAAGGACTTACACGAGACTTACTGAAATGCCTAAGAGCGTGAATAGAACCTCATCATCCATATTTTTTAATGTTGAATAGCGCACCATGGCGCAACACTCCCCCGTGGAGCATTGGGAAAAGGGTTCAATTAAAATGTTTAAGAATAGTGTAAGAGTGGGTTCCATATTCTCATAATTTTGAGAATTTTACGTGGGAACAAGTGATATTTATACATTATGTTATGTTTCTTTTAGATATTGATCGAGTAAATGTAAGAGTTCGTTATGACGTTTGGCCAATCACACCGTGGAGAGAGGTAAAATTAAATTCTTTTAAATTTGAAAAGTTATCTAAATGCAATCATGTAGAAAGTTATTTATTTTAAATGCAACTTGTACTTTCATATATGATTTAGCATCTTCTTACATGAATGCTTTTGAACATATGATACAAATGCAAATCTCTCAAGTAATGATGGTAGAAAGTGTAAAGCCTATGTTTCTTTTACATGTAATGCATATGCCTTCTTTTACATATAGTATATATGATCATCTCTCTTTTCTCATGTAATTATACAAACATGTAACATCATATGAGAACATTAGATCATACACATGAATGGCATGCTAAAGTCTATTTATGAATAAATAAGAAATGTTTGCATGTGCATGTTTGATGCAGAGTACTAAATGGTAAAGGGGCTCTTTTGAGTCAATGGTAAATGGGCTCTTTTGAGCCAAATGGTAAAGTGATTCTTTAGAACCAAATGGTAAAGGAATGACCAATTAAAAGTGTACCTGATCAGTACAAAATAAATGATACTTCCGCAACGGGTGATTAATATTATGTTATTATGATATCATGTTGTTATGTTATATGCATATGAGGCATCAATTGAGCATGATTGTTTAATGAGAAAGTATTGCAAGCTTATGCAAAGAAAGAGAACATAAAGATCGACTTGGAGGCATTTTCACTTTAAATAATGTATTATGGCATGTTGAATGTTTATTTACTTAGAAGTATATGCATGTTGTACTTCTTTCCTTGTCTCTAAATTTAATTGAATGTCATTTTATCTACTGAGTTGTGACTCACCCAACTTATGGAACATTTTTCATGAAAACCTGATAAACGATAATGGTAGATAGACCACCCTTTACGTACCGTCGTAGGGAGACGACGGGCGACAGGTTCCTTCTTTTTTGATTTTTGACATTTTGAATTAGAAGGATTCAGGATGACTTGTAATGGAAGATCTATGGACATCTTTTTATATTTTGAACCTTTATATTTAAGTTGATATATTAAATGATAGATGAAAAGAAAGAAAAAAATTGCACTTGGAATATTTTAGTAGCTATTTTTATATGTTTGGAGATATGTTAATTATGAAATGTGAATGTTTTTTAAATTCTAATGTCCGACTTTCATTCCCACCTCGCCTATGCAAGCTTACCAGGCCGGGGCGCGACACTTAACATTTAAACCATGTGTCACGACCAGGCCCGGTTAGCTCGCAAGTGCGAGGCGGGAACGAAAGTCGGATAGGAGGAATTAATAAAAACTTCATATTTCTCTATTTACATGTCTCCAAACCTATACAAAGCATTCTCAAATATTGATGAAAGAGCCACTAAAGAACTCCAAGTACAATATTTTTCATTTCATTCATAAACCAAAGTTAACATATACATGGAGATTCAATTACAAAAGGAAGTGTTAAAAATAGAACTAATTATCAAAGTTATCCTATACAACCATCTATACCAAAATATCAAAAACTCAAAAAAAAGATCATGTCGCTCGTCGTCTCCCTACGACGGTACGTAATGGGAGGTCTATCCGTCATCTATCCTTTACCAAATCCTCCTGAAAAGTGTCCCACAACATGAGTGAGTCACAACTCAATAGGTGTAAATGGCATTCAAATAAATTTAGGCTCAAAGGAAGAAAACTACAATATGCATTGAAACATCAATAAAAGAACAATCAACATAATACAACATTGCTTAGGGTGATTCATGTCTTCACTACAATCTTTAAGTTCTTATTCCTTTCATAACCTTTCCATTCTTCCTTTTAAAACATTCATACCTCAAATGATAATCTCAAATGCATATAACATAAATATGAAGTGTTCATAAATATCTTAATATGTAAATATAACACCCGTCTCGGAAGTATCACTTGTACTGATCAGGTACATAAAATTGGTCATTCCTTTACCATTGGTTCAAAAGAACCTCCTTTACCATTTAGCTCATAAGAGCCTCCTTTATCATTGCTCAAAAGAGCTCTTTACCATTTGATACTTCTGCGTCAACATGCACATACACTTAATACTTACATATTCATAAGAGATGCTTATGTAAACTATTCATGAACTAATCAAATGTATGTTTTCATAAGGGTATACGTGTTTGCTATGCTCATTAGTTTATTTGCATGTAAATAGAAAGCATGTGTAGTTCATGTAAAGAAAGTAGCATGAGATTCATTCATGAGTTCTAAAATTTCATAAAAAGAACTTTTACATTTGCATCAAGAGATCATAAGCTCATAAGGAAACATGTAGTCAATATAATACCATAAAGAGCATAAAAAGGAGAAATGTCATTTCTATGTAATTGCATGAAATAAGAATTTTCTAAATTTAAAAAAATGTCCATTTCACCTAACCTCAACTTGTGCACCACAATGCGATCCTTCAAAAGTCTTTACGCCCCTTTCCTCTTACGCAATCAGAATCTACAAGTGACGAACATAAGGTGTAAACATAAGTTTCCTCCCTCTCAAACCTTTAAAAAGCCCTAGGTTATAAGCATGTAACTAGTTCATACACCAAGCTTTGATTTTCTATAAAACCCCTCACTCAAACCCTGTCAATTTCATTTTATTTTCACTAGAATTAGGATTTCATCCTAACTCTAGCTTTTGGAAAACCTAAATCAATTCCTTGCTCACCTCAAAGATACAACCATCCTCTTTCCCCTTAAACTCAAGTTACCATACAACAATTCATTGGGTTTTCTAAGTAAAAATTTAGAAAACAATAATTCATTCTAAAGCTAAAATTCTTGCTTTAAAAATCTCCCTAAATTAAAAAAGAAACAAAACACTCATAGAGTTTTTCATGATTTTTGGAAAACCCTAACTATTTGGGCATGCAAAAATATCTCCTAAAAAGAATCTACCTTCACAAAAAGGCTTCCTAACCTCAAAAAGAAACTTTCCTACAAAGGTATTTTGATAGAAAATCAAAATCGGATAAAACCCTAAATTTCAAAATCCACATTTTCATGAAAACAACTCACATTAGGGTTTAAAAACATCATATTACCTTTCCTTAAACTTATCTCAAAGAAATATTGAGTTTTCTCAAAACCCAAACTCTCATTCCTTAGAGAAAACTCATGAAAAATAAGAGAAAACCCAAGCAAAACACTTACCTTAACCTTCTCTTAGATTTCCCTACAAGCTCTTCCACGAACGGCCGCCGGAAAACGCCTCCCGGGTCGCCGAAGACGCCCTACCCGACGCCCCTCCTTCCTCTCTCCGCTCGGTTCGGCCAAAATGAAGAAATGGGAAGAGTGGAAAAGCTCTCATAAATGCATAATTACATATATGCCCTCACTTAAACCCTCCTCTATTCAAATGATACCAAGGGCAAAGTCGTCATTAAGAGTTTTCCGGAAATTTTAACTCCCAAAATACTTAAAATCCGATATGGGTTCTATACACCTTTTCGTTCAGAATTTTGCACTCTATTTTATAAAATTTATTGCGTCGAATTCCGACGACTTTGAAAAATTCACTTAAAACTCGTTGTGATGCATCGAAAAGCGTGCGAAGTCTAAAACGGCATTTTTGCGGGTTTTACACCATGTCTACCGTTTTGACTCTTAAGAAAGATAAAGCCATCGATAGAATAATATGATTATGTTTTACCCCATGAGACCCATTTGAACTACTTGTTTTGATGAAAACTAACACACATTGGTGTTGTATTTATAGTTAGTCTGACTGTGACAAAAACATGTATCAAGAATAACCCATAAGGGACCTTTAACAATTGTCATACCTCAGTTTAGCTATAATTATGTTTGGAATATGGAGAATAGATGACTTAGGTCTAGTTTGATTGGACGTTTTTTTTTTTCTTTTTCCTTTCTTAAAATGTAAATTTATTTCTTCTTTACTGTTTGGTTCCTCAAACCACGTTCCCAATAACACCAATTTTTTCATTTTTCTGTTGTTTTAAAAAAGCTTTTTATATATGTTTCTCCATTAGAAAACTTCTTTCTCTGAACCGATGTTTCTTAAAACTACCTTTTACAAAAGTACCGGATAACCAAACGAAGCCTAAAGTTGGAAGACTTGCTCTAGGGTTTTTTTTTTTTTTTTTCAATTTCTCATGTTAACATTACTTCAAGTTGCTCCAAGCATCGGTACCCAAACACGTAAAAACCTAAAACTATGAATCAAATTGAGGTTTTAGAAACTAGCATTCCAGAAATCTGAACTAAATCATGATGCATCATTCAGAACCAACTCATGGTTTATGCATGTTTAGATTGTTTTTCAGGCAATCTTGCATAACCCTTCGGAAAACATTTGTTGAGTCCTGAGAAGCATGATACTAGTATCATTAACTTATGAGCATTAGATATTGGAAATTAATTTTTATCAGTTTGTTGTTGTGGATGACACTTTTATGAGAAATCGTTAAATCACATTTTTGGGGATTTAATATGTTAAAATTGCTCTCCCATGTTAAATTGGTAAATATGTCTATCATTATACAAATTGAATATGAATGGATGTCAGTTGGATGCTTCAAAGATTTTTTTTTGGTCTAGGCTGAGTGGCATGGCAATAGTCATGTGTTTCAATCTCATAAAATTAAGATATTCTATCTATTATTCCTAAAAACTTTTGGAGGCTTTATTGATCAAATGGGCCAATATGACAACGATAAGTAGAACAACATCTTCAGCAACCATATTTTAAAAGCCAAATGTGCCATTTTCTATTCAAGATATATCAAAGTGAAATTCTCTTGCATTTTCCTCATTCTAAACTTAGCCTCAATTCAGCAATTTTCAAGATCCTAGCTCAAGGATCGGGAAGTCCAAGGGGCCTCAAAAAGACCCCTCTTAGTCTGGCTAAAACAAAGCATTTTTTACTCTGGAATCATTTCTTACTTGAAAACAAAGATCACACTCAACCAAAGGCGTATCCTTCTTGAATCATGAGGCGCATCTAGCACATGATAATAATAAAGAAGAATTATTAGCACAATCATTAGAGATAATTTCATTCTAGTTGATTATTGGTAAGACAAAAAAATTACTGCAAATAAAAACAAGCACTATTGTTTGGAAATATGGTGATGGAAGTGGGTTTATAAAACATAAAGAATCAAGAGATCCATCCATACATCAATCATATTTTAAATACTAATCTACTTACTGGCCAAATCGAAGTACATCACCCACATGAATTTCCGTGTAGACCTTTCCCTTGACCTAACAAATGAAAAACCAACATAGGTACAGTAACCAATATCAGCAACCACGGAAAAGTTTATATGTTGGTTCTCAATTTTATAATACGAAGGTTAAAAATTAACCCTTGGATTTATTTTAAGTAAACAAAAACAGTAAACAGGTATAAAGGATATATATGCTTCCTTTATTGCTGCCGCACATGAACTCTCTCGCATATAATTGCCAAAAGGTAGGAAGAGAATTATCACATGCATTTAAAATGGGAAACAAGACAGTTCCAAATAATGGGTGAGGAATCATTAGTTTCTACAGATCATCAGAGCAACATTGTATCCAAACAATATTTAGTAGCAGAGCTGATCAAATGTATTACCTGGTTCTTGTTAACAGAAGTTCCATGTGTGCTACCAAGGTCATAAAGATATGTGCCATCCTTTTTAAACTGCAAAACTGCAATAATAGGTAGAAAATGAGACTTCTCCACTTAGATGCTTTTAATACAAAATGGGTTTGTTTATATACAACAACAACAACAACATCAAGCCTTTATCCTACTACGAGGGTTTGTTTATATGTGAAAAATAACTCTCTATAAATCAATTTCATTGAGAAACTTAATTCAATAATCAGGTTAAGTAAAACTTAATGCAATAGGTTAGCAATTAAATGTTTATAATGAACTATATATGTCAGCCGACAAAGGTAAGCCCTTGTGGAGGCAAAAGAGAGACCTCAAAAATTTTGAAAACAATAATGATGAATGTCACATGGGATCTATTAATGTAGACGATGGGCTGGATTTTCAAACCCCTACTACATACGATGTGGGTCAAGTAAAATCAACTACCATATAATGGCCAATGAACCTAGACAAATATATATGACATATTTGATAGGAAACGCTTGTAGATCTCAAGTATTTCCTATCAATATTCGGGAAAGAGCGAGAAAATGCTTCCAAACTCTAATGAAAACCAGAAAAAAAAACAATAATTTTTATTGCAATAATCAAATATATGGAAGAAAATAGCAAGATACAGTTGATCCTCAATTTGAGAGGAGGATAGATCTCTCCCAAATTCTCTAGACGCCACTAGAGCCCAAAGGAAACCTAAATCTAAGAGATCCCAAATTCAGCCAAATTCAAGATGCCCTAACCCTAGGAAAACAAACTATTTAATGCATACAAATCAAAAGGAAATCCCTAAACAATCCCTACCTTCAATTTCCCTCCCAATTCCCTCACAAATCTTTCCAAAAACGTTCCCTTGGATTTGGCGGCCCGATCGGTCTACACAACAGGCAGATAGTTCCGCCTATTTTCCGACTAAGCCGGTCCTGTGTGGACCAGCTGGACTAGTCTAACAATATTCTAATGCTATAATAAAATATTCTATGTTAAATAAGCAAATGAATAATATGTTTTATTTAAAGTTTTAAACTAATATGTTAACACCTGTATTCTTGACAAATATAGTGCAATTAAAATTGAACACTTAATATTTCTTGTAAAGATTTTACTCAAGAAGATAACCTCACTTACTATATGCTATGTAATTATTCAAGAAATTTCTCTTTACACTGATTATATGTAATGCAATACAGCGGAAAATGATGATGAACTTAATTTGTATATTCAACTGACGATTAACATACAATATAATTTCCATCCCTTGAATATTTGAATATTTTGTTAAAGCTTTTTATCATAGTACACTTTAACTCATCAGATACTGCTCTGGCTATTGTTTCAAGACATGATTGAGCTTGAGTGAGGATCAAGTTTTGAAATGGCTATCATATATTTTAATGTTTAATATTGCTGTAAGATATGAAGCATGATTAGGGTAATGTATATGATAAAATTTATCTATTATGTATATAAATTTTAATGTTCATTAGAAGTTCAATAAATGAATGAATGAAATATTTTGGGACGCTTACTACAATGGAATTGATGTTAAATTACTAGATCTCTATGAATTATAAATTGTTTGGTTAAATTTATTTGGGACATTCAAGCGATTGAGTTATCACTCGCTCTTTTCTAGTGGGTGTTCCATAAAGGGGTGTTGGTGGTAAATTCAATCAATTGTGTCGTCCCTGCTCTATTATGTATATTGTACGCCAACAGGAGTTGTCGTGGGGCATAGTAAAAATGGTACCAGTGCAATTGAATTCTATGAATTATATGCGGAAGCTTCATTAGATTTAGTGCCATTAAAAAAAAGAATGTGATGTGATTACCATAGAACTAGGGTGGGTTTAGTCTTCCTAATTGAATGCGAGACAAACCCTACATGAATATACATTAAATGGATATTTATTAAATATATATTACGCATGAATATGAGTACAAGAATGTGCATTAAGGGGATATTTGGTTGCCTACAAAGAGAGTGTAACGTATTCCAAATGCAGGGGTTTTGAAAATATTAACATTTGATTTCAAGTAAAACAAATGTAGTGTAAAATTTTGGAGCATTTAGACTACATCATCTAGTTCATTTTTAGTGGAATTGGAATTCCTCCGTTTTGGGCAAGTTCCAAGTACACCGGAAATTCATTGCAATTATCACCGCCCGCCACCGTCCACCACCACATTCACCGCCGACCATCGCCTTTCTCTTCCACCCATCGCCACCAGCCACCACCACCAGAAGCAGACCATCATTGCCAATCTCGGCCACTGGCCACTACCTTTTTGCACTTTACATTGCATTAATTTTACTTCAAAGTTCAAATCAAACAAAAAAAAGTAATCTCATGCATTCCTTTTACAACCATCCAAACAACTCCAAAGTATTCCTTTTACACTGCATTCCTTTTTCAGGCAATCAAACATACCCTAAATGATGTAGGCGGGCATTAGAATAAATGGGTATTTATTTGTGGGCTAAATTTCTGCTTATTACAACTCAATTTAATGCACTAGACTAGTATATGATCATGATTTTATTAATTTATTTGTCCAACTTATGATCAACATACCATGTGATGCAGTATTACAATGATTTGTATTTAAGGTATTAACTACTCAATTAATTCAAATTTGAACTAATTGATTTGATTAATGACCTTTCCAAAAATAGGATTAATGAGATAGGAAGGATTCTAATCAATTAATTCATATTTGAATTAATTGATTTAATTAAGGACCTTTCCAAAAATAAGATTAAGGAAATAGGAAAAATTTGGGAAATAAATTTGACTTCTTTTAAATTCAAATTCTTTCCAAAGATAGATTGGGTTAAATAAGGAAATGGGAGCTTTAGGAAATAATCTTGAAAAGGGAAAGATGGGGGGACAGCGGCTTGATAGGGAAGGGATGGCCGGCAGTTCGTGGTGGTGGTGGGGAGGGTGGCCGACGGTGGGGATGGTGGGCCTTTGGGTGGCCGGTGGTGGGGTTATGAAGGTGAAACCATGGGTGGTAAGGAAGGGAATAAGAAACATAAAAGAATTACAAAAAAAAAAACGAACCACGAATCCGGACTCTTCCAAGATTGGTGGGTGATCTAATTCTCTCTCCCAGGGATCTCTCTCCAATCTCTCAAGCTCTCACAAGAACTCAAAACACGAGGAAAATTTTATCATTCATTCATTAAGCATGAAAAGAGAACATAATGGCTATATATAGCCTCGTACAAATGACTCAAAAAAAAAGACGACAATGCCCTTTGGGCTTACACATGACCTCCCATAAGTAGGGGGTAAAAGAGGAAAATAATAAAAGCAAATACAAACATAACATAATAAAAGACAAATACATAATACGACTCAAAAATACATCAACTAGATCGTGGCCGTAGATCGACGACAACGTCTCTGATAGACTTTTGAAGTTCCGATGTCCCCATCACTATGTTATTAACTTTTATTGAATATTTGAATCATATATTAGAGTTATTTATTTTGGTGAGCTTTATAACTCACCAATTATTACTCTGGCTATAGTTTTAGGGAGATGATAAGATAAGGTTGAGCTTGAGTAAAATCAAGTTTTGAATTGACTATCCTATTTCTTTATGTATAATTTTGATTTAAGATACAAAGCATGATCACATTCAGTATACAATAAAATTTTGATGTTATATATATAAGCGTTGATGTTTATGAAAACATCTATAGATAAATATTTTGGATGCTTCCGTGCAGTGAAATTATACTATATTAATGGATCTCTAAGATTTATTTCAATCGTTCAAGTTATTGAGTTTATCTCTCACTCTCTTATGATGAGTAGAATTTCAGAATGGATGTTAGTAGAAGATTCAATCAAATGATTCATACCAACCTTACTGGGGTTTTATGATTGATGGAGAGGGGTCATCATTGGGCATGACATCAAGGTAGAGAGAATATCACCTAGCAAGCTAGTAAATTCTATTTGATCAAGAGTATTACACACAACAATCTTGTGTATCCATATTGTGATCAAAAAGGCCAATTTCAACAATAGGAACCATAGAGGATAATTTCTAGAATTGTAAATGAGACTTAAAATAATCAATGTAGGCATATCCAAAAATTTTGCAAGGTTTGCAAGATAAGGGCAAATCCACTCTTTGACAATAGCGAACTAAGTGCCTCTCCATACCTCTTAAGCCAAAGTGGCAAAAATGTCCATCTAAACAAGAACACAAGCCACAGATTATTGATAAACCTAGCAGTGGCAGCATCCACTTTTCTCTGTTTGCCAAACATTGCACCTAATGAGTATATGGTCGATCAGTTTATGTAATGGACCCATAGATGAAGAAAGATAACCAAATCGGATATAATAGACAAACCTTAGCAGTATCAAAGTATGGAGACCACTTCAACATACGCATTTTTAGGCCATACATATAATATGAATGCCGAAAGGAAAGTCTAGAATAGTCTGCTTCTAAAAATAGTTTAACAAGCATTTCACGCTGGTAAATAAGTCCAACAAAGCAATCACCAAATCAATGAAGATCAGATGTGAACATACAAATAATACTCAAGCTCAAAAAACCAAATGAAAATGGAGCTGTAATATCATAACTATCTGCCACAAAAAAAATGAGTGGATTTATCATGTAAGGTAGTGGTTAGGTTGTGTTTAATAGATATTGTGCCATGCTAAAAGAATAAGAGGAACTGACAAGGTGGTTCAATTAATAGGAACCCCTCCCCCTATCATTTCAATGAAGGAAAAAAAGAGGGAGTAGAAGACCTGGTAAACTGAGCAACAGTATGCAAAGAGATTCAACATGATGGAGCAAAATAACCACCACCAATAGCCAAATAATCCAAAGAAGACAAAAACAAAGAAATGGGTAAAGATGAAGCATGTGGCGAAAGCTTGACACAAACAAGGCAAAGAAGGCTCAAGAAGCGAGATGAAAGATGAGCTCCACAAATGAAGGTGGAGGTTGCTCACCAATGGTGCGTGGTGAGAACCAGGGATAGTAATAGTGGGACGCAACAAACTAGTGCAATAGAGATGATGAACATAAGCCAAGGTGGTGGTCAAGACAAAGCTCAAGACCAAAGCAAAAGCAGTGGAAAACAATAATCAAGAATCACGAATGCAAGAACAAACGTGGGATCCAAGACAAAAGGGATGAAAGATGTAGGACTACGATGTTTGCAAATGAATTTAATAAAGAACTTGCACAAATCCTTGATTAGAGAAATAACAAAGAAACTTATTAGTAATTAAAACAACGAATCAAAACGTAAGAGGGGTCACTTTCGTTTAGGCCAAGTTGCACATCTAAAAGATTTGAGTCCTCAAAATAACATAGAAAACAACAATATGCCAAAGTAATAGTTTCAACAAAATCCCAAGTCTAACAATAAGATAAATAGACAATGAATGCACTCAAATTCCTACGTTTAATAAGCTTAGCAGAATCAGGTGAATGTGTCCTTCGTAACTACAATCAAATCACAAGAAAAATGTTAGACTTAAGAAATACAGGAAAAGGAAAAAAGTATAACCTCCGTCAAGGATCGGCGGCAATCCTTTACTAGACGATCTCAAGTTGTTCTTCAAGAGCTTCAACCAATGTGTCCAAGATACGCTCTATGTAGTCGTCCACCGTATAATCAATTCTTGGGTTGACGTCGAAGAAGGTTGAATGGAGAATGTGCACGAAACCGTGTTCATCGTAAGCAATACCATAATCTATTTTTGGGCCAGCCATAAATGCGAGAAGTCGCTGTTTTGACTTTGGGAGGTGCTACACGGCAAGGAGAGACTTCATTGATGGTGCTACAGTGAAAAGATCCGGCGAAACTGATGGACAGCAAGCTGTCCCTTTAAGGCAGCAGTTTTGAAGCCTCTGGCTAATGAGAATCCAGGAATGGTTGCAGGAAATTTCTGGCAGCAGTCTTGGAGAGCAGGAAACCCAATGTGGGATGGGATTTGTGGAGGAAAAATAGCACAGAAGCATTGGGGAGTTTTTCGGCCAGCAAGGGAGGAGAGCTTGAGGCTTAATTCCAACTTAGAATGAGTGGTTTTGGAAATATTTAAGGAGGTGGGGGGGAGCAAGGGGAATTTCGGCCAATAGAAAAGGTAGGGTTTTGAATTCTTTCCAAAAGAGCAACTTGAATTTTGGAAAGAATTTCCAAGGGGATCCAAGAGGGGTCGGCAGCACTAGGGATGAGGGAGAGGATTTTGAGGAATTAAATTGGGTTTCTTATTTTAGATTTAGGAAATAGGAAAGATTTAATTAGATCCTATTTAATTTGAAATTCAAATAGTAGTTAATTAAGAAGCTTTCCTAAAATAGATTTCGTAAATTAAGAAATATTTTGGATTTTAAATCAATTGGATTTGAATTCAAAATCTATCCAATTTTGATTCAATCTAAATTAGGAAATTATGCATTGGGAGGGAAAAGGAGAGAAGAAGGAGAGAGATGGGGCCGGCGGGTGGGATTTGACCGTGGGGATGGTGGAGGGTTTTATGGTGGTGGTGATGAAACCAGCGGGTGGATGGGTAAGGCTTGGTGGAAGGCGGCTAAAGGCTTGGGAGGAGGAGTAATGAGAAAACACAAAATAAGGAACCACGAACCCAGCCGTCTCCAAGGTTGGTGGGTGATCCGATCTCCCTCTCCTAGGGATTTCTCTCTCAAATGCTCATACGATCTTTCAAAGAAATCACAAGGGAAAAAAAATTATCATTCATTCATTAACCTCAAAAGAGAACAAGGAGAGGCTATATAAAGCCTCATACAAAGGACTCAAAGACAAGACAACAATGCCCCTAGGGCTTACATACAAAATCCCTTAATAAAAGAGTACAACGGGAAACTAAATAAAGCAAATAAAATGCAACAACATAAATAAGAAAATACATAGAATAAATCAAAAATACAATGACTCAATCGTGGCCGTAGATCGGTAGTCACGCCTCTGATAAACCTTCCATGACCTAATGTCCCCATCAGTGAAGCTCGAGAAGGAAGGCTCAAGCATAAACTAACTAGCAAGCCAAAGTTGTGAGCAATAATTTGCAAAAACAATGAGACTATGAGAGCAAGAAAATTGAATGCAATCGCTGCAATAGAAAGTAAAAAAGATAGAGGTGAGCTGCTTTAGGTTTTAGGACCAAAGGCCAAAGCTGACAAAATGAACCTTCCATTTGAATAATACAAAGGAATCTAGTTGATATTTAGGCAAGTTTGAGGTGAGTTTGGGTCGACTTGAATAAAATTTTTATTTTAATTCGACTCGAAGTTTAATCAAAATTTAAATCAAATCGGATTGATTGACTTAACTAGAAATTACTCAGTTCCAAGTAAACTCAAGAAATATTTTAATTAATTATAAATTATATATATATATATATATATATATATATATATATATATATATCTTTTCATACTTCAAGTCAACCCAAATAAAATTTGAGCTGGTCAATTGAAACTTAAAATCAACTTGAAATTGATTTCAAGTCCTAAGTGGAGCTCAAAATTGAACCATGTAATCTATATTGAGTCAAATTTCAAGGGAATTTCAAGTTATTTCGAATTTTGATTTTTTTAATGTAATTTTTTATCCTAGTTTCATAAATTGTACACCGTTCATTAATATTGAACACTTTATGTAGTACCTATCAATATTTCAGTTCAGTGGTTAACTGAAATCCTGCACAGAAGTGCATATTCAAAAAACAAATTATTGCTTCCACTTTTGCAAGCACTCCTTGCCTCAGCCATCTATAGCAACTCTTACTTCAAAGAACTTGTTATTAATACCATTAAGCATAATGATTCAAGCTATTGCTATCCTAAGCACTAAATGCTAAACCCTAAACACTTTACATATAATCATAGATGCATATATAATATATCACATTTAACATTCTTTTAGGCTTGCAGTAGCTTCAGATAGATGCTTCCGTTGATCAAAAGAGTCTGAGCTCATCACAATTAAATAAACTAATTTTTGCTTTTAAGAAATCTGCAACAGATTTTGAGTAGCTCATAGTTGAATAAAGACAGCCAAAGATCAGAAAGACTCAATCCCCCAGGTAGTTCCTATTGGGTATTGGACTGGGACCTGATCAAGATTGAATTGAAAAAAGCCTTTGTATCATACAAGAGCTATCAATTAAAATAATTGTATGCTATAAATGGGAAACTAATACCACCTAAAATTCTTGATATGCCGACATCAGCACTCAACAATAATAGTTACCAAAAAGCTTTATCCTCGTTTTATATCATAAGACAACATAAAAACTATATCAAATGTGAAAGATCCTTTCAACATGAGAGATGTAAATAGTAAACATCAGATCTTGATGGACCGATAAGGTTACCAATTATGCAAAAAGCACTTTAACTAAAATTAACTAAACTGACAATTTTTAATCCCTCCCATCTACTTTTAATAAATTAATGATCAAGGTTAAGCTCATGACATACATGAATATTATTTGATAAGGATTACTATTTTAAACGATTAATGACAGATAATAAATCATGTATCTAGTGCATTTTTCACCCTAAAAATAATCCCACCACAAATACAAAAATATCTATGATTACAAACAGTATAAATCTAAAAAAAATACAGGCAGTGAAATTACAAATAGTCACAAGGAAAAGGAAAAAAAAAGTTTAATCGATGTCGAAATGATTGTTCAGTCAAAAACAAAACACCATAAATGAAAAGTTGCATACCAGCATGAAATCGAGAAATGGTTGGATGCTCAAGCACAAAATCACATAGATCCATGCGCCCAAACATGTAGGCTCCTTTCTCATACCTGATTTAAAGACAGTGTAATAATTAAAATAATTGAAAACCAAAATTATTTTAACAGAACATGTTTAGGGGATTTGTACCAACGCCTTCTACTTAGAAAGTACAGTCAAAGTCTCAACAATATGCTACATTTATTTTATATTGTTTCGCAAGATGGGTCTCCCTTCAGTTTCTATATCTTAAAAATTCATTTGTCATGGCTGTCTTTATGTTCAACCATGACAAATATATTATTTATCCGATCGAGTTCTCTAAAATATTTTTTTGTCAACCAATACATGCTCGAAACATTGCACTAAGAAAATTATAAAGTAACTAGAATTGATGGTTAAAATTTATTAAATTAAATTGAATCTATAGAATCAATTGGAAAATATGTATAAAAATGCATAACGCAAGCATTTATTATGTGCAAATATATGGTTAAATTACATGATGGTGTTGACCATTACAGTTTGAAAATGCAGGTAGATAAGCTGTTGAAATGCATCTAAAACGTGTTGAAAATGTAAAATAAATGAACTGAAATCGTCAACAAATTTTGCTCATTTTAAAGCAGTGACTTATCTTAATTCTTTCCAAAAAAGCAATCATAAATGTTGTCATTGTGAACTAAATGATAAGTATAAAGGTTTGGAATGCAGTTATTATGTTTGTATGGGCATCTCCAAACAGTTGGGATAAGTCTAAATGTCTAATGATGATACAATGGATTCATCTCCAATTCAGTCATTTAAGAAATTTTATGCAAAAAAATAAATTTTGTTAAACCAATATTAAAGTTAAAAGGGCTTATATTTAGGCAGAAATCAATATCAAGAGTGATTCTACATACATCGCCCTACAAGACAGGCAATTAGGATGAGTGTCTTAGAAACCATCTTTATGGAAGAGAGCGATTCAATCTATCAATTCATTGTGAAGGCTAGACTATAGCAGCCACCTTGACAAACATTAATGTTAAGAGTAGGTCTATTTAGGCAGCTTCTAAAACACTGGGTGATGTCTCTGAATTTTGTGAGGTCAAAGACATAACTGATACAACAACAACAACAACAACAACAAGCCTTTGTCCCACTATGTGAGGTCGGCTACATGAATCCTTTCTCGTCATTGTGTCCTGTTAAAAGTCAAATTCTCATTTAAATCTAAAAAAGAAAAAGCATTTCTAATATTTTCTAACCAAGACTTTTTAGGACTACCTCTACCTTTCTTAACATATGCCAAATCTAATACCTCAATTTTCCTAACCGGGTCATCGGAAAGCCTCCGTTTAATGTGACTAAATCATCTAAGGCGACTCTCTCTAATCTTATCTTCCACTAGAGCTACTCCAACCTTTTCACGTATATGCTCATTTCGTATCCTACCTCTAAGGGTAAGCCACTCATCCACCTAAGCATCCTCATCTCTGCAACACTTAACTTAGTATTATGCTTCTCTTTTAATGGCCAACATTCGGCACCATAAAGCATTGCAAATCTCACCACCATCTTATAGAATTTTCCCTTAAGTTTTGAGGGGGACTTTTTTATCGCACAACAAGCCCGATGCATTCCTCCACTTAACCCATCCAACTTGAATTATGCTGATAATATCCCAATTTATTTCACCATCACTCTGAATAATAGATCCAAGATATCTAAAACGTGTACTCTTATTAATGACTTGATCTCCCAATGTCACAATCTCATCACTAGATCTATAGCTACTAAAATTACAATCTATATATTCAGTTTTAGATCTACTCAAGCAAAAACCTTTTGACTCTAAGGTTGACCTCCAAAATTCAAGTTTGTCTTCAACTCCTTCTCTAATCTTATCAACAAGAAGAATATCATCAACAAAAAGCATACACCAAGGTACATCCTCTTGCAAATGTCTAGTGAGAACATCCATGACTAAAACAAAAAGAAATGGGTTTAAGGGTTATCCTTGATGTAATCCAACCGAAATAGAAAAATACTCAAACCACCTTGTGTTTGAACACAAGTAATAGCTCCTGAATACATAACTTTAATTATTTGAATATAAGCGTTATTAACACATTTCTTTTCAAGAACTCTCCATAGCACTTCTCTTGGAACTTTATCATATGATTTCTCTAAATCAATAAATATCATATGTAGATCCTCCTTATTCTCTCTATATTTCTCCATCAAACCTTTCAATAAATGTATGGCTTCCATAGTAGACGTATTCAGCATGAATCCCAATTGATTTTAAGAAACATTAATATCACGCCGCAACCTACGCTCCATAACTCGCTCCCATAGTTTTAAAGTATGACACATTAACTTAATTCCTCTATAATTCGCACACTCATGTGCATCACCTTTATTCTTAAAAATAGGAACTAACACACTCATTCTCCACTCATCTGGCATCTTTTTAGTCTTCAAAACAGTATTAAAAAGTTTAGTAAGCCAAAAAATTCCTTCATCTCCTAAGCATTTCCACATCTCTATTGAAATATCATCAGGTCCAACAGCTTTTCCACACTTCATTTTCTTTAAAGCCTCTCTAATATCGGTTTACTAATACGCCGATAAAAACAAAAATCTTTATTTTCATTTAGGGTGCTAAAGTCGCTAAAGTCAATCGTATTTTCACATTCTTCATTAAAAAGTTTAGCAAAATATCTCATCCACCTTTGTTGAATATCACCTTTTAAGAAAAGTACTTTTTTATCTTCATTCTTAATACACTTCACTTGAATTAAATCTTTACTACTCTTATCTCTTTGTTTGACTAACTTATACATATATCTTTCTTCCTCCTCAGTATCTAATATATTATATAAATTAGTAAAACTAAGCTCTTTGCATCGCAAATAGCCTTCTTATATTCCATGCAAGCCTCTTTATAGCTTTCCCAATTATCAAAATTTTTACATCTAAACCAATTTTTATAACAAATCTTCTTATTTTTTATTTTCTTGCACATTTGGATTTCACCACCAACTATTTTTATTATTATGAATTTTTTCCTTCAAAACTCCAAGCACATCTTTTGCAATATTTTTAATATCACTAGCCATTTTTTCCACATAACATTAGCATCCTCATGCACAGACAAAATATTAAGATCTAAAATATTACTCTCAAAAATATTTTTGTCCCCATCTAATCTTAGAAAATCGTTTTACTTTATTTTATATTTTATGCCCTTTTACCTTAAAATCCAAAACTAATAATCGATGCTGGGTACATAAATTTTCACTCATAATAAATTTACAATTTTTATAATATAAATGATCTAATTTTCTTATAAGAAATAATCAATATGCATTTTTCTATATCCATTTTTATAAGTGATAAGATGATCATCTCTTTTCTTAAATAAGATACAAAAAAGAAAAAGGGTGCAAATCAAAGTTAAATTGGCTAAAATTTAAAAATAAATATTTTTAAAAACTAGGTTTAACAACATGCACTACAATAGCCATGAATAAGAACAGTGATAAATACAACCCCAAATACCTAGGATAAGGTTAATATGATGAGACAGATATATTTGATCCTCTTACAACATGGCTAAGAAAAATGTTAAGAGGAAAACATATCTAGGGTAATGAAATTTCTAATTGTTACACTACTTGACATGAATGTTAATCAACCATGTAGTTGTTATGAAAGTAATAACATGGTAATCCAACCTACAGTATCTTACGAATTAGACTAATATGAGTAAAAGTCCCTATTTATCTAACTGAGATATTATTCGATGATGAATCAGAGAAGCTCCTTCCAATGACAAAGAATAGTGCATACATGTGACAAAGTTGGGTGATGCTATTGATAATTTCTATAATAAAAATGTAAACTTGGATGTTGTTTAGATGTAATACAAACTTTAAATAAATGACCTGTGTGGGTGTGGAAGCATGCCGTTTCCAATGAGAGCTAAAGCATGTTCTCACAGGTGCTCATGAAATCCAAGTCTGGTGTAAGACCACATGTGCTAAATCACGTTAAATAATCATGCATAAATAGTGTGGAAGGTGGTTATATTTTCATTCATGTTAAAAGAATAGGGTTCATAGGATCATAGTTTTACCAAAATTCATTGGATAAACTCTATACATGTCGTATGCATTAGTTCACGATTTAAAATTTAAAAGAAACAAATGTTTACCATTTACATTATCATGTGCATGATTTGTTGTTCTATCTTCTTTAAAATATGTCAAGTGACCCGAACCAAACCAAAATATTTTGCTTTAGTTACACATCAAGCAAGAAAGTAAGACTTTGCGTGTTCATCTTCTATCTTAATCTAATCCTAGTCTAGTTGTACCTGATTTGAGGGTGAAATCAATGAAATTGATGAGTGAATTTCAGAATAGATCAACATGGTCCCCATTTATTTGAGCCTCTCTAACATTCTATTTGTTTCACTTGTTAGTGATTGGTTTTTTTTAAGCTCTATAATGAGATGCATTGGCTACTTAACGCTTGATTTCGGTCTTCTTTATTTATTTTCTCCAAATGACCAACATTCTGATTCTTGTCGCTATCTTCCCTCCAATTGACTTTGAATGGCATTCATCGCATGCATTGCTCTGGATTGTATACCATCCACAACGCAAGTACTCCAACATTTATATTCATGGTATTAGTATACATGCTTGTCGTATTACACATGCATGAATCATCGCACTCATAAGAAAATATCATGACTTTCTTCATTTTACTACTCTGTTTTCTTCATTTCCCATTTATTTGGTCTTACAATCCTCTTTTTCCTTTTCCGATCAATTTGCACTGCAAGAGACTAATGTGAATCAAACAAGTTGATGAATCAACCTCCCTTCAAGTAACTTCTGCACGAACAAAACATCTCCGAAGAGTATAAATGGTCCTTAAGTTTGTACTAAAGCGGGCCTAATTCATAAGAATTCTTATCTCATATCTCTGAATCACCTTTTCTTTTTTATTATGTATCGGCAGCAAATTGTTTCAGACACCTTAAAGATACAACGGCAGGGAAACGGAACGAAAACAGGGAGAAGTGTATTAAACAGAGTAAAATTAGTTGAAATCTCTTACACGTCGAGTTGCTCAATTATAGTTCCATCCTTCAGAACCTCAAGGAAGAAAGGATGCAACGGGGGTTCGCTCCATGGCGGAATCGTGTAAGGAATCGTAACTTGCTGAGAACCGGATGAATTGGAGCTTGCATTGGGGCTGGGACTAGGGCTAGGGGTGAATTTATTGGGCGATTTGTTTTCCGTCTCCTGCGACGTGTCCGAAGGCAGCCTGCTGGCCTCGTCGGCGGAAACTTCATTCTCGCCTGCGGCATCCTCAACGGCCGTATCGGCGGCATCGGAATTAGGAGGAGGGCTAGGGTTTTTGGGAGGAGGAGGACCCATAGAACCCTTCATGGTGCCCTCGGAACCAAGAGACCGCGATCCGGCCACGGGACTTGGTGGGTTGCCCTCGTTGCTGCGTGGGTCGGCAAAAGGCACGTGAGGAGGGGATATGAGGCGCCTCGGAGATCATTCGTTTTTTAGTGGGGTTGATAAAAGGGAAACTGATGCGGAGCATCCTTAACCGGGACCGAAGGCATAGTTTATTCTCAAGGGAACATGCTCTCGTGCCGTTAGTGGGAAGTTACCCACTATCACCTGCTACTTTCTATTTCTAGCTTTACAGTAATTGAGTATTAGTTCTCAGTTTATTAGTTATCTTAGTATAGACTGCTTGCTTAGCTTATTATATGTGCTACAGTAAAATGGTGTTAGGTAGTTAAGAAAGTTTAATCCAAGAAGAAGTTCGTCTTCTCCATTTTCCCGTGTGTATTCTCTGTTGCTCCGTTCATTTCCTGTGCAGGTTTCATCTACATCAGTATTTGGTATCAGAGCCAGATGGCGGAGAGCAGTCGACGGGTGGCTCCCGGAGAAGAACATAGCCTTGAAGCCCTTTGGGCAGCTCATAGAGGCCTGGCGAATCACCAGGAGGAGCTGGTTGCGGAGGTCCATCGCTTCCATGCCGAGGTGCGGCAGGACCTGAGGGCATTACACGCTCGTCTGGAGCGAAATCCTAATCCGCGGACTGTCACGCCGGCAACCACACCGGTTGTCCGAAGAGGGAGAGACGGATTCCGAAATCCACATCGGAATGCCCCGATGACGGACGCATCGGAGTCAGAAGACGCAGCTGATCAGTTGGGAGAAATGGAACTATCCGATTCCGAGGAAGAAACGATGCAACAACGACGGCGGCGCGTAAGGGAGAATGTTCGCCCGCTCAGTGAGTTTCGTGTCAAGATAGACATACCGTTCTTTGACGGAAAATTGCATATCAAGGACTACCTTGATTGGGAGAGGGCGGTAGAGACATTCTTCGAATATATGGAGATTGAGCCATCTAAACAGGTCAAGTATGTGGCCTGCAGACTCAAGTCGGGTGCAAGCGCTTGGTGGTTACAGTTGCTGCAATCTCGGAGACGCGAAGGCCGAGGTCCTGTACGCAGCTGGTGGAGGATGAAGCAATTACTTCGTGGTCATTTCCTACCCACGGATTATGAGCAGATGCTATATCTGCAATACCAGCATTGCACACAGGGGCACCGATCGGTTAACGAATACACCGAGGAATTCTACCGTTTGAGCGCCCGGAATAATTTGAACGAGACTACCAATCAGCTAGTGGCAAGGTATGTGGGCGGATTAAAGGAAGCAATTCAAGACAAACTTGAATTGAATACGGTATGGTCCTTGTCGCAAGCTGTGAACTATGCATTGAAGGTCGAAATTCAATTGGCAAGGCCCAGTAAAAACAGCCAGGGCAGAAGAGTGACAGAACCGGTAGCCGAAAGCCAGAGGTCGAACAACTTTAGTGCAGCACAGGCAGCCCGAACTCAAACTGCAAATGCTGGCACACAGCAAACCGTGAATGTGAACAACAGGGGAAATGAAGTTAGAGCTGCCTTTAAGCCAAAGGTGTTAAATAAGGAAAATCCTTATGTGAAGCCCACAACCATTAAATGCTTCCGATGCTTTCAGCAGGGCCATAAATCAAACGAGTGTCCTACTCGACCTCAATTACAGTTACTGGAGGTGGAAGGAGAGGAAGCAATAGGAGATGTCGAGGATAATCCGGACGAGTCTTTTGAGGAGGTTGAAGGGGACGAGGGGGAGAACCTCGTTTGTGTGTTGCAGAAATTGCTATTGGCGCCACGGCATCCCACCAATTCTCAGAGGAATGTTTTATTTAGAACCAAATGCACGATCAATGGCAAGATCTGCGATCTGCTGATCGACAGCGGGTGCACGGAAAATGTGGTGTCTAAAGCTGCGGTGCAAGCCTTACAACTCAAAACTTCCAAAAACCCCAATCCGTACAAGATTAGTTGGGTGCGGAAGGGTGTAGAAATGTCCGTTTCGGAAATGTGCAAAGTACCGTTTTCCATTGGGAAATATTATGCGAGCGAAGCCGTTTGCGACGTGATCGACATGGATGTGTGCCACATTATTCTCGGACGACCGTGGCAATTTGATGTGGGAGCGACTCACGACGGCAGAGCCAACACTTACACTTTTGAATGGAAAGGGAGAACACTTCGCTTGCTACCAAATGGCTCAGGTATGGATTCAGCTGGTGACAAAAACAAAAATTCCATGTTTGTTGTCTCAGGTAATCAGCTACTTCATGCGTGGAAAGAAGCATCAAGTATCATGGCACTTGTTGTCAAGGAGCAATCCCATTCGAATGAAGGCTCGGAGATCCCAGACACCATTCAGGCGCTGCTGAAGGAGTATGCTGACGTTGGACCCGACAATCTACCGGATGGGCTACCACCTTTGAGAACTATACAACATCAAATTGATCTGTTTCCAGGAGCGTCATTACCGAATGTGCCGCATTACAAAATGAGTCCGACGGAACACCGCATCTTGCAGCAAATCGTCGACGAGTTGTTGGAGAAACAACTTATACAACACAGCTTAAGCCCATGCGCTGTCCCAGCTCTACTTGTACCAAAAAAAGATGGCAGTTGGAGGATGTGCGTGGATAGCAGAGCCGTCAATAAAATAACTGTTAAGTTCCGATTTCCCATGCCGAGGATGGATGAAATGCTGGAAAGATTAGCGGGATCGCAAATCTTTTCCAAACTGGATTTACGCAGTGGGTATCATCAAATTCGCATTCGACCGGGCGACGAATGGAAGACTGCTTTCAAGACTCGCGAAGGTCTATATGAATGGTGTGTTATGCCATTTGGGTTATGCAACGCCCCGTCGACCTTTATGAGGCTCATGAATGAAGTGCTAAAGCCATTTTTGAACAAATGATGTGTTGCCTATTTCGACGATATACTAGTTTTTAGCCGCTGTTTGGAAACCCGCCTATTGCACTTGCAGAAAATCTTTGAGGCACTAAGACAGAACAAGCTTTACTTGAACATACCCAAGTGCGAATTTGCTTCCAACACTGTATCTTTCCTGGGCTTCAAGATCTCAGCAGACGGTGTAAGTGCAGATCCTCGGAAAGTTGCATCCATTGTTGAATGGCCTACACCTAAATCGTTCTCTGATATTAGGAGTTTTCATGGCCTAGCAAATTTCTACATGAAATTTATTAAAGGATTTAGTTCAATCCTAGCTCCAATAACTGATCTGCTAAAACAAAAACAATTTGACTGGCGTGAAGAGCATCAAGTCAGCTTTGAAATTCTCAAGGTTGCAATTTCGTCCGCCCCTATTCTCGCTTTACCAGACTTCGAGAAGCCTTTTACAGTTGAAACCGACGCATCTACTATTGGTATTGGAGCGGTGTTAACACAAGATGGTAGGCCGGTTGAATTCTTCAGTGAAAAACTGTGCCCGTCCCGGCAGTGGTGGTCGGTATACGAGCAGGAATTATATGCCGTCATTCGATCCCTAAAACAGTGGGAGCACTATTTGCTACACCAGGACTTTGTGCTTTGCAGCGACCACAAGGCCCTACAATATATCAACACACAGAAAAACATCAACCGGATGCACACACGTTGGATTCTTTTTCTGCAGAAATTCACATTCGTGTTGAAGCACAAAAGCGGAGCCCAAAACCGGGTCGCCGATGCTTTAAGTCGCAGATCAGCCCTTGTTATGCAGTTGCAAACCGAATTTTCAGGTCTGAGTAGCCTAAAGGATCTGTATGAACAAGATGATGACTTTGCTGATGCTTGGCTCAAGTGCCTTAACAAGGAGGTGGCTGAAGACTTCTCTATATGTCATGGGCTCTTGTTTAAAGCTAATCTACTGTGCATTCCGCAGTCATCCTGGAGACACTTGCTGATCCAAGAGATTCACGGTGGAGGTCTGTCCGCACACGCTGGGAGGGATAAAACCTTGGCACAAATGCAAGATAAGTTCTTTTGGCCTCATTTAAGAAGAGATGTTGCTAGATTTGTGGAGAGATGCTCAATTTGTCAAAATTATAAAAGTGGCGGACAAAATTCGGGTTTATATCTACCTTTACCGGTACCAGCAACAATTTGGGAAGATTTGAGCCTAGACTTCGTCCTTGGTCTACCGCGCACCAAGAGAGGAAACGACTCTATTATGGTCGTTGTCGACCGCTTCTCTAAAATGGCTCATTTCGTGGCTTGTAAGAAAACATTTGATGCTCTCAACATAGCTAAGTTATTTTTCAGGGAGATCGTCAGGATACATGGCATACCAAGGAGTTTAACCTCGGACAGAGATGTGAAGTTCCTAAGCCATTTTTGGCGTGAGCTGTGGAAAAGGCTGCAAACACAACTTCAACTCAGTTCATCATATCATCCCCAAACCGATGGGCAGACCGAAGTGGTGAACCGAACATTAGGCAATTTTCTCCGCTGCTTAGTCCAGGAGCAGCCGAAGATGTGGGATGAAGTTCTTTGCCAAGCCGAATTTGCATTTAATTCTATGCCCAATCGCTCCACCGGTAAGAGCCCGTTTAGCATTGTATACACTAAGCCGCCCAATTCTATTGTTGATGTTGCAGTCATCCCAAATTGTAAAAGCAAAGCGGCTTCGACTTGGGTGGAAGACTTCTCGGACATGCTGACTAATGTCTGGTTAAAACTGCAAGAGTCTAATGAGAAGTACAAAGTCGAGGCCGATAATCATAGAAGGAGGAAGGTATTTAATCCTGGTGATCTTGTTTTGGTTCGTATGAAGAAGGAGCGGTTCCCTGTGGGCACTTACAACAAACTGAGTAAGAGGAAGTTCGGTCCCGCACGTCGTATTAACGATAATGCCTATGTTGTCCAGTTACCCGCCGAGTTCAACACACCCAGCACTTTCAACGTTGCAGATTTATATCCTTATTATCCACCGGACAGCCCTGTTGATATGGAAAACACACACAACAGTTCTTTCGTGGAGGGGGCGCATGATGCGGAGCATCCTTAACCGGGACCGAAGGCATAGTTTATTCTCAAGGGAACAGGCTCTCGTGCCGTTAGTGGGAAGTTACCCACTATCACCTGCTACTTTCTATTTCTAGCTTTACAGTAATTGAGTATTAGTTCTCAGTTTATTAGCTATCTTAGTATAGACTGCTTGCTTAGCTTATTATATGTGCTACAGTAAAATGGTGTTAGGTAGTTAAGAAAGTTTAATCCAAGAAGAAGTTCGTCTTCTCCATTTTCCCGTGTGTATTCTCTGTTGCTCCGTTCATTTCCTATGCAGGTTTCATCTACATCAAAAACTAAAGTCTGCATGGCGAGAATCCTCTTAGGTTGAGAAATGTATATATTAGTTTTTTATTTCTAATGATCATATCTAATTAATTTTTATAACAAAATATTTCTGCTATCTTCATATTCTGCTTTAAAATAGTTGTTATATTCTGGAACATTTGTGGTAGAATAGTGATTTAAAATTTATTATTTTAATTTTGTACAAAAAATTCAGCACGTAAATAAATAAAAGAGTTGGATAAAACATTCATAACAGTAGGGGTGTCAATATTGGACGCGACTCAAAAATCAGACACGAACATGACAAGGAAATTTTGGGTTTGAGTTGACTCGAACCTGAACCGGGTCAGGTTCGAGTTAGAATTTTCGACCCGTTTCAGAAATCGGGTCGGGTTCGGGTTGACCTAAAAACCCAGAAATGACCCGGATTGACCCGCTAACCGAGCATCCTAGATGACCACCGCTGCCCGTGGCCAATCATGCGTGGTCGCGTGACCACCCCTGCCGCTTGTCAGTTGAGGCGCTAAATGATCTTCCTCGTTATCAATCACCACTAACAGTGCTCAATACCGCCCCTGCCCCGCTTGCCTGCTGTTGCCCGTCTATTCGTGGCAAATCCCGCCCCTGCCCGGCTGCCCCACTCGCCCGCGTCACCACGTGTCTGCGTTCCTGCATCTGCATGTCCCGAGGAGACGAGGACTCGAGCCCGAGGGCCGCCGTTCGCGTGACCGTGTCCAGGCCCACGTGAGTCGTGAGGGCTAGCCAAGCTGGACAGATGCCGCGTCCAGGCCAATCGCACATGTTAGCACCCGATTTCGGGTCGTGTTGAGTTGACCCGAACCCGAAAAGTTACTCTTGAATATAGGCTTCGACTCAAGTTTCTGGCAACAAACAACACAGCGGAGTACGAGGCCCTTATCGCTGGATTGAGACTAGCAATTGACTATAAGGTCCATAACTTAATAGTCCACACTGATTTCCAACTAGTCGCCTCTCAGGTGGAGGGGGAGTTCGACGTCCACAATCCACAACTTGCCCATTACTGCAGCATTGTAAAATTACTCTTAGCCCGTATAAGAGAGCATCAGATCATACATGTTCTTCGAGAGCAAAGTACGAGAACATACGCTCTTTCCAAACTTGTTACATCAACAACATGAGACATATACAATATAAAGTGTATTGAGGAGATCCACTTTCCAAGTATTCAAGGTCCGTGGGTCATACAATCAATCGATGAACCAAGATAGGCGTCTTGGATCGATCCGATCTTGTCTTTTCTACAAGATGGGGTATTGCCTGAAGAACCCATAGTTGCAACAAGACTTCGAAGACGAGCAGCAAAATTCACCATTACTAGTATTGAGTTGTATATGTGCGCCTTCACCGGACCATATCTCAAGTGTCTTTCACCTTCAAAAGCTGATTACGCACTCCTAGAAGTTCATTTAGGAGTATGCGGAGAACATCTGGTATGAAGAGCATTGACTTATAAAAGTATGATATAGGGATTCTGTTGACCTACAATGAAACATAACGCACTTGAGTTTACACATAAGTGCAAAAACTGTCAGTTGCATTCCAATCTCACTCATACACCTGCTATGAAACTTGCATCACTTCAGAGCCCCTAGCCTTTTGCCAATAGGGAATTAATACAATAGGACCCTTCCCTATAGCCACTAGACAACGAAAATTCATTATCCTGGCTGTAGATTACTTCACCAAATAGGTAGAGGCAGAACCTTTTGGCAAAAATTACTGAAACAAATGTCAATCAATTCTTATGAAAGAATATAATCTGTCGTTTTGGCATTTATGCAAGAGTCATTACTGACAATGGGACACAGTTTACTTGAAAGGTCTTTACATCTTTTTGTAAAGATTTTCATATTCAACTACTCCACACAGTTGTTGACCATCCTCAAGCAAATGGGCAAACGGAGGTCACAAATTGAACGATTCTGAAAGGGTTGAAGACACGCCTAGGGAAGGCTGGGGGGCAATGGGCTGAAGAACTCCCTAATGTCCTTTGGGCTTATCAGACCACTGCCAGAACTCCTACAGGAGAAACCCCATATAACCTCTATTTCGATACAGAAGTAGTCATACCGATTGATATTGGAGTCCCGAGCAACATAGTTCAGACTTTTGACTGCAATAACAACAAAGAGAGGCTCAGGACAAATTTAGATCTCCTTCCTGAAGTAAGAGATAAAACTTCACTCAGGACTGCTACATACCACCAGCGAATTGCTCGTCACAACAATCAGAGAGTGAAAACCTCGACCTATCTCCAGTGGGGACTTAGTTATGTGAAGCATCGAAGCCGCTAGAAAAGGACCTCAGCACAAAAAGTTCTCCCCCCTCTGGGAAGGTCCTTACTTGGTGGCGGCTATGGTCAAGCCTGAAACCTTCAAACTGAATGATGCTATTGGAAAAATGCTCTCCCGAACTTGGAATGTGGGCAACCTTTGCAAATACTATCAGTAGGAGTTGATACTGCTATTTGTTTGGTGTGATGTTGTTCATAGTATTTGTCTTGCGTTATGTCCCCTCAAATAATTATGATTTGTATATTTTAAGTTTTTCATACGCCCCTTTGTTTGTTGATTGTAGAAGAATGCTTTATCAGTATCCCTAAAGTTTTATTAGGGAATTGTTGTATTGTATTACATAATACAGTAATGTGGTGTTCCATTTATTGTGATATTATATCTTCTCCTCAAACTCTTTTCTCGTGATTCGAGAAATATACAAGCTACATTATATCTCAATCACTGAACGATTAATCACAGGGGGATTCGATCCGACCTCTTCCATATAGGTTAAAATCATCAAGCAAATTATTTGATTAATAACCTCGGATAGGTCAAGATATCTAAGGAGGATATCTCTCGCAATCACTTAAGTCAGAAGAGGCTGTCAAAATATTTCTCATTGAAATAAAGTAGAATCAATTTCATATGCATGGGAAAAAGAGAAATATCGTTTTATATAAATCACTGAAACATCAAGTACATCATACAAAAACACCAACACCAGAAACACATATATAATCACTATAAGGAAAACAAAAGTGATACAGACAACATCAGAACAATCCTACATGATCTCAATATTATCCTCGTCCTCGTCCAAAGAAAAAACATGCTGCAACTCACTCTCTAACTCTTCACCACTAGAGTCTGGAGAAGGGTCACCATAAGCATGGCTAGGAGTCAACCCCTCGATCTCCACTCCAGTCTTACGTTGCACTGCACGAACGCCCTTCATAAAACCTCTGATGAAGCCATCCTCTACGCACTCTGCCTCCAAAGTTTTCACCTCCACATCATAAATATGATTACGAGCCTCCTGAATATGATCCTCAATAATTATCTTGAAGGCATAAGATTTCTTGAACTCTTATACGGCTGTAGATGGCGACTATTGAGCTTCCTTCTCTGACAACATACTCTGGAGCCTCTTATTCTCAGCTTCAAGGATTTGCTGATCTCTCAATTATTGGTTGTTCATCGTCTGTGCCTCCACCAATTCTATATGTAGACGATCCATCTGCTCATTCTGAGAGGAAACCGAAGTGATCTTGTTTGCCAACTCTGCTCTACACTGATCAAGTTGATCCTCCACCGCCTTCATCTCCTTCACTTTACCGTCATATTTCTTCTTGTATTCCCCATGAAGGTATTTAACATTCACGAATTCGTCATTCCAGTCATCGAAGGATTTATTCTTCTCAAGTTGCTGTTCCAAATGAAGTAACAAGTGAGGAATATATCCTTTAAAAGTGTATATATATATATATATATATATATATATATATATATATATATATATATATATATATATATATATATATATATACATACAAAAGGAAAAGAGAAAGAATGAACTCACCAACTCATCAGCTCGTCGGCGACCAATGCACTTATGTTTCAAAATATATTCTGGAATGTATATCTTGGATTGAGAGAAACGAGGACCTTTGTTGGTGACTGCCAAAATTTCATTCGCCTTCTTCTTCTTGGACGCCTGTAGATCTCCCTCACTCTCTGGTCACTTGGATTGGCCTTTTTGGGCCTCTGGAACTTCCACAGATTTCTTCAACATTAGTGCATGTGATATTCCCGCTTGAGTAGATAATCCCACCTTAAACAAGTATTCTTCATCTATGTATCTGCTTAAATAATGAACCTCATAACGTAGGGCATCAATATCATGAAGCTTCAGAATCTTCAATAAATCTTCTGCTCCGATATGAAGGGGGACGGGTAACTCCTCAAACTTTCTCCATTTTTCTTGAAGACTCCAACCAGTTTGCATAAAAATAAAATGCTTATCCAATCTTTTGACGGGTCTCGAGTGCGAATATCCAACCACTTGGATCTGAAGGAGATACGACCCTGCGTATCACTAAAGAGATGCCCCATCTGAGAAATACATTCCGAAGACAACACCACTCTACGGTATCTAAAAAGCACAATCAAGCCCATTACAATCGACATGGCATTGTAGGAGAATTGAGATAAACTCACTACACAGATCGTTAGAATGTCAACCAATTTAGGAGATGGTGGAAACGACATGGCATTGTAGAATATAATCTATCGTTTTGGCATTCATGCAAGAGTCATTACTGACAATGGGACACAGTTTACTTGAAAGGTCTTTACATCTTTTTGTAAAGATTTTCATATTCAACTACTCCACACAGTTGTTGACCATCCTCAAGCAAATGGGCAAACGGAGGTCACAAATTGAACGATTCTGAAAGGGTTGAAGACACGCCTAGGGAAGGCTGGGGGGCAATGGGCTGAAGAACTCCCTAATGTCCTTTGGGCTTATCAGACCACTGCCAGAACTCCTACATGAGAAACCCCATATAACCTCTATTTCGATACAGAAGTAGTCATACCGATTGATATTGGAGTCCCGAGCAACATAGTTCAGCGGTGGCGGCTGCCGGCCGGCCGGTTCGGCTGCCCAATCCATTCTGGGCCCAATTTTGGCCCTGGGAAGACAAAATCGGACGTTTTTTGGGGTCCCCGGGACCGTTTTTCGACGTCCCGGACTCAATTTTGGCAATTTTAGAACCATTCAAAGCTCATATATGCAAGATCGATTTTGGATTACTCAGAAAAAGTATCCAAAATTTGTGACACGTATTTTCGGACTCCTAGAGCTTCGACGTCTGAAAATAGAGCGGCAACTGATATATTCTAAAAAGTTATCTTGATCGAGCACGAATTCGAAGCAAAATCAAACCGTAAACTTCAAAAACTAAATTTGGGAGCACTCAAACTCCTATTTCATCGAGCTTATAGTAAAACTGAGGGTCTCAGAAATACGAACCCAACGACACTAAATTCAACTCAATCTGAGCCCAAATCAAGCGCCCGAAGTGCTGTTGGAAAGCTTGTCACAATTTGAGTTATCAATCGGTCTTCGATTTTAACGAGCTTATAGTCAAATTGAACGGCTCGACAAGACGAATCCAACGAGCCCAAGATCGCCAAAATCTGACATCACTAAGACCTTCAAATGTCTGACGAACGATGCACAATCAAAGGATTCAATATCAGCCGTCCATTCAGCCACTTTCTATTTGCCCCTGATCTTACACCTATTTACGAGCCATGCCACTCCATAAAAACTATAAATAGACCCCTCATTTCTCATAAGGGGGACCCAAGCAAGAAGGAGAGAAGAATATAAGAGAAGCACAGGAGGAAATAGCTCATCCTCGACCACCGTTGGAATTCTTCCCGCCTCCCAAACAACGCCGGAGTTCGGCCAGACACTCGAGTGACATCAAAATTCTTCCCAAGCGACATAAAAGTCCTGCTCGACGCCGAAATTCAGTCCAACTTTCGAACGATGCTTGAATTCTGCCCAATCTCCTTAGTGAAGCCATAACTCTGCTCAACTTTGTAATTGAATCTCCTTAGTGAAGAGATTTGTTGTAATTTGATTGTCTTAACTTTGTGGATGAGTCGGCCTCTTGTAGTTCAAACAAAACACTAGTGGAACCATTTTAACTGGGCGAGGCCCCACGGTTTTTTCCCTTTTCGAATTTCCACGTAAAAATCCTGGTGTTCTTTTATCTTCTGTTTGTGTGTGCTAGATATTCGTACAACGCTCAGACGAAAATTTCTAACTCTATCGCCACGTATATTCTAGCCCGCAACAATAATATAATAAAGGTACAAAATTATTTTAGATGAAAGAAAACGAATGACCAAAATTTAAGTGGAAGAAAATTAATTTTTTTTTTATAATAGTAATGTAGATTCATTCATAAAATATTACTTATCATGGTGAAAAATGCGTGGGAAAAAAATAAAGCGCCAAACCGATCCTAATAGGCTAATATAACCCGAACGCACTTTTGGTCACGTGGCAGACGATTAACCTTGTCTTTCTCCACACCCGCCGCCGCACCTTCAAACCCGATAGTATCCATGGTTGGTCATTTATTTCTTCCGATAGTATTGGCCGGAGAAATCGCGTCGCAAGAATGTCAAAAATTATCCTTCTAAAACCGTCCCATGGATTCCAGGTCCTGAGCCGCGGCAGGAAGTTCTCTACTCTCTTTCTCCAACCCCCCTCTCTTCCCGCCCTTCACATTTCCTCTCTTCCCACCCTACTCTCCGCTACTCCTCGCACCGCCCTTCGCGCTCCCAACTCCGATCGTCGCCTCCTCTTCCCAGTCCGCGCGATCGAGTCATCTCCGACCAAGGAAGGCGAGGATGAGAAGGTGCTCAGCGAGAATGGGGTTGAGGATGGAGCTCCTTCTTCTCCTTCTTCTGATTCAAAAAATGAAATGGCCGGCAAGGCGGGGGAGTACCCTACGGGGGAATTCGAGATGGTGGAGTTCGGTTGGTGGATGAAGGCCATGGTGAAGTTGCGGATGCTGTTTGCTCTTCCATGGGAACGGGTGAAGAAGGGCAGTGTGCTCTCAATGAAGCTCCGCGGTCGGGTTGGTTTCAATTTTTTGCTAAATAAAATAGCAATTGCTAGTGCATCAGGCGGATCCACATTGGCCTAAGGGTGGGCAAATGCCCACCCTCAAAAATTTTTTTTTTAATATTTAGAGGGAATTTTTTAGAATATTTTGGTTATTTTGCACATTTTGTCCCACCTAAAACAAATTTTTTGTCCTAATTTTATCAATCCTAAGCATCTTTGCCCATCCCCAAAAAATTTTTTTTTTTGCCCACCCTAAAAAATGAGCTGGATCCGCCCAGCATGAGATGAACATATTGATACTACTTTGTATAAGGCTAGCTTGCGTTTATATATATACCCGAACAGTTTAAATATTGATCCAATTGTTCATTTGTGCTGATGAGAATGTTTATTTATTATTCAATATTGGTTAAAACTCTGTTATGACTTAAATTTGATAAGAGGATGAATAAATACATTTGAACCGAATTTTTAAACTTAGGTTATGTTCATGCGGTACCTTCAACTCAAATAAAAAAAAATGTTGAATAAATTTGGACAAGGCAGTACTCAGCTTCACCTGATTCATTTGCAACCATAGCAAACTCTCTGTAAAGTCTTTGTAATGTGGATTTCTATGGAAAGGGAAATAACGCCATTATTTTTGGTAAAAGAATGCATAATGAGTTACTATGAGCTACCTCTTTTCTTCGGATTCTTGACACACTACCTTTCTCATGTCGAGCCATGCAGAGAAAATTCCTAGAAAATTATATTTTCATTATTCAATATGGATCTTTTATTAGTTCTACGACCTAGCTACATAAAGAAAGCGAGGAGCATGATGGTATTTCTTTGATAGCTTGGGATTCTGGTGCTTTTGAAATAGGAGCCTCGATTTTAATGATTTTAATGAAATTATTGAATTTGTATTAATAATTAGTTTTTTCTCTTAGCATTTTTAATTGATTTTTGTTTGGATAAATGCAATTTGGTGCAGATAACGGATCAACTTAGCAGCCGCTTTTCCTCTGGTTTGTCCTTGCCTCAAATTTGTGAAAATTTAGTAAAAGCAGCATATGATCCTCGCATTTCTGGTATATATCTCCATATAGAACCACTTAGTTGTGGTTGGGGCAAAATAGATGAAATACGAAGGCACATACTAAACTTCAAGAAGTCAGGTAAATATGTAATAATACAACTTTATTTTAAATAAATTCCATGATATTCCATGTTTATCATATGCATCTTCTCCTTTTTCTTTGAATTTCTTGGAGCCATCTACATATTTGGAAACTTCTCCTTTAAAGTTCATAATTTGTGCATTTATTATTTATTGGAAACTATAGTTGAATCTTTTTATTTCTTTAATCTCCTCCAAGGATTTGGAGAACTAAAACTAACCTCTCCTTTATTTTATTGGAATATTTAATCATTGTTTTCTATGGAGGTGTTGTATGTTATGATATAGTATCTTTTATTTGTACGACAATGCAAACAAGTTAACTCAATGAATGGACTTGACAAGGTAATGATTTCTTGAGTGAAGAAAGTTTGATTGAATAAACATACATTTTCATGATGAATGATTTATTGGATGATTAGAATATTTGGTTGAGAAGTTTTCCTGCAGGGTAATGATAAGATGTGATGTAGGACACATCCATGGATTGAGTGTGCGATGCATGCTTATGCATTTTATGAACCATTCCAATACCAATACATACAACAACAACATCAAGCCTTTATCGCACTACGTGGGGTCAGCTACATGAATCCTTTTTCTCCATTGTGTCATATTAAAAGTCAAATCTCGTTTAAATCTAATAAAGAAAGGTCATTCCTAATATTTTCTAACCAAGTCTTTTTAGGTCTACCCCTACCTTTCTTAACAAAAGTCAAATCTAATACCTCCACTCTCCTAACCGGGTCATCGGAAGGCCGTCGTTTATGTGACCAAACCATCTAAGACGACTCTCTCTAATCTTATCTTCTACTGGAGCTACTCCAACCTTTTCACGTATATGCTCAATTCGTATCCTATTTCTAAGGGTAAAGCCACTCATCCACCTGAGCATCCTCATCTCTGTAACACTTAACTTAGTATTATGCTTCTCTTTTAATGACCAACATTCGGCACCATAAAGCATTGCATGTCTCACTACCATCTTATAAAAATTTCCCTTTAGTTTGAGGGGTACATTTCTATCTCATAGCAAACCCGATACATTCCTCCACTTCAACCATCCAACTTGAATTATGCTGATAATATCCCCATCTATTTCACCATCACTTTGAACAATAGATCCAAGATATCTAAAATGTGTACTCTTATTAATGATTTGATCGTCCAAAGTCACAATCCCCTCAATAGGTCTATTACTACTAAAATTACACTCCATATATTCCTTTTTAGATATACTCAAGCGAAAACCTTTAGACTCTAAGGTTGACCTCCATAATTCAAGTTTACCTTCAACTCCATCTCTAGTCTTATCAACAAGAAGAAATACATGCATGAAAAAAAGAAATGGCTAGAGGAGAGGGAGGAAACGGTTTCCATTGTGTTTTTCCCTATGTTTCAAAGGAGGTTGGTGAGGCGGAGGTGCTGTTACATGCTGTTGGCTAGATTTTAGGATAAGTAGAGGAGATTAGTGATAAAGAAGAGGAGTTAGAGGGCAATGTAAGAGGGGAAGGAGGGACTTGGCCAACATTGAGCCCTTAGTAACCCTTCTTGTTCTATTTATAGGAGAGGGACTTCTTAATGCATGCTAATGGTATGAAGACCTTAAACTAATAAAAACTAAATATAATGCTTAAAACAAAAGCACCACGACCATCATTGATACATCACATCATGTTAGGTGTTATGATTGAATAGATTATTCAATCCTAGATCCTTTTACACCATTTTCTATACCTTAAAATAATCTTCTTCTAATGAGTTGATGGTGGCAACTATGTCATAAAAGGAAAGGGGTAAGGGGTGATTAACTTTAAGGATCTTTGGCTTAGGCTTGCGTGTTGGATGATGATTTCCTTGATGAGATTCTAATATCAGATTAAAAGGTTTTGAACTCAGGACAATATTGAAGTGACTGTGGCACAATTATCTTAGCATGACTGATGGCAAGTGACAACTTTGGAGGTAGCATGAGCTCTATGTGGAGAAAGCTTAGGGGACAAAATAACTGGAATGACTCATATGGGTTGGGTGGTATAGTTCAATAAAGGATATGTTGGGGAGTTTGACGTTTGGAAGGTGGTGGTGAGGGCGTTTTTGGCTATTTATAGTATTTAAGGTTTTGAAAGTGTGTTTGAATTGGTAGGATAATTTTAGTTTGTGTGATGTAGGACTACAATGCTTGAAATGATTTTGAAAAGAGCTTGCACGATTTATTGATTAGAGTAATAACAATTAGAACTATTAGCAAATAAAAATGATAAAATAAAACATAAGAGCGGTCACTTCCGTTTAGGCCAAGTTGCACATCAAGAGCTTTGAATCATCAAAATAACATAGGAAATCAATATTATGCAAATATAATAGCTTTCAATGAAAATCCATCTTCTAACAATATGATTAGAAACAAATGAAGTGCACTCAATCCCCTTCTAAGCTCGGCAGAATTAGGCGAACACGATCTTCATGACTAAAATCAAATCACAAGGAAGAGGGTTAAACTTAAAGAAATACAAGAAGAAGAAGATTAGAAGACCTTTGTCAAGGATCGGATGTAATCCTCCACTGGACGGTACCAAGTTGTTCTTCAATAGCTTCGACCAAGGTGTCCAAGATACACTCTACGTACTCTTCTACGGTGTGATCGATGCGCGGATTAACGTCAAAGAAGGTCGAGTGTAAGATGCAAACAAATCCGTGCTCATGGTTTAAAATTGCGCAATAAAAGGCGTGCCTTACCGCAATGTGGTCCCTTTAAGCCTCAAAGCCTCTACCTGTGGACACCATGCTGGTTCTAAGTTTAGGTCACCCCCTGCCCATCAAACCATTAGGTATTACACTCTCAGTACCCCTACCCCTAGTGACCGTCATTTAGAGCACCACCCTACCCCTTTTTGCAGAACAAACCATGTACCTTACTATGGTCAAGACCACCCTTGCAGAACAAATCGTGGACCTTACTGTGGTCGAGACCACCCACCCATTAGTAACATCCGGGTTGTTGCCCCACCCTATAGGTCTTCACCTAACCTTGATGGCCGACCCACTACTGGGTCTTATGTTGGACCAATCTCTTATGACTCCCCACCCAGACCTACTTCTAGCCATCCCAGTCAACCTTTAGCCTCCCTAGTCCTTGACCCTGCAAGTATGATTATAATAAAGGAAGACATTAAGGAGATGAGGTTCCCTGAACCTGAGACTGAGTGCATCCATTTCGTGGATGCTAGTGATATCACTAATGACGAAGAATTCTTTGAGGATGAAACAGAAGTGATTGAATCAGACTCCCAGAATGACTTAAACCCTGAGCTAGGAAAGTTAGAACCTGTAAACGTCAACACCTTAACCCACTCTGATCCTAGTCTCTTCGAGGATAAGTCTTTGAACAAAGTATGACTGGAGGATATTAATTTGATCTCGAACGACACTGATCTGACCTTGAACCCTGTGGAATTAAATTTGGAAGATTCTAATTTAATTGATCCCGAACCTGATCCTACTAAGATTATTAATATGAATTTGGATGACAGTCAGTTGAATCTGAACAATTCTGAGTCTATTTTGAAAATTGAGCATCCTCTTGTTTTATGGGAGTCTATGTTAGGAGTTGCCCCTTTAGATTTGCATTTGAAAGAGTGTATTTTTCTTGATTGGACTTATCTCACCACTCCTCATACCGACTTTTATGTTAGAGAGAGTCTTAACCCACACTTTCATATCACCAATCTAACTGTTGTGCCCACTAATGTTATGTATACCATACCCCATTTCTTAAGTTCCATACCTGCTGGTGACTCGTTTGGCTATCCCATTAGGGCTGTGAGTTAGGACCCATCATCTTACCTTGTTCCTGATTCATTTGTTTTGCCCACTATGTTTTTGTCTTTCCCTATTAAGGACAATCTCTCTCCTAGTTGGATGAATTTACTGGATGACACTGTCGACCCTAGGAGACTACCTACGTTGTTAACTGAGACTTCCCATAGAAGTACCCTGGTAGCTAAGAATGTCTTCATCTCTCCCCCTATCCCAGTTCCCTTAGATCGAACACTTTAAAACCACTCTTTTGTGACTTGTCCACTTTTTCTAGCTGTGTTCGTGTGAGTTAGTATGCGTTGTGTGTGTTTTGTAGTCTGTTGTCTTCCAAAGTTTTCCTTGTTTAAAATTTGTGTGTGAATCCATATGTCATTCATCTTGCATATCAAGTCTCTTGCACCACCTCATGTTCATTTTGTTGAGTTTTGAGTTTTAGACATATGAATTCGCATAACACATGTCGCATTTACATTACATCTGCATGACTTTCTTAAGAAAATTGCACGCCTAACTGAATAGAGCAATAATAAGTATAAACTCTATGCTGATTCTAAATGACAATTTAAATCTATTAAAGTTGGTAACTCAGTAATGGTACGGATTCGTCCAGGAAATTACATGTTAGAAGTGCAGATCATTTAAAATAGTCAATAAAATCTATAACAACGCTTGCGTGGTGGATCTGCTTGCAGAATTCAACATTTATTCCTTTTCTAACATAAAAGATTTAGTAGACTTTGAAAGTCCGGAGTTAAACCCCCAAATCCAATTCAAATTAAGCCTTGTGTGACCCCACCTTGTGAGAACCCCAAAGCCTAACTCCACTCCCAAAATTATTCCTAAAATTCCTATAGCGGAGAAAGTTGACATGATTCCTAGTGATGATATTATTTCCACAAAAGAGGGTGGACGAAGAAGATACTGGACTAGGTGAAGAGGTGAACCAAAGTTAGAGGATATGTGGTCAGAGTGCGAGGAGCTACAACAGATAAACCCATATGCACAAGGAGTTTTCGAGACACCAACTCGACGGAGTCGAGTTTTTCTCCCACCTGGGGAGAATGA
This sequence comes from Dendrobium officinale, assembly GCA_019514585.1. Taxonomy (NCBI): domain Eukaryota; kingdom Viridiplantae; phylum Streptophyta; class Magnoliopsida; order Asparagales; family Orchidaceae; genus Dendrobium; species Dendrobium officinale. The sequence goes on along the minus strand of CM033683.1, from coordinate 4,311,735 downwards.
TGAGGACATCGAAGATCAACGGCTACGATCATGTCTATTTATTTTCATGTATTTTATTTGTTATTTGTACTTTTCCATTTATACCCTCACTTGAGGGCTTTGTTTTATGTTTGCCCTAGGGGCAATTGTGTCTTTTATTTTCCTTCATGTATTTGGCTATTTAAGCCCTCCTCTTCCTCTTGGAAGGGGATGATGATGATTGATAATGAAAAGTTTTATGTTCTTGTTGATCTCTTAGTGAGTTCACGTGATCTCTTAGTGAGTTCATGACAGGAGAAGCCCGAGGAGGGTAATTCGCAATACCCGTCAATCTTTGGAAGAGTCTGAGGTTCGCGGTTCTTACGATCTCTGTGTGAGTTCGTTAGTTATCTCTATCTTTCTCGTATATTCTTGTTCATCACCTTTCTCCCCTCTTCATCCACCAAAGTATTTCCCCTAGCTCTACCTCCTCAACCCACGGCCGACACTTCACCCGACCCCTCATACCGTCGGCCCAAGCTCTAGCTGCCGGCCACCATCCACCTCCTTCTCCCCATTGAAATCCTTGCCTAATTTGGGTAATTTAATCTTTGGACAGATTTTCGAAATTCAAATCCAACGAATTTGAATTTGAAATCTTTCCTAATTTGTCATTCCATTTTTGGAAAGTTCTTAAATCAATTCTTTTGAATTTCAAGTTCAAATGAATTTGTTTAATTACTTTCATAATCCTAAATTTACAGTTAGACAAGCATGACACTTCATCCCCACATTCCCTCTTGCCCATTAATGCCGTCGGCCCCTTCATTGGGCTTCCCATTAATTGCCCAATTAATCCCTCCCTATTTTGAAATTGAAACCTTAATTTCAAGATAATTCCCTCCATCCTCACTTAAAAACTGAAATTCCTTTCATTTTTCCCAAGCCCTACCCCCTCATAAATGCCGCCGGCCCCCCTCTTGGCTCTCTCCATTGAATGAGCATTAATCCTCCTCTTTATTTGGATCTTAAGATTCAAATACCTATTCAAATTAATCTGAAATAAATTCAGGTTTCCGTTTGGAAGGTTTCTCCCTAATATCACTCTTCCCTAGTCCGTGATCTACTGAGGAATTTTCTGCCTTCACCCAGCAGCTGGCCCACAGTCCAGAGATTCCTGTTTTGCTGTCCAGGAATATCCCGCCAGCCCCCTGTTCCTTCAGAACTGAGAAATCAACAATTTCATCCCGCTGATCTGCTGATTGAATAGTCCCCATTGCAGCCCAGAGATTTCTAGCAAGTTTCCTTTGCTCTCCAACAATTTGGGAGCTCCCGTTTGATGTCCAGGAGTGCCCAAATCAACAAGAAAACTGTCCAAGAATACCTCCTTGCTGCTGTCCAGTTGCTGTCCAGAATTTTGGAGCCCAGAAAACTGCTATCTAGCATCCTTGAGAACCAAAATTGCTGTCCGGAATCTGCTCCAGGCCACCTACTTCCGATCCAACCAACAAAGCACCACCGGAACGTTGTATAACTTCATTCCTTGGGTGAAACTCTTCTCCTAACGCTCTTATCTTCCTATTTTACTTTTTGTTTATGGTTATTAATGGATTCATGAAGATCATGTCAATTATTCGCCGCTAGAACCTAGTAATAGGAAGAGTTGTGTGAGAGATCTTTCATAGACTAATCTTATTGTTAGTATTGGAATTTATTGTTGGAACGATCCATGTATGCAATGTCGGATTAAGTTGGCTATCTTTTGAACTTAACTTTTATTCATGTGATTTAACCTAAGCTAAGTGCCATTAATATTTATCTTATCGTTCAATTCCGCATAAGATCTTGCTTATTATCACATCTAAATCTAAGCGTGCAAATTTTTCTTAAGCAAATCATTTTCGCATGAGATTATTTCACATCATATTGGCTCAATGTGAGTGCTAAAATTTTCTTTCATCTTATGCAGATTTGGTTCCTAGAACATACTTCTTTTCATGCTCCTATGTATGCTGACAAAAGGTCCCGTTTTCTACGATGAGCCGATGATATTGTATATACTACAGAGGTGGTCACTAACTTATTTGCTAATATAAGGAAGAATCAGATTTATAATATCCTCTAAGCAGTTTCCCCTGCTGAAATGGATATGATTAATGTTAAGAAATATCCATCAGACAGCCCTCCATCCCCTGATTCCCCTCATGAAATATACACCCATCAAAACAACCCCCCAATCTCCCCATCATATCCCACTTCCTCAGCAAGACCCCCACCAATCTCCTCAGCAACCATACTTAAGTTTTTCTGCTGAAGCACTTTAATCTCTACAAGAAAGAATAATCAAATCATGCCAAAAAACATGCACAAAACTTTTTCTTGAATTTGAAGATAGGCTGAGCAGAAAGTTTGAAGATCTAATTGAAAGAGTTGAAGTTATTAAGGTCAAGCTCAATAATTACATTGATCAGAGCAAAATACTTCCTCAGAAAAGATCTGTTAGTTACTCTTCATCATCCAATAAGAAACACAAATCAAATATCCCTCCCCATAGCCCCAATGAGCTAATCCCATCCAGAAATGAACCAATCCCACAAAATGAGCCAATCCCTGTAGAAATGTAACTTATTCCATATACAAATCCAAATGAACCAATATCAGTAGATGACATTCATATAAATCCTGTAACTTCTGTTTATGCAAATGAAATAGAAAATTACAAAGGTCTTCTGAGTTTGAGTTCTGAGAAGAGAAATTTTGTGCATGAAAGTTTGAAAAAGTTCAATCGAAGGTAAAAAAATTGCAACTTATTTTATGTTTAAATATTTTCATGCGTATGATATGCGTTACTTATGCGTATGATATGCTTATGATACGGGTATGTTATGCGTATTTTATGCTTATTGTATTATATGCTTATGGTATGCTTATTATACGCGTATTTATGATACGCCTATTGTATGCATATGATATGCTTATGTTATGCTTATTATATGCGTATGTTATGCTTATGATACGCGTATTGTATGCTTATGAAATGCGTATTTAATATTATTTTTTTTTGCAGGGACGATAATATCTTATTTGTTAGTAACCTTCTTATTTTCAGAGCTGAAATTGACAAGTTATTAAGCGACAATTATTTAGGCAATGAACATGTAGATTTTTTTTCCTTTTTGTTAGATGAGAAGTGTAACCTTATGCCTGACAAGTACCATAAATTTCTATACATCTCTTCAGTCTATTGAGTTAGTAACTTAGTATTCAATTAATCAGTTTAACTATTGAATTAACTATTGGATTAATAACTTAGTATTTATTTCTTAGTTCTTATATAGTTACATACTTACATTTACTACTTGCACTTGCAGAATAATAAATGAAGGGAGAAATTATCCAAATTGCATATCGACCATATAACTGAGTTTTCTGTTTCTTCAAACAATATTTTATTACAATTAATCATTGAATCCTCGCACATTATCCTGCTGGTTGGTTTGCTGAAAGAACAAAAGTGAAAATTTTATGACTCGTTGCCCCACCGCGTCAAAGAGCATAGGCTTGTTGTTCAAAAAATCGTAAGTGTTAGATGAACATGAACTCTTCAATTTTTAAAAAATTTACAGAACTAATCCTTGCTCTACGTATTTTTCAGCTTAAAGCCCTATACTCTGACACCAAAGGAGCTTTTAATAGTGATATCAGAAAATGGAAGCTTTCTACCATTAAAGGTGCATCAAAATAGGAGAATTCTGTAGATTGCGGAATGTATGTCTGTAAATATATGGAAAGAATACGTCTTGAAAACAACACTGATTGGACTGATAGTACAAATTGGCAAGAAGACATGTCAAAGTATAGAACATAATTTGCATATGAAATATTTTGTAAAACATTAAAAAAATGACAGTTTTTCATTATGTATAAATATTTAGCATTCTGTGTATAAATGTTTCTCTGTATAAATGTTTATGTGTATAAATGTTTAAACAGTTTATGTGCATAAATGTTTATTATCATTATTTGTATAAATGCTTATTTCTGAATAATATATTTTTCAATTATGTGTATAAATGTTATTTACATTGATTTGATTAAAAAATAACTTATTAAATTATAATACGCATAGATTACGCATATCGTACGTATTGTGTGGGCATACTGTACGCATATCGTAAGCAGATAATAGGCATATAATACGTATAATATGATGTTTGAAAGATTTTGTGATTGACATTTGCGTTTAAAGATTAGTGTTTGAATTTTTAATTTGTTTTAACGAAAAAAATAATTTTAAAAATATATATATATTTTAAATATTTTTAAATATTGCGCATAACGAACGCACAAAAGACGCATTAAGTACGCATCATATACGCATATATTACGCACATAAGACGCATAGAGTACGCATAAAACACGTACACATTCTATTAAATGTTTTAGATTACTTACATTTAATATGGACTGAGGGGCCATGACATGAATAATAATTTTCGTTAGCTGTGGACTGACGGGTGGCAGATATGGTTGTGAGGGTTGGTTGATTTTTTATGAGTCATTATTTATAATTTATTGCTTACTATTGTTCAACATTAAATTTTTCATTATATAATGCGGGTAGCTTACCTTATGGTAACGCATGATTTTTTCAAACAGAAGTAATGCAGACATGACAGAAGATTTGATTTTTTACAACCAAGCCTTCCATTCATTACTGCGATACTTATCCTCCTCCCATAGTCCCATGTTCCTGATGCCAATAACTTGTAAACATAAACATCTCTCTCATGTAAACATAAACCTGGTCAGGAGAGAGATGTTTATGTTTACAAGTTATTGACATCAGAAACATGGGAGGAGGATAAGTATCGCAGTAATGAATGGAAGACAGTGTTTACTCATAACATACACAAAAAATATGCATAAGATACACAGTGTTCTGCTTTATCGACGGCTCGACATTATATAATATCAAACACATCCAGCACGCATATTTAACCTTATACAAAATACGCATATATTACGCACAGAGTACGCATGATGTGCACATTGTATGTTCATATATTACGCACAGAGTACGCATAGATTATGCATAATATAATATTGGACACATCCAATACTCATACTAATAATCATATGTTTTATTAAATATTAATACAAAATTATACATTAAATTACAGCTGCTCCAACTGCTAATTTACAAATACTTTAGAAGAAGTTTTACAAAATACGCATGGAATAAACATATAATACGTCGTACATACGCAGTATATACGCCTTAAATATGCATTACATACGCAGTATATATGCATAAAATACGCACAACATAAAACTGAACACATCCAGAAAATTTATCGACGGCTCGACATTATATAATACTGAACACATCTAGTACGCATACTAAACCCTAAACGAGAGCTGCTCTCTTCGCCTGGAGGTTTCTTCTACTGCGAGTTGGGTTGCTGTCTTCTCCGTCCGACCGGTGGTCGCTTCTATCTGAGGCTGCTGTCTCCTCCGTCTTGCATCAGGTCATAGAAAAGATTAGTAAGAACTCGTTCACTTCCTATTTTTGCTCAATTAGAATGGTCAGAAAGAAGGATAAAGCTGCATCAGGTCATATAAAAGATCCAGCATGGAAACATAGCACTCAGGAGGATGTAGGAGGCAGTTATAAAACATATGTCTATCTGAAATGCAATTATTGTATTAAAGTTGTGAAATGTGGTGTGACTAGGATGAAGGAACACCTTTCAGGTTCTCATAAGAATGTTGCTCCATGCTCCAAAGTTTCTAATGCTGTAAGGGATGAGATAAAGTCATACATGAATAAGTCTACCACATCAAAACATCTTACACAGAAGCAATTTGAGGACATAGTTGATGTTGGATCTTACTACAGGAGTGAGCGCAGCGTTAGAGATTCATCTTCTTCTATAAAGCCCATTTCATCTAGGGGTGCTAGAGGGCCTATGTATTATTATATGGTTGACACATCAGAGGATAGGCCTTCTACTACACGGATGATGGCCCTAGAAAATGCAAGGGAGGCGCGGAGAAGAGTGTGTAAGGATATAGGCAGATTCTTCTACGAAAATGCAATTCCATTTAATGTTGCAACATCACCTGCTTATTACAACATGATTCGTTCAGTTGGAGCATTTGGGAGAGGGTTCAAACCTCCAACCATGTATGATTTAAGAACATGGATTTTGAAGAAGTTGGAAAGCGCTGATAAAAGCATCGAAGAAATTAAGAAGACTTGGGCCCAAACAGGAGTAACAATTATGTCAGATGGGTGGTCTGATATCAAACATAGAAGTCTGATCAACATTCTCATTAATAATCCTTATGATATTGTGTTTTTAAGGTCAATTGAATCATCTGACCAGGTCAAAGATGCTGAGTTCATATTTGGATTATTAGATAGCATTATTGATGAGGTTGGAGAACATTTGGTTGTACAAATTGTGATAGATAATATAACTTCTTATAAGGCTGCAAGTAATAAACTTATGGAGAAGAAGAAGCATCTGTACTGGACTCCATGTGCTGCACATTGTATAGATCTGATTTTTGAGAAGCTTGGAGAGCTACCTCAATATAAAAATGCACTTACTAAAGCAAAAAAAATAATCAAGTTTATTTACAATCACTTTTGGGTGCTAGCTCTTATGAGAAAATTTTCGAAGAAAAAAATTCTAAGGCCAGCCGCAACAAGATTTGCCACCGCTTACTTGACCTTAGAGAGCATGCTGGATGCTAGGCAACCTTTAGAGGCTATGTTCACATCTACACAATGGTTGAGTTGTGCTTGGGCGAAGAAGGCTGAGGGAAAAGAGATTAGAAAGATTGTTTTAAATGACAGATTTTGGCAAAGTGTCTTATATGCCATTACAACCACTTGACCTTTAGTTCATATTTTAAGGATGGTGGATGCTGAGAAGAAGTCTGCAATGGGTTTCATCTACAATGTCATGGATGAAGCCAAAGAGATGATTGCCTCCAACTTAGGAGGCAGTGAGGGAAGTTTTAGGGAAATTTGGAATATTATTGATGATAGGTGAGAACTACAGCTTCACCGACACTTGCATGTCGCTGGCTACTACCTAAACCCTCAGTATCAATATGCAGAGAATAAGTCTACAAATCCTGAAATAAAGTTGGGATTATATCATTACATGGATCGTCTAATAAGTGATGCAACTGAAAGATCAAATGCTGACTTGCAATTGGTACCTTTTAGGAACAAAAAATGTTTTTTTGGATTACAACAAGCAAAATATACAATTGCCAAACGATCTCCAGTTGAGTGGTGGATTCAATTTGGTGATGAGACTTCAGAATTACAGCATTTTGCTGTGAAAGTTTTGGGCTTGACATGCTTTTCATCTGGCTGTGAAAGAAATTGGAGTACCTACAACCAAGTGCATACAAAGAGGAGAAATCGCTTGTCGACATTAAGGATGAACTCACTGGTGTACATTATGTACAATAGGAGACTCAGAGAAAGAAATTTGAAGAAAAAAAAATTAATGGATGATGAAGATCCTTTGCTTTGTGATGATGTGGCATGTGATGATGAGTGGTTTGTAGATGATGAAGTTGAAGTGATGCCGTCTGAATTACAAGATGAAGATTTAAATGTTGATTTCTTTGAGTATCTTAAAGCATCCATATCCACCACAATTCAGGAATAAATAAAAAAAGGTATATAAATAATATAGTTTTATTTTCTTAGACTTTTATTAATGCATTACACTATTATTCATTATGATATTGTTCAAAAATATTTAGGGAAGAGGAAGATAACTAATAATGATGAAGAAGAAGCTGATTGTGAGATATTGGACTCTATAGGAGAGGAGAAAGAGGAGAGAGCAGTTCATCATAAGGATGATTCAAATAAAGATCCCCTTAGTGATGACTGATGAGTGATGACAGTGGTGATGACTAGTGAGTTCTTATGTGATATGTCTCCCTTATTTATCCTCAAAGATGTGGTAAGTAGCATTTTTATGTTTTATATATTATTTACTCATTATTATATATAAAATTTATCATTTTATGTTTACGTAATTTTTTGATTTTGAGGCTTACGCCTCAAAACGCCTTAAGGCTTACGCCTCGCCTCACGAACGAAAAACGCCTCAATACCCGAATACACAATTTTAAACATGGGTCGTAATCAAGATCTGGATCAGTCATTCATGAATGCTAGATGACGGTCACCTTCAAAGATCTCTAGTAACCTTGGAACTCTGTTAGAGAGAAAGAAGTTTCTCTTAAACTTGAAGTGGAGATGACGAATCGGGGTTCGGCCAAGTAAGAGAGAGAGAGAAAGGGGGGGGGGAGGGCAAGTGTCTAGATGCAATGTATTTGGAGTTAAGACTTTAATTAATCAATCCATCATGATTTAATTGATTGAATTAAATAATAACCTTCTTAAAATAGGATTAAGAGAAAAGTAAATATTTTAAATTTGAAGTTAAGGCTTTAATTAATAAATCCATCATGATTTGATAGATTGAATTAAATAAGAACCTTTCCTAAAATAGGATTAAGAGAAAAATGAAAGATTTGAAATCTAAAATTTATTTATTTCAAATTCAAATTATTTTAAAAAATAGGTTGATTTAAATAAGGAAAGTGGAGGCTTTATGAAATAATTTGAAAAGGGGAAGAGGGATGGGGGGCCGACGGCTTGGTAAGGAGGGTGGGCCGGCGGTTGTGGTGGTGGTGGGTCGTCGAGGGGAAGGAGGTGGGGACGGTGGGAAGAGGGGGCAGAGGTTCGAGCGGCGGGTGGAGCTTTGTGTTGTGGGAGAGACAGGGGAAGATGGAGCCGATGGTGGTTGAGGGGGGAAAAGAAAAGATAGATAATAAAACCACGAACCCGACTCGTCAAGGTTGGTAGGCTATGCACAATTCTCGCTCTCCTAGGGATCTCACTCCAAACTCTCATGCTCTCAAGAGAACTCAAACAAAGAGAAGAAAAATTTGTAATCAATCATTCATTAATCTCATAAGAAGAACACTAGGGTTATAAATAGCCTCGTCCAAAAACTCAAAAAATAAAATGATGACAATGCTCCTAGGGCTTACATATGACCTCCCTTAATAAAAAGGGTATAATGGGAAACTAATAAAGCAAGTACAATATGACATCATAAATAAAAAAATACATAAAACAACTCAGAAATTCAATGACTCAATCGTGGTCGTAGATCGATCGCCACGTCTCTAATAGACTCTCCACGATCTGATGTCCCCATCATTGTGCTTTGGGAAGGGTTGTACGGGGCTATCTCTTCTTCAATTGAGCACATGACTAGGACTTCTATAACATTGTTCCACATCCTTCCTAGGGAATTGCTTCCTGCAAGTCATTCTGAAATGATATTTCAACCTGAGAGTATGGTGCTAATGATGTCAGTAAGAATTGTGAAAGTACTCGAACAAGATGTTAAAACAATATCCAATACTGATGTTCCACTAACTATTACTTAGGAAATACCTATTATTAAATCCTCTGTTGCTAAAATTACCACTCCAGTTTCTCTCGTTAGAGAAGGCTCTAGCTAAGGTAAGTATGTGAAGTTCTTTATAATTTTATTGGTTCAAAGTCTGTTTTGATTCCTATAGGTTATTATAGGTCTATATCTTCTTTTGTGATTTCTTTAGCAATGAAATATCAACAAGGGCTTTCAAAGGGTACCAAGTTATCTTCCAATGCATCAAGTCTAATTTCATTATAATCAATAAGGTGGAGATTAATCCAATCCCCTTTAATGTATTTTTTTTAGACCAATCATGGTACTAGGAAGAAAGGCATACAATGTTACTTGATGTCTTATATGGCTTTTCTCTCCTTATATAATCATGTTTCATGAAAGTTGATTAAAGGTTGTTTTAGAGTCCATGATTGAAACTATTTGTGATTTTGATTAGAGATTTTTCATTATACCATCATACACATTTTGTCACACCCTACAGTCAACTTGGAGTGTAATAGAGAAGGAAAATCTAAACAGACCTCTTCTTATTGACACCCATTATGAACTACTTATATTATATCAGAATCCGATGAGTAAAAAATAATCTATTCAGACTCTCCTAACATACTAAGCTTTACACTTAACAACTTGAAGCATGTAATATATCTAAAATATAATGCATATCTAAAATATAATGCACATCTAAAAAGAAATACAAAGTTTTACTAAAATTTTTAAAATTTATTTATATTCCCCAAAAGTTTTTATACCTCTCATTGGACCTCTATGTAAAACCAAAACATATATACATAAAAAAGGATAATCATCCATTCATCCCTTTCCTTCTAGTGCCCTATAGGCTCCTTCACATTTCCTGCAGTACAACAGCTGCTAATAAGCTAGAGCTCACTAAAATACGCAAATAATATACAATAAATAATCATAACATTTTGACAATTAATTTAAAACATATTGAAATTCAATATTGTATAAGAAATGCATAACATTACATTCTATCTTGTTTACTGTTCAATACCTTTAGATAAGTCATATGATGGCTTTAAGTTTTTGCATTTTTTCATCTTTCTAATTCAACGTTGGGTCCGAATTACCAACTTTTAGTATTGAAGCTACTCTCTCATTCAAGGTTGTATCCAAATTCCCAACTTTTAGAATTTAGATAATTTAGTCTTATCTCATCAGGTCTTTCGTCTTTACCTGTGCAGGCCCATTCCCCATATATGATTTATTTCACTTTTATACTCTCTTCCATTTTCATAATTATACCATACTAATGTAATTGTTACTACTTAATGATTCAACAATTCACATATATGAATAAAGTGGAGTAAATTGAAATAAATGTTTTAATAAACATAATAAATATGAATTTGCAAATGTATAAAATTTATAATATTTTATAATATCTCTGTTTAAAATTGCGCAACAAGAGGCGCGCCTCTGCGCAATTCTTCCCAAAGGCGCCTCGAGGCGCACGCAATTTGGACCCTGGTCGAGGCGTACGCCTCACCCTGTGTGAGGCGCGCCTCAATTGCGCAATTATGGGTGAGGCGTACGCCTCATCCAAATGGTCCCACCTACTTAAAATGAGCATTTTTTCCCTTATACCCGTTCGGCTCCAGGCATATCCTGATAATTCCTTGCCCGCTAGCTCCAGGTCGCGAAACCTAGCGCCTCCCGCACGGTCGGCCACCCTTTCCGCCGCCTCTCCCGCCGGCGCCGCCTCTCTCCGGCGAACTTGAAGTGTCCGGCCGCCTTGTAGGAGAAGTCCACAAACGATTTTAGGTATTTTTTTTAATTTTTGGTTAGATTTTTCAAGTGAAAGAAATTCTAGAGTTTTTGATTTTTTGAATTATTTTGTGTGATTTTGGATTATTTCATTAGCGATCATGGTTAGAGGCAAGAAAAAGGGGTCTTCGTCATTGCGGAGGGACTCTTCTTGGAAATATAGTGTACAAGTTGGCATAGGCGGCGGAGAGAAGAGCTATGTTTATTTGAAATGCAATTTTTGCGAAAAAGTGGTGAAAGGAGGTGTTACCCGCATGAAGGAACACTTATCATGCTCGCATAAAAACGTGGCACCGTGTGCAAATGTGCCGAAAAAGGTGAAGGAGGAAATTATTGCTTATATGAAGAAAAGTACCATGGCAAAACACTTGCAACATGAGCAATTTGATGATAGGGTTGAACATGGCGCTTACTTTGGGAGCGAGAGTGGAAAGGGCTCTTCCTCCACTATACATAGCAGAGGTGCACGGGATCCTATGGATCAGTATATGACTAATCCAGAAGAGGATAGAGGACAAGCACAAATGATGCCTATGGCCGGTACTAGAGAGGGCCAACGCCAGGTTTGCATAGATATTGGGAGGTTTTTTTTGAAAATACCACACCTTTTAATGTTGCTACGTCGCCTGCCTACTTCAATATGCTGCGGTCTGTAGGGTTGTATGAGAGAGGGTTGAAGACACCTTCTATGTATAAGTTGAGAACATGAATTTTAAAAGAGGAGCTGCTGAACACAGAGCGTAGCATTGATGAGATTAAAAGGACATTGATTGAGACTGGTGTAACCATTATGTCAGATGGATGGTCTGACATGAAGAGCAGGAGCTTGATTAACATCCTTATCAACAATCTCTACAGTACGGTGTTTTTACGATCGGTTGAAGCTTCAGATGAAGTGAAAAATGCTACATTCATTTTCAATTTACTTGATGGGGTTATTGAGGAGATTGGGGAGCAATTGGTTGTCCAGGTAGTGACTGATAATGCCAGTGCATACAAAGCAGCTGGTCAGATGTTGATGGAGAAGAGGACACACATATATTGGACACCCTGCGCAGCACATTGTATCGATCTCATTTTGGAGGATCTTGGTGACTTACCTCAGCACAAGAGTGCTCTTTCTAGGGCGAAGAAGATTACAAAGTTCATCTACAATCACTCATGAGTCTTAAGCTTGATGAGAAAGTTTTCAAAGAAGGAAATCATTCGCCCTGCAACCACTAGGTATGTTCATCCTTTTTGACACTGCAGAGCCTGATGGAAGTGAGACAACCTTTGGAAGCAATGTTTATATCAACTGAATGGCTTAACTTTGCTTGGGGGAAGAAAGAAATAAGAAAGATTATTCTGAATGATAAATTTTGGGCTACTGTGACCTATGCCATATTGAGTACGAGACCCTTAGTGCAAGTACTACGCTTAGTGGATGCAGAGAAGAAACCAGCTATGGGTTTTATTTATAATGCTATGGATGAGGCCAAGGAGTTGATTGCACACAACTTGGGAGGAGAGGAGGCAAGTTATAGAGAGATTTAAGATATCATTGATGCTCGGTGGGAGGTGCAGTTACACCGTCATCTACATGCAGCGGCATATTATTTAAATTCTCAATTTCAATATTCAGAGAAGAAATCTTCAAACCTGGAGGTAAAGTTTGGTCTGTATCATTGTATGGAAAGACTAATACCGGAGAAGGCAGATAGGGAGCTTGCAGATTTACAACTTATTCTATTTCAGAATAAAGAGGGTTTTTTTGGTCTGAATGCAGCAAAATCAACTATTGCCAAACGGTCTTCAGGTATAATTATTTTGGTAAATGCAAGATCATTTATTCAGTTCTGAATTCTGATTATCTTTTTTCTTCTTGAAAATAGTTGAATGGTGGATCCAATTTGGTGATTCCACTCATGAGTTACAGAGTTTTGCTGTAAGAGTGTTGAACCTCACTTGTTCTTCTTCTGGGTGTGAGCGAAACTGTAGTACATATAGTCAAGTGCAAACAAAGAGAAGAAATCGGCTATCAACACTCAGAATGAACTCCCTCATATATATTATGCACAACAAGAGGTTAAGAGATAGGAGGTTGAGGAATAAGGGGTTGAAGGATGATGGGACCCGTTGGTGTGATGATGTGTCATCTGATAATGAGTGGTTCATAGATGATGAAACATATTTGCCATTATCAGACTTACAGCTAAAAGATTTAAATGTGGATGTCTTGAGGGGTGAAGCAGATCAAGTGGGCACATCCACTAGTACCACACCACACACATCCACTAGTTCTGCAGCACAACAATCAAGTAAAGGTATTCCACAACTTCTTATATGCTATCACATTATATTTATATCAAGTGAGCAATTAACATGATAATGATCTTTTCTCTTATTGAACAGGGAAGAGAAAAGTGAGTCATATTGAAGAAAATAATGATATGACATTCATAGATACAATTGGAGAAGAAGATTCCTTTGAAGACCCATTTAGTGATGGGATATGATTGCATTTTATATGTTATTTGTACTTTGGGAGTTTTGTTGAACTAATATTTTGTAATTTTGTACTTTGGGACATGATTTTATTGCATCTATTTTGTTACTTTTCATTATTTTGATATATCATTTAGATATTTTTATTGTAAGATAGAATATTGCTATTATTATCCTGCTAAAACCCTTAATTTCTCATTTACGCAATTCTGTGTCTGTGAGGCTTACGCCTCAGACTGCCTCGAGGCTTATGCCTCGCCTCACGGACGAAAACCGCCTCGAGGCTTAATTACGCAATTTTAAACCTTGTTTTCTATACATATTTTGAGTATCTCACCTCGTTCTCTAAGGCAGTTGGGTGATGCTCTCCGAAACCCCGGCCAATTTTTTGTTTATAAACAACCTCAAATGCACTCTTTCTCATTCAACCCAAAAATTTTCATGTTCTCCTCCCTAATCTCTTCCTTTTCCTACTGAATTCAACAACTGGTTTCGGCGTATAAGAAATTCATCCATTAGTAACATTTAGCATTCAAAAATTGCTTTATTTCAGAAATTCTTTACAGAATTACTGAATTCCAGCCATTAATTTCAGCACATACACACTAATTCAACAACTAAAGTAGCATACAACATCACTAGTTGTTCTTACTAATTGCAGAATTCCTAATCATAAACACACTCTGCTGTCTTACCAAATTCCAGCAATCAGTTGCAGAATTCAGCTCCACACAGCAGCCCGCTTCCTTCAGCTCCCCGCTATCCCATGGCCTGCACAGTAGCTGCTTCTCACACGTGAATGGGGAGGAAAAAAATGAACAAATGGCTGATATTTAATGCTTCAGCAAATATCTTAATATAATATTATCACTAGGTGCACTAATGTTAGGAGAGTAGAGGTATTAGATTTGACTTATGTTAAGAAAGGTAGGGGTAGACCTAAAAAGACTTGGTTAGAAAATATTAGGAATGACCTTTCTTTATTAGATTTAAACGATAATTTGACTTTTAATAGGACACAATGGAGAAAAAGGATTCATGTAGCCAACCCCACGTAGTGGGATAAAGGCTTGATGTTGTTGTTGTTGTACTAGGTGCACTAATGCTCCAGTAATAACCTTCTATTTTCTCCCAGCTGCATGATTTAATCCATCCATTGACGTGTAAGTGATTACAGCTACAGTGATAATAGTAATATAAAATGTAACGTGGTTGTTGATTGTTAATTAACTTTTATTATAATTTAATAGTTATTTAATTTAGTTTAACTTAGTTTTAAAGTAGCTGTTACAAAAAAATAATAATTATGCATATATTAGATTAGTAATTTACATATACTTATATATGTCAAAATGTTCGGATTTACAAGTAAAATTTAATGAAACTTAATGAATATTTAGAAAAAGCTTATGCGTACATTATTTTGAATTTTTTTGGGTAGTATACATTTTGGGGTGGAGGTATTAGTTTTTGAAAGATGTCTGATTTATAGTGAATTTATTTGGATGAATTGTCAATTGTTTTGTGGCATTATCTCTATCAGAGAGAAGTTAGTATGGTTTCTTATCGGAATCTATACTATTATAGCTAGAGTTATGGTCACTTTATACCCTAAGTACATCATTTAAAGACTGCCGGTTTTTTTTTTTTTTAGTTGGTTATTTTTATTGTATATGCAAACAAAAAATAGGTACAAGAATGTTTATGATTGATTGAGATACCTTTGATTTTCAAGATTTTATTCAAGGTAATGATTTTTATAATTTTAATTTTGTGGGATCTTCATTCACTCGATGTAATAATATGGGAAGGCTTGAGACAGGTTTAGGTTAGTAGGATAAAGTTTTGACTTTTCTGCTTGGCTTAATGCATATCCAATTGTTTATTTTTCATCTTCAATGCATGTACTCTGAACTTTTTCTATTATTATTATCCAACCTAAACCTTAGAACACCATTTGTTAGATTACCAACAATTTGATAATAATTTTTTTTTTGTTTGAGGATGTTTGGCTTTCTTTTGCTTCTTCATGTGAACTGATCACTCAAAGCTTAGAACACCATATGTAAAGGAAATCTAGTTGAACAGCTCCCTTAAAAACTTGTTAGCACTAATTATGCTAACAAGAGATGATACATTAACCCAGACAACTCCAGTTTTAGTCTCTTGAGAATTTTTTTTTCCGAATTACAGATGCTGGAGCTGAGGATGATACTTTTGCCATTTTGATATCCACAGCTCTTTCCTGCTCTTAATGTTTATGTATCAAGTTTGAGATTATGAGGATGCAGCAATTGTGTTTGAGGTGGTTGAAGGATGGGGATTACAATATTGTTTTGTTATTCGAGTGTTACAACTCATCAGTGACATAATCAAAATTTAGAAACTGTTAAGGATGATGGAGAAAAACTCTAATTCTATCGACATATTCAATTATTTTGAACTTCATTCAAGACAAGTGGTTTTATGATGAACCAACCAATCTTTTTCAGTTATCATTTTTGCCTTAAATAATGGATGAAAGTTGGAATAATAAACTTACAATTGATGTAGAATCGTAAATTGAGTATTGTATGATTGGGCACCAAAACTAGATAGATTTCTGACATCTTTTTTCCAACCTTATTGGCCTATTATTTATGAGGAGGTTTGAACTTTTCTTTTTTCATTCTTCTTTTTGATCCATATGCATACCAATTGACGTCATACTTATATTGTTGTCTTTCTAAAAGTGTCCAAGCCTTCAAAGAATGGTCATTTTTCCAATTAGCTTATGAAATTCCATTTATAAAGTAATGGCAATGCTTTTAGTTAACATTTTGAAGACATTTTACATTTTATGTCAGCTCTTTTTTTCCTGAGCAAGGAGCATTTGCTCCACATCGTTGTATGACCAACAACATTCTTAAGTTCAAAGTCGGCTCATGTGTTACACTGGGCTCGACGAAGCAATGACTATATGGTGATTATCTTGACAAATGTACAGCTTATGATTGGATAAATTGGATTTCCTTCTTGAGGTCCTTCATAGGTTTGATAGATGTAGAGCTTAGATTTGATTAATGTGGTTGAGCTTCATGCAACATTAGAGGGAATGATTTGGCTATTTCACTGCGACTATCATAAAATCTCGGCTAGAATGAGACTCAGTATGATGATATCTTGTAAAAATGAATGACTCGAGTTGAATACATTTAAGAGTTCAATAATTAAGGATATAAAGTTTTGCATGTCACATATCTAATGTAAGTGTTAAACCAGCTTATTGGCTCGTTGCTTCAGGTGTTCATACATGTAATTGTTTTTAATGAAAGTGATCTTTCATGGACATCACGGAATCATCGGCTCACAATCAACTTGTATCTACTACCTTAGTATCTTCTAATAAGTATGCTTTGCTGGCCTTTCTCTAAAAAAATCCATATTTATATATTGATTGAAATAATTTGACCTGGTTAACCATTGTATTTAACAAATGTCATCGCACGTAGACACCATGTACAAAAATTCTCGTGCAAATCTGTCCATAAAAAAAAAAAGATTGCTAATATTCCTGTGACTTGTGGAATAAGAAACATGGAAATAGGATATGGTACCAAATAGTCAACATCTGTTTCATTCATGTGCCCGTAGGTTGTTGACCAATGCTTTGAATAAGGACGGACACTTGATTCTATAAAGCTGACAATAATTGCTGTAGCATTGACTTGATGATGAATTTCTCAGTCTTTCTATCATATTCATATGGTTTATAACTTCACATGGCTCTTTGCAGGTAAGTTCACGGTCAGCTACATTCCAATTTGTGGAGAGAAAGAATATTATCTTGCTTGTGCATGTGGAGAGGTGTACACGCCACCTAGTGCTTATGTCGCATTGTATGGTTTGACTGTGCAAGCTTCATTCCTCGGCGGTAAGCCTAACTTTTTGATTTTTGTGCCTTATCAGTAAAAATAGTGGCGTACACTCGGAAAAAAAAAAGAATGCTCTTGATTAGCGATGTGGATCATTATGAGATTGGAGGTTGGGATGGGTGTGGTTAGGTTACTCTCAAGTCGTGAGCACTAATAACACACACAATTTCCCTATCAAGGCAGTGCTAAAACTGCCTGCATCAAGCCATCCTTAAATCTCATGCTCCTACCTATTGATTGTGATGGACTTGACACTTACCTTTTTTTTAATTTCTCATTTCAATTCAAATTTTGTAAGTCTGTATGATTAGCTTAAATGAAGTAATCAAATTTTATATTATGAATCCTCATAACATGACATTATTAGAATCACCATTCACTGCAGCTAAATATATGTTGGATCATTGTCGGCGCTAGCTGTCTTGTTATTTGAGTCATTTATATCCATTGGACCTTATTATTATGTTTTTGGGTTATTTCAGCCATTTGTTGATAAGTTTATTAGTTCTTATTAGGAACCTTACCTTATAAAAGGGATCCTTAGGACATTGTGATGAGGACTTCTACAGGATATTCTAGCGCGAGGAGACATCGAAGATCTACGGCTATGCTCGCATCTTTTATTTCTGATTGATGTATTATAATTTTATTATTTTAGTGTTCTTTTCCGTTTTTACCCTCACTTGAGGGAATAGATGCATGTGACCTCACGGGATAATTTGGTCTTTTATTTTGTTATTGTATGAGGCCTATTTATAGCCCTCTTGTCCCTCTTATGAGGTTAATGAATGAATGATTATTAATGAAAATTCAGCTTTCTTGTTCTTGATCTTTTTGTGAGTTCTTGAGAGGAGAAACCCTCGAGAGGGCCACACATCACCCATCAGCAGCCGGTGGATTCCGGGACTTGCGGTTAGTATTCGTAGCATTTTCTTATCGTTTCTTTCTTTCCCCTCCCTTCCCTAGAGGCCGCCGGCAACCTCCCCTCTTCCCTAGACCGTCGGCTCCCTGTATCTTCACCTTTTCCAACATTCAAATGACGTTATCGAAGTTTGTATCTCTCTTGTCCTTGGGTAAACTCGACATCCGACTCGTTATCTTTCATAGTTTCATTCTCGATTGTGGTTTTATTATATTCATGAAGATAGTGTTAATGCTTATCCGCTAAAACTTAGTAATTAGAAGAGTTGATTGAGGGATCCTTGCATAATAACTAATCTTATTGTTAACATTGGAATTTCTTGTTGAAAACCATTCATATATTCAACGTTAGATTAAATTGACTGTTTTATGATCTTAATTCCTGCGCATGTGATTTGGCCTAAGCTTGTGTTACCGCTCTTTGTGTTTTATCTCATTCCTTTAAACTCACTGAAAGATATAATTATTATGTTCTTTACATATTAAGCATGCAAATTCTTTAAGCAACTTATCTTTACATGTGTGTTCTACATCACATTGTTTAATATGTTATCGAATCATTTATAATGAAAACAATCTCTCTGTTACTTGGACGTGTTGTCACATATCAAATGTAATAATAAAACTTGAATTCCTCTGAGAGCCTGTCTTTTTCAAATGGGTGACTTGAGATGTTATCTTGCATCAGTTATTTTTGTAGTCCTTAGTGCTATATAACTCAGGATCGGGCTTGTCACAACAATTTACTTGGTCATGTCCAGACAATCTACCCTTAAAATGTAATTGGTTACTTGGTTTTAGCTGCCTTCCGGCTTATGGTTTCACAGAATATACAACAACAATATCAAGCTTTTGTCTTGCTACGTGGGGTCGGCTACATGAATCTTTTTTCTCTGTAGTGTCCTATTAAAAGTTAAATTCTCGTTTAAATCTAATAAATAAAGATCATTTCTAATATTTTCTAACCAAATCTTTTTAGATCTACCTCTACCTTTCTTAACATAAGTCAAATCTAATACCTCTACTTTCCTAACCAAGTCATTGGAAGGCTGCCGTTTTAAGTGACCAAACCATCTAAGGTGACTCTCTCTAATCTTATCTTTCACTTGAGCAACTCCAACATTTTCACATGTATGCTCATTTCATATCCCATCTCTAAGGGTAAAGCCACTCATCCACTTGAGCATCCTCATCTCTGCAACACTTAGTATTATGCTTCTCTTTTAATGACTAACATTCGATATCATAAAGCATTGCAGGTCTCACTACCATATTATAGAGTTTTCCCTTAAGTTTGAGGGGAACTTTTCTATCACACAACAAGCCCGATGCATTCCTCCACTTCAACCATCAAACTTGAATTCTGCTGATAATATCCACATCTATTTCACCATCATTATGAACAATAGATCCAAGATATCTAAAATATGTACTCTTATTAATGACTTGATCGCCCAAAGTCACAATCCCCTCACTAGGTCTATTACTATTAAAATTATATTCCATATATTCTGTTTTAGATCTACTCAAGCGAAAACCTTTAGACTTAAAGGTTGATCTCCATTATTCAAGTTTAGCTTCAACTCCCTCTCTAGTCTTATCAACAAGAAGAATATCATTAGCAAAAAACATACACCAAGATACCCCCTCTTGCAAATTTCTAGTGAGAACATCTATGACTAAAGCAAAAAGATACGGGCTTAAGGTTATGTAAAACCCGAAAATGTCGAACCGTCGTGGCGCGACGCATCAAGAAGAAAATAGAAGAATTTACAAATTTATCGGAATTCTACAATTTTTTTTTTAAAAATTCTACATAAAATTTCGAGCGATTTATTATAAAGGACTTAAGGTTAATTTTGCTTAGATTTGAAATTAAAAAAACGACAAAGTCTACTTAAAGACAAATGTCTAAATAGCCCTTCCTGATTCTTATGACACTTTTTGCATGTGATGGCACATGCGTCATTTTCCCTTACCCAACTGCCCAAATAAGCTCAACCTTTCGGTTCCTTCATTCTTTTTGTTCGATCAAAGGAAGGAGAGGGAGAAGGCGGCGGGAGCAAGGCTAGGGTGACAACGATGACAGTGTTCCGACGGAAGTTTTTTTTTTTTTTTTTGGGGGGGGGGGGGGGGATGGAATCGAAGTGGAAGGTATCTTCATTCTTAAACCTACCTCCCCCCCCCCCCCCCCCCCGCCCCGTGCATAACTTTTGTTGGAAAACCGACGTCGCCGCCGCCCTCTCCTTCCTTCGGCCGAAAAAAAAGAATGAAGAGACCGAAAGTTTTCAGTCCTCTTGAGCTTATTTGGGTGGTGGGGTAAGGGAAATGATGCATGTGCCCTCACATGCAAAAATTTTCTTAAGAATCGGGAAGGGCTATTTAGTCATTTGTCTTTAAGTAGACTTTCCTGATTTTTAATTTTAAATCTAAGCAAAATTAACCCTAAGTCTTTTGTACCAAATCACTTGAAATTTTATGTAGAATTTTATAAAAATTATTTTGTCGAATTCCGACAACTTTGTAAATTCGCCTATTTTCGTCTCGGTGCGTCGTAACACGTTGCAACATTACGGTTCGACACTTTTGGGTTTTACAATTCTCCTCTCCAAATACAAATATGTTCATCGAAGTTAAAATAAGAGGGACAAAGTATACCTTAACCAAAGAGATGAGGATAACATTTCCTTATTTTTGATTTTTTCTCCCATGTAGTGTCCCTCTCAGATCAACACTTCCATAGAATCTTAACAAAAGGTATGTCTCTGCTTCGGAGTTGCTTTACAATATACTCCAAAACACGGTCTAGCTCTTCAACATAAGTAAGATTTGGATGTATGGACGTATGTTCTGTTATGATCTTAAAAGGATCATCTGATATAATTTTTTTTTAGGGAAGAAATGTGAAACATGTTCTGTATAACATATATATTAGCTAGTAAGGCCAATATGTAGGCCACATTTCTAATCCTTTCCACAATATCAGAAGGACGAATGCAACGGGGACTAAGCTTGTCAGTCTTGCCAAAGCGTTGTACACCCTTCATAGGCCTGAGCTTAATGAAAATAAAATCTCCCACATTGAATTTCACAGAGCGGTGCTTAGCATCATATTACTTATTCTGTCTATCTTGTACTGCTCGTAGCTTATCTATGATAATTATGATCTTGTTGGTAGCGTCATCAACCAAATCGGAGCCAATCATTTTCCTTTCGTGTGTTCCACATTTCTTTCCATAGAGTGCTTCATATGGAGCCATTCCTATGCTGGCTTGAAAGTTGTTATTGTAAGTGAACTTTATCAAAAGAATGTGAGATTTCCAGTCTCCACCAAAATCAAGGACACACAATCTAAGTAAATCTTTAAGAGTTTGTATAGTCCACTCAGATTGTTCATCAATTTGAGGATGAAATGCTGCACTGAAAGTCAATCTGGTACACATAACCTATTGAACATTACTCCAAAGTCTAGAGGTAAACCTACCATCACGATCAGATTTTATGGACTTCGGTACACCATGCAGACGAATAATCTATGCCACATATAACATTGTTAACTTCTCGACTTAGTCAGTCTGTCGAATAGGCAAAAAGTGAGTAGATTTCACAAGTCTATCAATGATAATCCAAATAACATCATGACCCTGTCAAGATATCGGTAAGCCTATCACGAAATCCATAGCAATATCATCCCACTTCTACTATGGGATCAACAATGGTTGAAGTAATCTACCTGACTTTTGATGCTCAACCTTGACTAATTGACAAGTGGCACATTTCACAACATAATCAGCCACGCTCTTCAACCCAAGCCACCAAAATAAGCCCTTCAAGTCTTGATACATCTTGTTGCTACCTGGATGAATGATATAACCCAAATGATCGTCTTCATAGAGAACATCCCTCCTCAAGTCATCCACATTTGACACACAAACTCTGCATCTTTACCGCAGAAGATCATTCTCATCAATAGTAAAATCCTCATCATGGCCTGCCCTAACCATATCCATAATCTTCATAAAATCAGGATCCCTCAGCAATGTTTTAGCTATCTTACTATTCAAATCAGACTGCACGATCATTTAACTTAAACATCCCACATTCTCAGTCGTAGGAAGTATTACAAAAAACTCGAAGTGTTCAATCTCCTCAATCAGCTTCTCATGCTGGGTCAATAAGCAATTCACCTTCATAGGCATTTTTCTGCTTAAGGCATCAACAACGACATTTGTCCTCCCTTGATGATACTGACTATCCAGATCATAATAATTAACTTTGCCTTAAATTCAGCTCCTGCATGAAGATATAGTTCAAGTTCTGGTGATCAGTAAATACTTCACAACGCACCACATATAGGTAGTGCTTCCAATTCTTCAAAGCAAAGACTACAACAACAAGCTCCAAATCATGAGTTGGATAGTTTTTCTCATGATTTTTCAATTGTTTAGAGACATAGACAACTACTTTCCCGTGCAGCATCAAGACACATCCTAAGTTCCTTAGTGATGCGTCACTAAAAATCTGAAATCCTTCAGTGCCTGAAGGAGTAGTGAGGAATAGTGCAGTCATCAAGCAAGTCTTCAACTCTGCAAATGCTTTTTCACATTGATTGCTTCACTCAAACCTCACTGCCTTCTGAGTCAATTTACTCAATGGTGCAACAATCTTGGAGAATCACTCAATGAATCTTCTAGCTTGCTAACCCAAGAAAACTTCGTATCTCAGTAACGGTCGTAGGTCTTGGCCACTCAGCTCTAGGCTGCACCTTATGCTGATCAACTATAATGCTTTCACCACTAATCACATGACCCAGAAATGTTACGCTCTTCAGCCAAAACTCACACTCGGTGAACTTGACATATAATTCATTGCCTCTTAAAATCTGCAACACAACTTGAAGATGATTGGCATGATGTTTCTCATCACAATAATATATCAAAAAACCATCTATGAAGACGATGAAAAAATTGTCGAGCATCGGCTTAAAGACCTGATTCATCATATCCATAAAAGCAGCTGGAGCATTTGTCAGCCCAGAAGGTGACACTATGAATTCATAGTGTCCATACCTTGAGCTAAAAGCTGTCTTAGGGATATCCTCCTCTCTAATTCTTAACTGATAGTAGCTGGACCTCAAGTCAATCTTGAAAAATATTGTAGCTCTTACAAGCTGATCAAACAAGTCATCTATCCTCAACAAAGGATACTTGTTCTTGATGGTGAGCTTGTTCAACTCTCTTTAATCAATGCAGAGCTGCATGCTACCATCCTTCTTCTTAACAAAAATAACGGGTGCTCCCCATGGTGAGGTATTTGGGCGAATAAACCCCTTCTCTAACAGCTCCTGTAATTGGCCCTTGAGCTCTTGCAATTCCTTAATTGCCAAGCGATATGGTGCTTTCGAAACAGGCGCAGCACCAAGCAAAAGATCAATAGAGAAGTCAATTTCTCTAATAGGGAAGTTGACCCATTAATTACAAAGTTAACTTTATCTTTTCCCTTTTCAAAAACAAAATTTCCATTTTCCAATCTCATTCTCTCCCATTCCACTAAACCCCACCTCTCTAATTAACCTTATACCTTTCCTAATCTCCCCCAAATAGCAAAAAATGTCGCTTCCCTCATTCCAAATTTCGGCCAGCATCTCTTCTTCTCCACTGTGAAGCAAGAGATAAGGAAGGCACTATAGAGCAACCCTTCGAGGGTCAACCGGCTGAGACCACACCCCATCTGAAGGAAGCTTCCCTGCGACGCAAATACCTAAGTCTTTCTACTCTTACTTCATACATTTAAGTAGATAGTTTTGAAGTCCAATTCTTTGTGGCATCACTACTTTCATGTTAATTTAAATATGCTAGCTTCTTAAATCATTGAGTGCATAGTTCTCGTAGTGACTGATTTATGTTAAATATTGGATTTTTTTGCCAACCCATGTTAGCTAAGTTGTTGACTTGATTTATCCTTCTTGAATTCTAGAATTTTGGTTGTGGTTAATTGCTATTTATGGATTGTTTTTCTTACTTGTTTGAAGCTTGTTTTACACATCCCCATGATTAATAGCTTGCTAATTTTAAATTTAACTTATATTTAATTTCATAATGCAAGTCTTCAGATGCTAGTCCTAAATCAGAGATACTCTTGGTTTTCATTAAACATTTATTTAACTGCCCTAGCTTCATACTCATAAATTTTGAGTCGTTATATATCACTGTTATTTAACCCTTGACTTGCCTAAAGGTGTTCTTGAAAAAGTTGGAGTTCAGCCACAGATTCAGCGAATTGGCAAATATAAAAGTGCTGGGGATCAGTTGGCACGAAAAAGCATGTCAAAAGAAAATTGTGAGATGCTGACATCACTGCTTGATGATATCTATGGAAATTGGCTTGAAATAATTTCATCAACTCAAGGTTTTATCACTCTTTTGAAAGTATTGATAAGTTCGAATTTTCCACGCCCTGATTCTTTTTTAACTTCGTTTCTGAATTTTGTGTCAGGAAAGACTAAGGAGGAGGTTGAGGAATTTATCAATTCAGGAGTTTATCAAGTTGAAAGGCTAAAAGAAAATGGATGGATAACAAATACTCTATATGATGATGAGGTGCGTGCATTAGTTGCGTAATTAAATAGAATGTAATGCTTATGGAAAAATGATGTTGGTACGAGTTATCTTATAACAACTTAGCTAATACTTCTTTGGAATTATCATTACATTTGCGAGTAAAGCCTATCAGCTTTCCTTTTAAAAGAGGTCTGATGGTTTGACAGAATTATGCGGTAGAATCCTACTATTAAAGTGTGATGAAGTGTGGAAATATTAGTATATTAAAGTTTATTATTCATTGTCACGGAAACAAGTTCTCTGAAAAACTTAGAGTTAATGCTGCAATTAACCTTTCCTGAGATCTTTCATTAATGGTAGCTCATGCACTGGGTACAGAGAAGTTTATTTTTTAATTATATACTATTAAAAATTAATTTTATCTATTTATTAATTGTAAATGATTTATAATTGTAAGTTTATAATATGAATTTAGTATATAGTTTGTAGTTGTAAATTTTATTTAAATATGTAATATAAATTAATAATAATTAATATTAAAAATTTAAATTTTTAAGTGAACTACATTTATTTTTTAATCACAAATTTATATTATCACATAATTATTATATTATTTATTTTTATTTTAATATATTTAATATTTATTATGTCATTCAGTTCAACCCTGGTCGAACCATTGAACCTTGAATCTCTCATTTTTTCAATTCGATATTTGATATGATTTTCACAACCTTGAATGGGACTTATTTTTTGTTTTTGCAATTCCAAATGCACCTGAGGATTTGTTTAGGTGCATGGGTGATATATATAAGTTGTTTTTTGCCTATTTTTCACGAAGTTGTCTCTTTGTTAGTTTTGAATTTGATTGGGTTTGCTTGGGGATGGCATATGGAGGTAAGCAAATGCCCCAAACAAATATGATGCGCACATGGAGTGGTCCATGCTTCTGTCCCCTTGTTGACCTCGATTTTCATATTGAATGTTTTGTTTTTGCAAATTTTCAGTAATATTCCTGGATGTCAATTTAAATGCTGAATTAAAATTATAAAGTAGTGGTATATCATCGGACATCAATAACAACAACATAAAGTCTTTATCCCACTAGGTGAGGTTAGCTACATGAATCTTTTTTCTCCATTGTGTTTGTAGGATCAATCCTTTATATCATTGGACATTTATCTTAAATTGAATTTGTCTTCAGCTTCACGATTTCATCGAAGTTTTGCAATTAGAGGCATGTCTAATCTTAGGTAGATGCAAGATTGATCTTATGGTTAGTATCATATTTATAATTCTTTTGATCAGCAATGACAGCTTGTCGAGTTAATAGAGGTTTTCATCAACTTGAAATTTTATGCATGATCGACTTGATGATGACCAGTGTAGTAACGGTGGCTCTTAAAAAATGGATGTAAGATTCCTTCTGTCTTGTGTTTCGTATTTTGTGCTTTGATGAACTTAACAAAGGATTGACTTTATTTGTCTTTGTTTAACAATGGGGAGGGATTGACATGCCTTTCTGTTCTATGCTTTCTACTTTGGGTGTCCATATGAATATTTAGGTGTCGTTCTAAAAGGTGTCCATATGAATATTTTTAGTTCTGTCAATGTTTTCCTACTGAGGTGTTTCTGCTCACCACCAAAAAATTACTGTGACAGTGCAATGGTATATTTTTTTATTTGTTTTTATGTTCGAACTTGAATCCAAGTATGATTTCCTGTTGCTGAATTTCTTTATCATCTGATGAAATTAATTTTCTTCATTTTTTAGAGCTATTTGTCTTTTTACATCAGAATCAGTAATGCAGGTTATGTCCATGCTGAAGGACAGATTGGAGCAAAAGAAGAGGAAAAATCTTCTTATGGTTGATTATGGGTAATCAATTCTCTCTGGAATTCACTCAAAATATTATGGTTAACATTGTTAAAGCTATACTTTTAATATATCTTTTATATATGGTCTGATCATCGTTGTTTGTTTGACATGATCAATCAATGTTTAAATTATTATGAATAATTATGAAGTTTGATCCATTTATAAATCTCATGTTGTATGCCATAATCAAATGTGTGATTTATGTTTTAAGGCTAAAGTTATGGATGCAAGATTAAAAATATGAGAATGATCTTCTCTTATGAGGAGAAGGGTCCCTCTCTCTCTCTTGATATCTATAATATTGAGTTAGGATATAGTCCAATTAATAGTAAAAAAAATTCTTGTCTTTATCATTTTTCATGTTTAGAAAATTTTATCTTGTAGACGTGAAATTAAAGTTAAGATCTTTTTATTCATCTTGTCATGAAAAGAAAAAAAAAAGCTATGCGTCAAATTCATTTTATTCTATCAAACGAGTTTTCACAAATGGTTCGTGAATACCAATTGTTACAGGATTGCATATTCTTTTTTATTATGCTGTATTTTTTATTTTTTACTTATTTAATTTATTTTTACATAATCATGAAATAAAGATATGTTTATCAATTATATAGCGCTATTTTATTTACGGATGTGTTTGCTCTTGTTCTATAAAAAGCTTGTTAGATTAAAATCAACGATGATGATTGCATGAATTGCTTTGAATTATTCTCTCCCTCTCTTTGCCATCTTGGTGAGCTACTCTATTGTATTTTTTATCATAACTCTTTAGTAATCTTTAGAGAAAAGGATCAAAATGTTCCATTGACTATTAATGAAAGATCAAAATGATCCCAACTCTATAAAAACCCTAATCTTACTTAACCGCCTCAAATCTCTCTTCCTCATCTGCTGTTGAATCTTAGCCGTCACTTCTTAACTTTTTCAAACTAGTACATGATAGATGCCTTCTTCTCTCTCAAGGACACCCAATGTTGGAAAAATCTTGGCCAATTGGTCGCAAGAGATGTATCATGAAAATTGCATGCATTTGGTATAGTGTACACTCGCTACACTTCTATAATTTATATTCATGGGGTATCAAATGCTGAATTATGTACTTTAGTTTAAACATTTTAGTCAAAATGGCTCGCCATCTTGCTCATACATTTGTAGATTCAAATATCTCTAATTAATTGGAATTGCAAAATTTTAATGGAAACTACTGTGTTTAATGAATTTGAAGTATATGAAAATTTGCTGTGCCTTCTTTCCTTCTACAGAAAGTATTCTAGAGTTAGAAAATGGACACTTGGGCTGGAAAGTGGAGGTGATCAAGTTGCTATAATTAGAGCTTCTGGAAGCATTAGCCGCACTAGGAGCCCGTTAAGTTCACCTGGAAGCAGCATCATTGGGGAACAGCTGATTGAGAAGATCCGAAGTGTTAGAGGTAGTTCTACTCTGTGGTAATTCTAATTCATCAATAGTATTAAATGCTAAAGTGAGCTCTCGCCTGTGCCAATTTATTATTTTAGATTATCCACAAGTTTGCTGTTTACCTTATACATCAATAGTATTAAACCTGTTGATCTCCACACGATTTAAAAAAAACGATAATAATATTAAAAAAGGCTTAAATTAGTACCTCTGCCATGATCTGCGCAAATCTTGCTCGAATCCCGCCGCCTACTACTGGACCCATGCCTTGTACATTTGGTGTCGAATGGTCTCTTCACGCTTTCCTCGATTGCGCTCCTGTTCTATTGATAAAAGAGAAGGCGAGATTGAACCTTCGGCTGGTTCCCGCACATGAGAGCTCCAATCCTCAGCCGCCCGTCAATTGTCGAATCCGCACATAGTTGAAGCCGGCCCAACTTCCACTCCTTGTCTGTTGATCATAGAAGACTCGTTATGTACATGCAACGTACCATATGCAAGAAAATATAGAAGACCTTCATCCAATGCAAATACCTACGAGTTATTATAGGAGACTCGTCATGTACTCAACATGTCATCTACGGGCAAATGCAGGACTACAACAAATGGAAGCTCCTATGAGCTGCTGCAAGGGGCTCGTCATGCACAATACTTGTCATCCATAAGCAATTGTAGGAGATTCGTTAGTGCACAACAGTTTAACTGCATAAGCAACAAATTACCTATAACACCATGCTACAATTCACCTGTAAGGAAAAGTAGGGAATTTGTAGTAAAAATTGTGAGCCACTCATAAATTGAGGAAGCATATCTGCGACGCCAGACTATCACACCGGATAAATCAACTTGCTTACAAGTAATATGTGGAAGGCTCTTGATGCGTCATACATCGTATTTGCAGATTGAAGTACACTCCCGCAAACTGAGTATTGAAGAAAATACTAGCTGGCAGAAGGAAAAATGAAGCACAACGCCATGCCATCGGATTCACAATACTCGTACAAGCTGACAAAAGGCATTTACAGGCCCTTAAATACCAAAATTGCGCATTTTTCAAATGATCATCACTTGAAAAACTAGTTATAGTTGAATATTGTAGAAATCCCCCTCGTGCATTAAATATGATTACTCGCATGGGCCCCGACGAGCATATTGTATGTGCACATGTAATGTCCGAGGATGTTGCACGGGTCAAGAAATAAACCTAAGTTTGAGCCAGATCCTTCTACGTGAATATAGGAGTCGACACGGCTCAAACTTTCAAACAAATATACGGTTACGACATCGACTGAGAGCTTTGTTTTGTACATTTATATTAGATCTTCAAGATCAATTACAAGGAAATTTCATCAATAAAAGCAAAAAGCTGACATGAACCCTATCCTCTGTCAGCAAGTAGACATAGTCGACAAAGTTCAACCGATAAAGTAAAATTGCCCTTACCCATAAGTACCCTGATGATGACCATTTTGATAGAAAAATCTCAACCGAAGGGGACCCCAATTATTCAAAATGCCTCCAAATTCCCATAAAATACACTCAATTATGTCAATATTTAAAATTGAAATAAATCATCAAAATACTTAAAGCAAAAAATGCAAAATACCCATCCAACATCTGTAACAGTTTGTTAGGGTGAATGTGGGCTCCAAAAATTCGGCCCCGGCCTCCCCGCCGCGCGATTTCTTTTTATTTATTTGAGCGAGGGGAGTTTTAACGAACTAAGTTCCGAGGTAAATTTTGGAAGGCAGATGGGTTTGTAGATAAGACACTACCCAGAGATTTCGCCCTCATTTTGCGAGGACTTTATGATCTGAGTTCTGGTTTCCTATAGGCGCAAGCCCCTATAGTTAATTACCCCTCCCGATCACGAGAGAGAACTTTCGATTAAGGCTAGTCATCGATCAGATACGTATAGAAATACGTGTTATCTGGCATATAGTAGCATCAATGGATTTGAGATTGGAAAGATTGGATATTGGTAGAATTTGGATTTGAAAATTGGGTTTGGATTTGGGAATTTGGGTTGAAAGTTTGGAAATTTGAAAGGTTTGATATTTAAAATAGAAATTGCACCATCTAGCACTTAAAGCGGATGGTGGAGGAATGGATGATGGACCCGATCAAGATCCCATGGTTCCGTCGTCCCGGGCCATCGTGGTCCCTGGTCTACTTAGTCAGAGGAGGTAGTTGACCCAACCTGACAAAAGGATCCTTGTCGGCAGCCATGGGTTGCTTCGTCCAAGGGGACCTTGTAGACCTGGGTTGGATGTTTGTCTAAGGGGACAAATTTGAATCCACCTTAGCTGACAGAGGGCTTTGTGCCTTATCAATCATATCCTATTGATTCATATCTCAAGGATTTGATGCCAATAAGGAGCGTATTGGCTCTGGCCATAACCGGTATATCGTGGTGCCATTTGGCGGCAAAACCACTCGGTTCAGAGGGCCCCGGGTCGTCATAACCGTTTATCCTGCGGTGCCATTTGGCGGCAGACCGCCGGTCAGAAGACACGTACCACGTCTTTACTGGCAGGAGATTGTTTGAGAATGGATCCTAGTGATATTTTCGACTAGGCATTTGGCTCTTTGTGAGCTGGAGTTTATTTGAATTTGTCCACCCCGGCAGACTGTTGCGGAGGGTGGATGGATTTTGCTTTAAGCATTGATGGTTTGATTTCAGTTTTAAATATCGGGACTTTGAGATTTGATTTTGGATTTTTGGAATATTTTAGTGGCATTTGAAAAATATTTGTGAACCCCTCCGGTTTAGATAACAAATCAACACGGCCATCATCGGGGTGTTTAGGGTCATTTCCTTTAATTTGATTGGACCTTGTCAACTCGACCAAGCTATTGATCGAGGATCGGGTTTTTTATAGGCTTTGTGCCTTTGTTTATGAATTTTCTTGATTTTAGGCCTTGAAGGCCTAAAAAGAATGTATTTAAACAAATACACCGGTCACTACAACCGTGTATCTATTTGATAGTTCGAACCCTGTCAACTCCTATTGATCCGTATAGAAGGATCGGGTTTCGTAGGCTTCATGCCTTTTATTTAGTGAATTCTTTTGATTGTAGGCCTTGAAAGCCTAATATTAATGTATTGAAACAAATACACTGGTCGCTACAACCGTGTATTCGTTTAAAGGTTCGAACCCTGTCGACTTCTATTGGTCCGTATAGAAGGATCAGATTCGAACTAGGATTCACTTATCGACCCGCGCAGCATCCCTAGGCGTCACGTGTGTACCAATAACACGCTCGCCGGGGCCCATGCAGATGATTTTTATATTGATTTAGACGTACCCCATCGTGTACCTATGTGTATACAAACTATAGTGCATGTCCAGGGGTACTTTAAAATATTTATAGTTGTGTAGGCAATTGACATTTGAATACACAACATTTGATTTCAGAGCTTATACACGCCTTCTGTCCGCTAGTACGAGTGTTGCGGATCCGGTGGCGTTCTAGTCTTGATATTGACTCCCCCCTTTCTCGATCACCGGGGAGGGATTTTCTGGATTCTGAAGTTTGTTGTTTTGTAGAGAACACTTTTTAAGATGTTCAGTGTAATGGATTTGTTATCCCCGGTGTTTGTGGGCACCAGAACTGTTTTCTTCTCGAGTATAGCACTAAGAAGAGAGTTTGAAACACCAGGAAGTTTGGTTCTAATTTGTTCAAACATGTCCTCTCTTCTGCCAGGGGTGTCCTTTTTTGTACATCGGGTTGCCTTTGTACCCGGTGTACTGACAGCACTTTGATCACCACTGTCGTAGGTGATGCCTGTACCTGTGCCCACAGTGATTCATTGTACTTACGATGTATCCACTGTTGTTATCCACAAGTGATTTGTACTCATTTGCAGGGACCCGTTATGTCCGCTACAACCTTCTAGAAGTATTCGTAGGAAATCCATTGTCCTTGTATCATACCCACCCTTTCACCAATCTCAGGTGGGTATTATTGATTGTACTTATTTGTAGATGTGGGTTTTCGATTGCTGGTCTCCAGTATTGTCATCTCAATTAACAGGCATTTTGTAGGGATTGTTATAGGAATTCATGCATCGAGGACTTGTTCGCCACGAGTCCCCCGTGTGCGATTCAAATTTTGATCTTTGCATGTGTTTTGATCCAAATTCAGTTTCATTCAGACTTGAATTCATCAAGTTTACAAGTCCCCACTTGATATCGTATAGCTTGAGTTCAAGTGCGAGTTCAACTGCTTTATTCGGATTCAGATCCAGTCCAAATCAAAGTCTTTGTTTGATGTTCTAGGCTCGTTCAAGTCCCCTTCAGTCCTTTGAATTCAATTGCATGCTCCCATTTTGTTCAAAGTTTTCTGGAGTCCTTGTAAGTTCAGTTTCATGTTCAAATTGATTTGAATTTGGTCACAGTTTGATTTCATTTCATTTGAATTTGATCTTTATTAATCATTTGAGTTTTGTTCAGATTTAATTCCACCAGTCCTCTTCTCTTCGTACAAGTCCTCTGCTCATTTGGTTCAAGTTCTGTGCATTTTTGTTCAAGTACGGGTCTTATATGTTATTGCCCAAGAAGGTCTTCGAATTGCTCAAGCCTTTGTACATTTCAGTGAAAATTTCGGCAGCACCCCGGCATATCCCCCATTTGGGGGAAAATGGGGGAGCTGGGCCTTCCCACCACGCTACTAGAGCGTGTATGGTAGGTGTCCTTAGACACCGCGGCCGTACAAATTTTCATCCCACCACGCTACAAGAGCGTGTATGGGGCCTTCAGCAGTACCCGTACAGTAGAACAGCAGTGACGTACCAGAATAACAGTGACTCCCCACCACGCTACAAGAGCGTGTATAGGGCTCTCCCACCTCGTCGTATGCATCGCACCGGGCTCCCTCCTACCTTGCTACAAGAGCGCGTATAGGTGGTTCTCCGGTCCGCTGCAAACGTCGAGAATGGGATTTTGGACCATCATACCTTTGCGTAGCAGTCGTCGGCGATGTCGGTGTCGAGGTCGAGGACCGTCCCCACCACGCTACAAGAGCGTGTATAGGGCTTACCCGCCTCATCGTATGCTTCGCACCGGGCTCCCTCCTACCGTGCTACAAGAGCGCGTATAGGTGGTTCTCCGGTCCGCTGCAAGCGTCGAGAACGAGGTTTAAGTTAGAATTTATACCTTGAAGATCGGCGGTGGCTCGTGGATCGAGGCAAAAAGAGGATTCCATTTTTTTATTCTTTTTTTTACAACTAATTATAATTAAAATAATTAATTATAATTAAATTTAATTAATTATGATAAATATCGATTAATTATAATTAAAAATAATTAATTTATAATTAACTTAATTAATTATAATCAATTATAATTAAAAATAATTAATTAAATTAGAATAACTAATTATAACTAATTATTTTTATTAATTAATTATCATTTAAAAATAATAATTAATATATAATTAAATTAAGTAATTATAATTAATTATATTATTATAATTAATTATAATTAAATATAATTAATTATAACTAATTATATTAATAATTATTATTATCATTATTAAAACATTTAATAATAATAATAATAATAATAAAACAAAAACAGCCCTAAAGGCTGTTTGGTAACAGGATTTGGCCGAAGAAGTGCAGGTAAGGGAGAAAGTTGCCTTCACAGCCAAAGTGCTCCTATTGTTGCTGCCGATCAAAGTGTCGTAATTTCCTCTCCGACAAAAAGGGAATGTCGGTGAAGGAACAGAGTCGAACAGCAACGAAGGAGACCAGAGAAGCGCTCGAGAAGGAGAAAGTTACCCTCGTAACCAGTGAGCTTGAGTTGTTGCTGCCGATCAAAGTGTCGTAGACAAGAAGGGGACGGCGTCGGGGAAGCAGAGTAAAACAGCCACGAGAGAGCCGAGAGGCTTTGTGAAAGGGAGAAAGTTATCTTCACTTCCAGCGAGCTCTTGTAATTGCTTCCGATCAAAATGTTCTAACTTCCGATCCAACGGGAATGTCGCCAAAGGAGCAGAGTCGAACAACCAAGAAGGAGCCGAAGAAGCAAAGGGAGAAAGTTATCCTCACTGCGAGCGTGCTCCCGCGCCTACTTCCGATCAGAATGTCGTAACTCCGATCCAATAGGAAGTGTCGTCGAAGGAGCGAAGTCGAGCGTACGAGAGGCGGGGAGAGGGAGAGAGTGAAGTAGAGAGCGATCGAGAGAGAATGAGAGAGTTAGAGCGGAGAGAGCAGTTAACACGATGTAGAGGGACATTCGATCGTGCAAGGTCGTGTGCGACGACGTGTTGAATTCGGCGCTCGAACGTGGCCGGACAGGTAGGTAGGATTTTATATTTTTTTTTGTTTTCTCGATACAGAGGTCAACAGTGAACAAATTTAAAAATCACTTCAACTCACAAAGAGTGAATGTCTGGCTGAGAATATCACTAGGATTTTGTTACGCCGGCCCAGGAGGGGCCGGTTGGACCGGTCCAACCGGGACCGGTCCAAGTCTACTCGCGACGGAACCGCGCGCAGGAGGCGGAACCGAGCGGGCGAAGCACAGCCGACGGGGGCCAGGGAAGATTTTTGGGAGGGAAATTTTGAATGCGAGGGGCTGTTTAGACATTTTGTAAAACTCCTTTATGGTTAATTAGGAGTTTTGGGGTGAAGGGGAGGAGGATCTTGAACTTGTATTCTCTTGGAGTTCTAGGGTTTCTTGTTTGCGCTCTTGGCGTTGCCGGAGATTGTTGGAGAGTTGTTCTTCCTCTCGAATCGAAGAACATTGTATCTTTCTTATGGTTTTTGCTTCTACTATTGAAATACAATAGTTTTGTGCAAATTTCTTCTCAGATTTCTCGCGTTTTCTTCCTGTTTTTCCCTGTTTCCTGGCTGGTTTCTGCTGTGGACAGCAGTTTGGCATTGGTTCGTCTTGGTTTTGGGTAAGAAACACTTGGAAATCCAAGTGTTTCCTATCAAATTGGTATCAGAGCAAGATCCGAGCGGTGGAGGGCTGTTTTCTCCATTGTTTCGCTGCAGTTTTTTGCTGATTTTTGGAGGATCCGGAGGCATCTTGTCGTTTCCCATGGCATCTAAGCGAGTAGAAGTCTTGGAGACCGAGATGGGTCAACTTAAGGCGGATCTGGAGGAGAAGATGGCCACATTTAGCGAGAATGTGGAAGGGAAATTCTTGACTTTGGAGGAGATGATGAAGAAGTTGTTGGAAGGGCAAGCAAGGGTTGTGCCAGTGGAGGAAAGAGGAGAAGGTTGTGGGAGCAGGGGTAAGGAGAAGGTGAATCCAGAAGAGGAAGAGGAGGTGGAACTGCTTAACAGCAACGGGAGGATGCCACCTCGGGAGTCCATCAGGCGAGAAGAACATGACAGACGGAGAGACTTCCGGGAAGGAAGAGAAGATGATTGGCGACGTCGGAGGCCCGACCCAGTGGACCGGCCGTGGGGGATCTATAACCACCATGGCGGGGCACGAGGGGAAGATGGCTACCGGCGGCCAAGGAGGGAGGATGAGACCCAATATGGAGAAAGAGGAACTTGGGAAGACCCCATAGCTTGGGACAGAGGAGGCCATGGGGGGAATAGGGCTTACGGGGTGGACACGAGGGCCAGGAAGCTGAAAATGCCAGTATTCGAGGAGGGAAATGTGGATGAGTGGATCCACAAGGTGGAGAGGTATTTTGCAGTGAAGGGGCCTGATGGAGGAGGAGAGATTGATGGCTGCTAGTATGTGCTTGGAAGGGGCGGCATTTGCCTGGTTCAAGTACATGGATAAGTGGGAAACCGGTGAGGTCCTGGAGGGACTTCAAGGAGGCTATCAGGGAGAGATTCAGGGGGAGCAGCCCATGGGAGATATCAGAACAGTTCTACGCCCTCACTCAGGAGGGAACGGTGGAGGAATACAGGAAGAAATTTGAGAGCTTAGTGGGAGACATGGAGGGCCTCTCAAACAGTACTTTGGGGGGAAATTTTATGAAGGGCCTCAAACCAGAAATTAGAGATGCTGTGAAGGTCATGAGACCAAGAGACCTGAGGGAGGCGATGGAATTGGCTCAGTTGGTGGAGAATCAAAAGACCAACGCCCGAACTTGGAGAAACAACCACTCAGGAGGTCCCACCAGGACAACTACCACTTACTTGGCTCCAAAAGGGCCAAGCCCCAGCGTCCCTAAGGAGAGTGGAAAGGAGAAGAGCGGGGTGACCAGATCGGCTGGAAGCTTCAAGAAACTGACTGAGGAAGAGATGCAGGAGAAGAGGGCTAAGGGCCTTTGTTTCAGATGTGAGGAGAAGTTTGTTCCAGGGCACAGATGCAAGGATCGCGCCCTTCGGGCTCTCACCGTCTATATAGACGAGGCGCCTGAAGAGTGTGATGATTCTGATGAGGAGCAGATTGATCCCCAGTTGGAGGTAGCTGAGGTATCCCTCAATTCTGTGTTGGGATTTACTCCTAGCCATACGATGAAGGTGAAGGGGAAGATCCTTGGGAGGGAGGTAGTGGTCCTGATTGACAGTGGGGCAACCCACAATTTCATATCCACCCAGGTGGCGGAGGAGCTAGGGATGGAGCCTACTGAGACAGGCAGTTATGGGGTGATGATGGGGACAGGAAAGATTGAGTCCAGCACCGGGATCTGCAAAGGGGTGGAGATGAGACTACAGGAGATCAGGGTGGTAGAGGACTTCCTACCCCTGAAGTTGGGTAGCACAGATGTCATTCTGGGCATGAAGTGGCTACAGACCTTGGGTGAAACCAAGGTGAACTGGGGGACCATGGTGATGGAGCTGATTGTAGAGGGGAAGAGGGTGAAGCTAAAAGGGGAACCCGGATTGTCCAGAGCTGGAGTGTCACTCAGATCATTGGCGAAAATCATCCATGAGGAAGGAGGAGGATTCCTTGTGGAGCTGCAGAGCCTGGAGGAGCAAAAGGAGGGGGAGGAAAAGCTCATTCCCACGTTGGTTCAGCCTCTTCTGCAGGAATTTGAGGATGTGTTCCAACCTCCGGTGGGACTACCACCTGACAGAGAGCAGGAGCACCCAGATTATCCTGAAAGAGGGAATATCTCCTATCAGTGTGAGGCCTTACAGATACCCTCTGGTGCAGAAAGATGAGATTGAGAAACTTGTAGGAGAAATGCTAGGAGGGATCATTCATCCCAGTGTGAGCCCTTTCTCTAGTCCAGTTCTGCTTGTGAAAAAGAAGGATGGGAGTTGGAGGTTCTGTGTAGACTATAGAGCTCTCAACAAGGAAACTGTGTCTGATAAGTTTCCTATTTCGGTGATTGACGAGTTGATGGATGAGCTACATGGAGCAGCCTTGTTCACCAAAAGGTCGATCTGAAGTCAGGCTATCACCAAATTCGGATGAGGAAGGAAGATGTGCAGAAGACGGCCTTCAGGACTCATGAGGGCCACTACGAATTTTTGGTGATGCCTTTTGGCCTCACCAACGCACCTGCCACATTCCAGGCCCTGATGAACCGGATCTTCAAGCCACACCTCCGCAGGTTTGTGTTAGTATTTTTTGATGACATACTAATTTATAGCAGGACTGAGGAGGAACACCTAGAGCACCTGAGAGTGGTGATGAGTGTGCTGAGGGAGCACCAGCTGAAGGCCAACTTCAAGAAGTGTGACTTCGCTCAGGCACGGGTGGAGTACCTGGGGCATGTGATATCCCAGGAGGGAGTGGCTGCAGATCAGTCCAAGATAGAGGCAATGCTGGCATGGCCTCAACCCAAGACCTTGAAGGGGCTCAGAGGATTCTTGGGATTGACAGGATACTACAGGAGGTTCGTGAAGGGATACAGCACTATAGCGTGGCCACTGACAGAGCAGTTGAAGAAGGACAATTTTTTATGGGGAGAAGCAGCTTCAGAGGCTTTTGAGAAGCTGAAGAAGGCCATGACGACAGTGCCAGTGCTTGCTCTGCCGGACTTCAATCAGGTGTTTGTGGTGGAGACAGATGCTTCAGGCTATGGATTGGGAGCAGTGTTGATGCAGAACCACAGACCCATAGCTTACTTCAGTCAAGTACTGTCATCCCGGGGGCTAGACTGAAGTCTGTCTACGAGAGAGAGCTGATGGCTATTGTACTGGCCATCCAGAAGTGGAGACCGTACTTATTGGGCAGACACTTTATTGTCAGGACTGATCAGAGGAGCCTGAAGTACTTGTTAGAGCAACGGATGGTGACTGAAGAGCATCAGCGATGGCTTTCAAAATTGCTGGGGTATGACTTTGAAATTCAGTACAGACCAGGCGGGGAAAAACAAAGCTGCTGATGCCTTGTCCAGATGTTTGGGTGAACTTCAGGCAGTGGGTGTGTCTGTTCCTTTGATGCTAGATTGGGTGGCAATCAAAGTAGAGAGCTCTAAAGATGAGGGGTTGGAAAAGATCAGGGCTGATTTATTAAGGGAAGGTGATAGCCACCCAGGGTACTCAGTAGAGGGGGACAGATTGCTGTATCAAGGGAGGTTCGTGATGCCCAGGACTTCTATCCACATCCCAAACATCCTCCAAGAATTTCATGGGAGCGCGGTTGGTGGTCATTCTGGGGTGCAGAAGACCTACAGGAGGATTGCTGCTGAGCTTTATTGGAAGGGAATGCATAGAGATGTAGAGGAGATGGTGGCCAGATGTGAGATTTGTCAGAGGAACAAATACATGGCTATGTCACCAGGGGGGGCTACTACAGCCGTTGGCGTTACCAGGACGAGTGTGGGAGGAAATATCCATGGACTTCATAGATGGGTTGCCCCCGCTCAGAAGGCTTCACAGTGATCCTGGTGGTGGTGGTGGATAGACTGAGCAAGTATGCTCATTTTATTCCCCTCCGACATCCTTACACCGCAGTAACAGTGGCTTCAGCCTTCATCAGAGAGGTTGTCAGGTTGCATGGGATACCAGAGGCAATCGTGTCCGAT
This sequence comes from Dendrobium officinale, assembly GCA_019514585.1. Lineage (NCBI taxonomy): Eukaryota > Viridiplantae > Streptophyta > Magnoliopsida > Asparagales > Orchidaceae > Dendrobium > Dendrobium officinale. The sequence continues at coordinate 4,272,401 of CM033683.1, read as the reverse complement.
AGAGACAAGGTGTTCCTCAGTCACTTTTGGAAGGAGCTGTTCAGGTTACAAGGAACAGTTTTGAAAAGGAGCACCGCTTATCACCCACAGACAGATGGCCAAACGGAGGTGGTTAACAGGAGTTTGGAAACCTACTTGAGATGTTTTGTGTCGGAGACACCTAAGTTGTGGGCCAAATGACTATCCTGGGCAGAATACTGGTACAACACCTCTTTTCACTCAGCTTCACAGATGACGCCATTCAAAGTACTGTACGGAAGGGATCCTCCACACTTGGTGCATTTTGGGAGTAGCAGCACTCCTGTGTCGTCAGTAGAAGAGTACTTAGAGGAGAGAGATCGAGTACTTGAAGAGCTAAAGAGGCATTTACTAAGAGCACAACAAATTATGAAGAAGCAAGCGGATGGGCATAGGAGGAAGGACATACAGTTTGCAGCAGGGGAGAGGGTGTTTCTGAAGCTCCGACCATATAGACAGAAGACAGTTGCCAACAGGAGGAATGAAAAGCTGGCTCCAAGGTACTTTGGGCCATATGAAGTGTTGGAGAAGATTGGGTCAGTAGCATACAGATTGAAACTACCTCCATCGGCAACTATACATCCAGTTTTTCACGTATCACAATTGAGAAAGGCCATTGGGGAGTACACCGCCAATTCTGAGCTACCAGCAACCCTGACTGAGGACTTAGAGGTGATTTTAGAACCTATGGAGCTAAAAGGGGTGCGCCAAAAAGAAGATAAAACTAAGGAAGTGTTGATCCAGTGGAAGAACCTTCCTGACTACGAGGCCACGTGGGAACCATATGAGAGGACGAAACAGCAGTTTCCTGATTTTCACCTTGAGGACAAGGTGATTCTTTGGGAGGGCGGTAATGTTACGCCGGCCCAGGAGGGGCCGGCTGGACCGGTCCAACCGGGACCGGTCCAAGTCTACTCTCGACGGAACCGCGCGCAGGAGGCGGAACCGAGCAGGCGAAGCACAGCCGACGGGGGCCAGGGAAGATTTTTGGGAGGGAAATTTTGAATGCGAGGGGCTGTTTAGACATTTTGTAAAACTCCTTTATGGTTAATTAGGAGTTTTGGGGTGAAGGGGAGGAGGATCTTGAATTTGTATTCTCTTGGAGTTCTAGGGTTTCTTGTTTGGGCTCTTGGCGTTGCCGGAGATTGTTGGAGAGTTGTTCTTCCTCTCGAATCGAAGAACATTGTATCTTTCTTATGGTTTTTGCTTCTACTATTGTAATACAATAGTTTTGTGCAATTTCTTCTCAGATTTCTCGCGTTTTCTTCCTGTTTTTCTCTGTTTCCTGGCTGGTTTCTGCTGTGGACAGCAGTTTGGCATTGGTTCGTCTTGGTTTTGGGTAAGAAACACTTGGAAATCCAAGTGTTTCCTATCAGATTTATTCTCAATCCATCTCTTGCCAGTAAGGAAGCGACACGTGTCCTCTAGTCCCATGATTTCGTCGTCAAATGGCACCACATGTAATTAGTTGTGACCAGGACCCTCTGACCGGGTGATTTTTTCGCCAAATGACACCATTAAATTATAGTCATGGGCAAAGCCCATATGTTCCATAATAAGGTTAAATCATTGTGTAATGAATCAGTTGGATATGATCGACAGGGCACAAAGCCTTCTATTTTCTAAGATATATTCAAATTTATCCCCTTAGACAAGTATTCACACCAGGTCTATAAGGTACTTTTGGACGAAGCAACTCATGGCTACTGACAAGAATCCTTCTATCAGGTTTTGTCGACTACCTCCTTCGACTAAGTAGGTTAGGGACCATGATAGCTCGGGACGATGGAACCATGGGATCTTGATCGGGTCTATCATCATTCCCCCACCATCCGCTTAAGTGTAAGTTGGTGAATTTTTTATTTTAAATATTAAATTTCCAGACACCTAAACTCTGCTGCTGCTATACGTCGGATAGTACGTATCTATTTGACGACTAGCCTTAATCGAAAATTCTCTCTTGCTATTGGGAGGAGTAATTAACTATAGGGGCTTGCGCCTATGAGAAATCTGAACTAAGATCATAAAGTCCTCACAAAATGAGGGTGAAATCTCTGGGTGATGTCTTATTTACAACCCAATTTGCTCTCTGAAAATTTGCCTCAGAACATACTCGTTAAAACGCTCCTCGACGACCCAAAGAAAAGAAAGGGGGCCGTGGAGAGGCCGGGGTGCGAATTTTCGGAGCCCACAAGATCCTATCCCTTAACATCTAGATAAATGCAAATCATACTTCTTAGATTCTTGGTATAGCATTTTAACATAAATGTATTGTCTTTTTAACAAGCAATACCATATTAGCATTAAAATTGATGCACTGAACAGCTCAGAACATTTTATAGCATATTCAAACTCCTCCTCCTTTTGTATGGTCTTCCATAGGCCAAGCATGGAATAGTGTGCATCGATGAGAGTTCCTGCGGTGTTTGTTTCCTAGGATAGCGGTCATAATTTTGAGTCTGGTTTGTGCCCCTTTTGATGTTGAATATTCTCTTACTCCCTTCATAGAATTATCTCTGCATCTGGCCTTGTGCCATCCTGATTTATAATTGGTGGCCTGCTTAGTTATAAGCGATTGTCTTACTTTCAATTCATAAAATATATTTGATATATTTCTATCCTATAAAAAAAATCTGAAGTATTATCCAGAGAAAATTTATGACATTTGGTTCTTTATGACCAAATTGTGAATTATTTATAAGTTATATTTTCTTCAAGAGCTTGACATGTGATATCAACTTATTGAAGATTTAAACAGCATCATTCTCCTTATTCAGTATACATTTTTCCTAAAAGTAGGCATATTAATGTAATCAGGATTCTATTTTATAGATTAGAGAACTCCTTACCCTACATCAATCTTATTCATTCTTGTTTATTTCTTGCGTCAATTTTGTTGAGTCCAAATTTAGATTACCTTATTTGACTAATGCAGGCACAATTACGATAGCTAGTCGAATGACTTGATCATTTTGTCATGCATCTCGTTATCTTCTTTATGCAACTTCATTATAATTGATATTATATGCTTTTTTTATCTTTATAATGGAAATATTAATGTATTGTTGACATAATTTTTATGTCGAGGTGACTTGACTTGTGTCGAATTAAATTAAATCTGATCGATTCTTGTCTAATTACATAAAATTAACTTGATCGAACTTAATCAAACTCAAGTTGAGTCTAAATAAACTCACCCGGTCAAATCCAGTTCGAACTGACACAATTTTGAATTCAATTGAGGCCAATCGAACCTAAGTCAAGCTCAAGATGATTCATTTAGCTCAACCAGCTTCTGTTTTGGCATTCCAATGACTTTCCAAATCTAGTAAAGTCTAATCAAATGGCTGAAATTGGAAGAACAGCTGGTTATAGGTCTTTTCCCCCGATTTCTGCTGTTTTCAGCAGCTAGAGCACTCGTAGGAAGTTGGAGTTTTGATCTCAGCCCTTAGATATACTTAGATATACAGAGCATGTTGGGTATTTCACTTCATTGACGTTACCTGCCAGCTAACTGGCAAATCGAGAGGACGGGGAGGTCTCTTTCCTTCGGCTGGGCAAACCGAGAAGAGCAGAGGCAGCAGGAAGCTTCTTCATCCTGGGGGAACCAAGCGGCGATAGTGGGGATTGAGCATCCATTCTTCTTCCTGCATGCGAGAGAGTGACGAGTGGCCCGCCCTCTTTCTTCGTTTCCTGGTGCGGGCGTCATGGGAGCCGAGTGAGAGTTTGAGAGTAGGAGTGGAGACCTACGTTGAGGCTGGGGTGTTCGTCATGTGTGTGTGCAGACCTGGGGCTTCAACCCCCAAAGTTGAGAGAAGGAGCGGGAGGTTGGTTCGTGCGGCGCCCAGAGAGAAGGATCGAGCGGCTATCTTGTTCGTCTCTTCCCAGGCCATGAACTTCAACAGCTGCGGCTGAGGAGCCCTTCATGTGCGTGATCTGAATCGAGTAAAGGAGTACTGCTGCTTATTTGATCTGTTTAAACAAAAAAAAAGGGTTTACTGTTTGCTTCCTTTTCAAAAGGCTCAATAGAGGTCAGTGAAGGCAAATTACTTCTTTCTCCTCAAATATTAACTTTGGCGAGTTGGTAGCGGAGAGGTAGCACCTGGAGCAATTTAGATAGCGAACCAGTTCCATTGTTCAGTCTCCTTTAACTCTTCAAGGTAATACTAATACGCTGATAAAAATAAAATTTTTTATTTTTATATAGGGTGTTAAGACTACTAAAGTTAATAGTATTCTCACAATCTTCATTGAAAAGCTTAGCAAATTATCTCATTCATCTTTGTTGAAAATCCTCTTCTAATAAAGCACTTTTTGTTGTTCATCCTTAATGCACTTTACTTGAAATAAATATTTACTACTATCTCTTTGTTTGACTAACTTATACATATATTTTTTATCCTCCTTAGTATCTAATCTATTATATAAGTCATTAAAAACTAAAATCTTTGTATAGTATATTTCTTTCTTAGACTCCTTACAGGTCTCCTTATATCTTTCCCAATTATCAGAGTTTTTACATATAAACCAATTTTTTTATAAAAAAAACTTATTTTTTGCACAATTTGATTTCACCATCAATTATTTTTACTATAAGAGCTTTTCCCTTTGGTACTCCAAACACATTGTTTACAACATTCTTAACGTCACTAGCTTCTTTTTCCACATAACAGTAACTTCTTCATATATAGACAAAATCTTAAAATCTAAAATTTTACTCTAAAAAACATTTTTATTAGTATTCTTTAAATGTCCAATCTAATCATAAAATAATGTTTTACTTTATTTTTCATATTATGTTCATTCATCTTAAAGTCTAAAATTAATATAGGATGTTGAGTATATAAATTTCTACATGAAATAATTCTATAATATTTGCAATCTAAATGATCTATTTTTCTTATAAGAAAATAATCAATTTGAGTTTTTCTATATTTATTCTTATAAGTGATGAGATGCTCATCTCTTTTCTTAAATAAGGTATTAACAATTACAAAATCATAAGTTACATCAAATCTAATATGATCTTTCCACTTTTATTAGTCGCTCCAAACTTATAGTCATCATGAATGCTTTTAAAATTTTCTAACTCTCTACCAACATGTCCATTTAAATTACTCTTATAAAAAACTCTTTTTTTAAGATGTATCTTTTATATTAATTCTTCTAAATCATTTCAGAATTTTAATTTTGAAAACATCCAAATTTATTTAACACATCCAAATTTATTTGTGGAGCATAAGCACTTGTAATATTAATATTTTTAGAATTAACAACAATCTTTAAAGGTATAATTTTATTTTCAATTCTTTTAATTTTTACAATGTTATCCTTCAAACTCTTATCTATAATCACACCTACATCATTTCTAGTATAACTCCTATCAGAATACCATAGTTTAGTTTATATCCTATACTAATAATTTCCTGAGCCTTCTCTCCAACTCATTTAGTTTTCTGAATGCATAGAATATACATCTTAGAATTTATTTTAGATGGGTTTCATGGGGTTCATGCTGTTGTTGGATGTATATATTAGGAGTTCTTAAGGCTGTTAATTTCCCAGGATCACGATTATTCAGTTAGATGCTACTTTAAACTGTACTATGATTAGTAGTGCATATACCTAATTCTCTTCTAAACAAAATTCATTTTCAAGTAGAAGTAAAATCATTCCAAAGTAAATATCTCCCTTGTAGAGCCACATTTGTGATATATATTTTCTCTTCTTGAATTAATTATCATGCTATTTATTACATATTGAGAGTGAGTTATAGTGTGAATATATCATATTTCTAAATTATGATGACATAATGAAATACTGAAAAAATATTCGTGCTTGTCCTAATAGATGAAACAATACTAAATTATTTGATTGCTCTTATTTAATGATGATATTGTAAGAAATTTTGAAATTTAACAGTATAACAATAGTATGAGGAAGTAAAATCATATCTTAGCTTATTCTTTATATTCCGTAAATAATACAAGTCATAAGAATCTTTGTCCAAATAATACCTATTAATCTATGGTACTTCCTTTTTTTTTTTTTTCAAAATCTTTTTTAATTTATGTGTGCAGGCACATTATAATACCTAAAGTTTCAAAAATATACAATTAAAATTCTCATAAAAGTTATACTGAAAAGTCATCAAAGTTATTTTTATGGAATTCTATATTTAATTTCGATTATTTTGATATTCATTTATATATATAGAAGTATATATAAATACATAAGTTTATTAGCATTAAATAATTAAGTCCTTGGTTGAATTATTTTGCCTATACATTTTAGGGGATTTAGATACATAACCATTTTATTTTATGCTATTTATATGTCTAATACCTAGAACTTTAATATTCATTTAACCATTCTACTGTAGCAAAATAGTTTCCTCCACTTTCCAGCAACATGTATCGGCAGATTTAAGAAGAATATTAAATTAACCTAAATAGCTAAACTTAATTATTAATAATAACCTTAGCTATAAAATAATAATAATAATAATAATAACCTGAGCTATAAAATTATTTATCTCTATCATCCTTCTATTTTTTAATCTCTATCATCCTTACCTGTTCCTGTAACAGAGAGCTGGAGGCGGAAAAAGAGGGCTCGGGTATAAGCTGAAGAAAAGCTGAAGCAGAGTTAATGCCAACTTTAAAAAATTTTTGGAGTTTGGTTTCATTTTGTTCAAATCTTTTTTTCGTCAAGGTGCAGTGTCCTTTTGAGCGTGTCTTTCGGTACCTCTCTGATGATATATAGTGGGGCTGTCCATGCAGTTTTTCTTTCAAGAAAGTTATATTAGTTGCACTATCTCGCTATAAAGCTAATTTTGATTGTGGTATCAGAAAGTGTAAGATAGTCTCCTAGGTCGGTTAAGCTTCAGTGCTAGGCCATTTTCACACCTTCGTTGCATGTAATATGCTAAAAGAGAAATTAAAGGAAGAAAGCAGTGGCGGAGGGAGGGGGGGGGGGGGGGGGGGGCACACCTCCAAAATTTTACTTTAAAGAAGCTGTTGGAGAGTTAAAGCTTTTATTGTTACCTATTCTTTTAATACTACCTATTCTTTAATCAACCAAAAAGTTAAGGCTTCAGTTTGCAATTCCAATACTGAGTCCGCCATCCCTCTCCTACATTTGATTTGCATTCTATTTTCTTCTCTTAGCTTATTTTTGCTAGTGCAGTTTTTATTTGCACATGAATTTTAGTGTATTTTATTTTACCCTTTTTCTGGAGGTCTTTCCCTTCATAGTTTTGCTCCCTTCCCCCTACATATGTAACTAATTTCTTTCTCTTTTAATAGAAATGGGCTACGGCCTTAATTTGTCCCAAAAAAAAAAAAACCAAAAGATTTACCTTTTACCATCACTTAACATACATCAAATTATGATTTTAAGCAGTTATTAATCTTTTCAGTCTTGTTCGGCAACTATATATATACATATGTATGTGGAAACAAGGTTGAAGTTGACCCCCTCTAAAAAAATTTCTAGCTCGACCAATAAAGTGCAAGCCTTCTTGAAATCACAAAATTACCAACCTTCTGGATGTCAAAAGGCATTGTAGCTCCATGAACATCTCGGCTTGTTTTGAAAAAAGGTTATTTTGATGCTTATGGCTCTTAAATAGGGCAAATGTTTCTAATATAGTTAACTTTTCCAAGTTATCAGAATATGTGACTGTCCAATACTAGAAAATTTTGAACGGAGCCTTACGTTTGTAGCAGCTTAAAGCATTTATTTGTTTTATTTTTAAATTCTTTGCAGGTTTCAGTAGTCGCATTTTCCCTCTTTAATCGTTAGCAATCTTTTGTTGCAGAGTCAGAAAAGTATAAAGCTGTTATCTTGCGTATTGACAGCCCTGGAGGGGATGCTCTGGCTTCTGATCTGTAAGTGCCACATATTTTCATATTTAATATTGATACATCAATTTATGAGCAACTTTTACTGCTATTTTTTGTTTTATACTATTGAAGGTTTGTGAACCTATAAAATCTGAAAACGTTCATTCATGTGAAGTATTCACATGGATGATGCGCTTGGCACTGCATGACCTTTCTAAGACATATCTTCCATTTTCTTCATAGCCGAGTTACAATGCACTGGTTATCATGCAAATGCTGAATCTTTGGTGCACATTTTTCATTTTTTGCATCTTTTGGCTATTTAATAGTCTATAATAATGAATATGATCGAGGACTGATAGGGAGGGATGAGGGTGAAGGGATTTACAGATGCAGAGAGGGGGAAAATGGGGAAAACCTTATAATATATGTATATATTTTTTGAGCTTGTTCGGAATCCTAGCCTTTGGTAGGCATGGGTGACAGTGGAGAAGTGAAAAAATGAAAGAAAAAAAAGCATATATATATATATTACAGAATTTATTGAACTTGAGTGGAAGCAATTACTAAGTTTTGGTATGTATGGGTGTTAGTGTGGGAAGCAGAAGCAATCATACGAAGAACTCAATTTTTAGGTGTCATTTGTCTAGTGGTGAGAGTGAAATGAATTGCAGAAAACAGAGGGAGTTGAACAATGCATCACAGAGAACTTAATTTTGTAATATAATCATCCAAGTATATTATAATATGTGCCTCAGGCCAATCTACATATATTTTCAAATAAATTCTATCTTAAACACATAAAATGAAATAAAAACAAGGTCATGATCAAGCAAAGCAAATATCTTTAGCTGACCGTGAATCAGGTCTGCCCACCAATAAATCAACCATGCCGCCGACATGATGGAGAAAGGAAATTTATGGATGGTTTCCATCATTTCTGCTAGGGTAGAAATTGCTCTCCTAGGATAGTAATGCTGATGGTAGCCCTCAAAGAGAAAAGATAAATGCATTGAAATTCTTCGTGGAATTAGGGAGCGTTTAATGGTGGAGGATTACTCCATCAATCAATAATGATGGTGGAAGGAGTTTAAGCAAATTCTACTTGACTCAAAATAAAAAATTTAAATTCTTGCTCAACTTGAGCTTGACTTGAATTTGAAATTAATTTGAGCTGAGTTGTCTCGACTCAAAATTATTTGATTCTGATTCAACTCAACAAATTCAAACTAAATTTAAATTTGTTTTATGAATATAAATTTGCACATTTTGGGTCACATTTTAAGATATCTCAGTTTATGTTTGAGCAAGTTAGGTCAAACTCGAAATTAACTTGACATCAACTTGACTCAATTAAAATCTTAAGCGATTTTGAGTTTTGATTATTATTAACAACCATGCCATAAAAATGATTGTTCCTGCCATGGTAACTTCATTTGTGATTATTTGTTCTACTTATGATGATATTTGAGCTGTTGTTAGACTATGTGTTAGCTATTAGAATGGACATAAGCCCAAATTATAGGGTTGAAGTGATTGTCAATAGATATACCTGCAAGAAATACATTAAGCTTGAATGCGCTCAATATGACACCATATCTTTATTATTGAAAGATGAATTGATTTCATGTTGGAAGGTAAATAAATAACATATGCATTAGATCTAAGCTTTATAAGATTTCACTAGTCAAACATTAAAATGAATTTCTCAAGCGTCTACTCATGTGATGTAGAACGGGTAGGGAAGTAGTGGCAAGAATAAACTCCAAGCGTCCTCCCGAAAAACCTGTAATAATTCCTTCTATAAATCTGAAATATATTCAGATTTCTATCAGAAATTTGCTGCAGCTTTGGGAGGAAGAGGGCTTGATATTGTATGAATTTGGAGAGCTTCTAGTGGAGGAATTCCCACGTGCTGGTCTTGGAAAATTATGCCAGCAGATTCAGCTTTTGTAAATCTTTTTAAAGGGGTAAATCTGCACTTATGGAGAGATTTCAAAAGCCAATTAATTTGGGGAGGGAGTCGGCTGTAATGGAGAGATTTTCTTCAGGTTTTCATATTCAAAACCTGAGAAAATCTTCAGCAGAGGGTGGCGAGTGGGCCTTGAGATTTTCGGAATTATTTCCAATACGTAGAAGACTCTTTGCGGGAGGAATTGTGGGCAGGATTTGGTGGAGAAAAACAAGGCAAGAGCTTGAGATAATACAGCCAGCAGTGAGTTATGATGGAAGTTAATTCCCAAAGTAAAAGGAGGTGTTTTAGGAAAGATTTGAGCGGTGATTAATGTAGCCGGCAGGAGGTAGAGAGGGAAAATAGAGATTTAATTCCATAATACACTCTCAGTTTTGGGAAGGAAATAAAGAGGTGGAGCTGTGAGGGATTAACGGCTTGGGATTTGATTAATGCTAGGGAATTAAAAATGAAAAATCCTTTGGATTTTGAATATGTAACAGAGGTTTGAAATTCAAATAGTAATTTGGTGTTTTAAAGCTCTTAGATTCGAATTTAGGAGTTATGAAAGTGAGACAAAAAAAAACAGATTTTGAATTCAAATTTCAAAATCAATTTCAATTAAGCACTTTCCAAAAATAGCTGAACCAAATTAGGAAAGAATTTGAAATTTGAATTTGAATAATTTCAAATTCAAATTAATCCCTAAATTAACCCAACCAAATTAAGAAATCCCAAAGAGGGTGGGAGGAGTTCGGCCGGCGACTAATGAGGTGGAGCCGGCGGCATGGTGGAAAAAGGAGACGACGGCTTGGAGATGGAGAAGATGAAGGTGGACGTAGGTAGAGGATGAAGATGAAAACTAGGAACAATAAAAAGGAACAAAAACAAAGATAGAAGATAAAAATGAAAGAGAGAACATAAAAACGCGAGCCTTGGACTTTTCCGAAGACTGACGGGTGATCCGTTTGCCCTCTCCAAGGGACTTCAAATCACGAGCTCGGACCCATCCTGCGGCTGGTGAAGACTTCGATTCCTCTCATAAGAATCTCACTAACGCTCTCTCACAAGAAGAACACAAGTGTGGAAAATAATTTTTCATATCAATCAACCATCCTCTTACAATAGCTTGAGGCCCTATGTATAGGCCACAACATGAGAAAATTAAACATTACAAAATTGCCCCTTGGGCCACAACACTCACATAAACTAACCTAGGGGTAAAACAGGAAATAACCGAAAACAAGAGCTAAAATTCATAAACTAAAATTTAAATGACAAATTAAATTAGAACCGTCGATTTAGGACGCCTCCTGTGATAGATGCGCCAAATCTTCGTGCCGATGTCCGCATCATCATGGCTTCTGCCTTCTGTTTGATCATCTTTTTATGGTTAAAAGCATATGATAATTTTATATCTGCAAAAAATATTTTTCCTAAGATTTTGCAATTACCAAATCTCACAATAATTAGATATAATAATTGTTGGGGTCGATGTAAATGTGTTCATTCTTTATTGAATCATGCCCCGTATTTGTGTTGTATCGTATTTATATACATGTATTTGTATCGATTCATCATACGCCATGATTATATTTCTGCTATTACATGTATAATTTCATTGTTGTCACACGGACATTGTTTAAAGCATACTAAACAGCATCCTTTGAATGTTCTGCAGTTAATTCCCGAAATTGCACTTGCATCTGCAAATGAATTAACTGCATCAATCTTCCTTTAAATGTTTGGCGGCTTATTCAAGAAATGAAACTTCACTTGTGTATTTCCTAATTGCCGTATCTGGAAATTTGTAGCTTCACAATGACAAATATCTTTTTCTCTTAATGCTTTCGTGGTTTTCACTGTTCTTACGTTATTTCTCTTTGTATTTAGAATGTGGAGGGAGATCAGACTCCTTGCTGCTGCAAAGCCAGTTATTGCGTCAATGTCTGACGTTGCTGCAAGTGGAGGATACTACATGGCAATGGCAGCAAATACTGTGATTGCGGAGAATCTTACCTTGACTGGTTCAATTGGTGTTGTCACAGGTACATTTATTTAGCTTCCAATTGTCGGATAATGTTGAATTATTTTTGGTTTGTTGATGTTTACTCAATGTTGCAAAGAACTGTGTACCTTAACACTTGCTTAAAATTTATAGAAGCATGATAGTGATATCCAAACACATTCCATGGTTCCTAGGTATTGGAATAGAGATTTTAAAAAAGAGAAAATGACCGAATTAGTACTTTAATAACATTTTTTTCAAGGATCAAAATAGTCCATGACTATATAAAAATATCAATTTGGTCCCTTGACTTTTTAAATAGGGATGAAATTAGCCTTCCGTGGGATCACTTAGGTCCCTATTTAAAAAGTTGAGGGATTAAAATGATATTTTTAAATAAGCAGGGATCGTTTTGGTCCTTAAAGAGCCAGGGATTCATTTTGTCCTTATCTCTTTAAAAAAATGTGTTCCTGCCTCTTTTTTTCCTTAATAATTATATTGAAAGAAGAAAATCTCATATATAGCTAATGGAGAATTACCAATAGTTCCCAGTGTTTATTCCCTGATTTGAAAGAAAAAGTTATTTTCTGTTTGTGTTTGTTTACTAGTTTAGCATTGTCATAGCTCTCCCAACAGGTACATGTAACAATGTATTCAGTTTCTCCCTGACTGGATGCTATGCTTGTTCTAGTGCTGATTAACAGAATGTTTTTTGTTCAAGAAAAGACCAATGCAAGGTTCTCTAATATATGCACGTGAAATACAGATCAATTATATACTCCTTGTACAAGCTAAGCTCTTCTTTCTACAGCATCCTACATTTGGGTGATAACATTATGTTTATTAATTATTGAACATTTGCAGTGAAAATTTCAACAGAAAAAATCAGTTGGCTAAAAAACAATATGCGCTTGTGATGATGTGAAGAAAAGTTTCACATTAATTTTAATGAATTGGACATTTGCAAAGAAGAGGCAATGTTTTGGCAAGGCTATATGGTTCTGTTAATGACAATATTAAACGGTTTTCGAGGATTGCTAAATCTGATACCAAATAGTGAAGTCGTAAATATATGGCATCTAGTGATGAAAAAACAAATAGTTTGTTTTAAGACAGATTGGCGGATGGTGCTCTTCTAAACTTTAACTGCAGTGCATCGCAGCAGCAAATTTGTTGTTTTCCTTGCTTTATTTTCCCACGCTAGCTTCTGAATTGAGTTACTTCCCCATATGATAACTTCATGATTTTTTTTCCCTACATACTGTATTAGCTTCAGATATTGACTTTGGTCCGCGTAATGTGAAAATTCAATGTACCTGTTTATGTTCAGCTCAATTCAGAGTTTGATGAAACAAAATATTAGGTCAAATGCCTCAACCAACCATATTGTTTGAATTTCTTTCTGGTTGCATGCTTTAGTCTAATGTTGCGTTGCAAACCGGATGAAGTGTTCCCATAAGTTCATTCATTCTGCCAGCTAAAATAGTTCTGACATTTTTTTCTTTCAGGTAAGTTTAATCTAAGTAGGTTGTATGAAAGGATTGGCTTTAATAAGGAGATAATTTCAAGGGGTAAATATGCTGAGCTTTTGGCTGCTGAGCAACGCCCTTTTAGGTGTGGTTACTTTGTAAATACATGAATTATAATAGTACTTTGAAAAAATAAATTGAACGCTAAACTTACAATTCCCGATTTTTTGTTCTAACATTGAGTTTGCAAAAGTATAATTTCTGTTTTAGTTTTTTTTTTCCCCCTTAAACCAATGCCAAGGTCAAGTGAAATCTATTTACAAGTGTTAATATCCTATGGCTTATACTACATGTTATCTTTTATGCAACTGTTACGTTATTTGTGTGTCACATTGCAATCTTTAACATTTCCCATGTAGATTATTTTTGATAAGCATGCTTATGGTTTAAACTAGTTTTTTCTTACATATAGTGTACTATTATATGCTCGAGAAGAGCTTGAGAATTGCTTTAAATCTTTTCCAAATAACTTTGTTTTGATTGTTTCATTAATTTCTACATTGTTGCGGTCCCTTCCTAGGCAAGTTGGTTAAAGTTTTGGCCGTCTCTAATGGGTTTAGGTTTGTGGGGTGTGTGATTTGTGCTTAGTTCTCAACTTTCCTCATTAATAATAAAAATAATCTCTACATTATTTTATAATGTTTCTTTCAAGATTTTTTTTTTTATGTGTTTTCGCTTAAGAAAAGCTACTCCATCGCTCTAGCCTCCCAAATGTGTAAGAAAAAACTCTAGACTCTAGAGTAGTTTCCTCGAGTTAGATTAGATTTTGTATTAACTAGATTTACCTTAATGTTTAGACTAGGATTTTTCTAGATTTTAAGTTGAGAATTTTTATGGGTTTCCTAGGGCTAAATTTTAGTCTCAAGTTCAATATTTAGGCTGGATATGAATTTAAATAATTGGAGAATGATTGATGTGATGGATGTAGACCCAATTTATATCTCATTGTTTTATCATCCTATACCAAATGATCCAACGTACTTGAGGTCGAGAGCTTTAAGATGTTAGATTCAAAGAGCCTGATTAACAATTATTGGTTGATTCTTCTTAAATATCTCGAGTAGATCAGAATGGATGAATGTTTTGAAGATGTGATTTTAAGTTTGATGGCAACTCGTTCACTATTAGAGGGTTGGTCATATCAGCTTCACTATATAGTTTAGAGGCACACAATATGACAACTTGCAAATTAGAGTACTGGATATGACTGAGAAGAGCTTAAAGGCTATTAATTATCCAAGAGTTTTAGTTTGACTTGGAGAAGCATGCCTAAACACATGGGTTTTATGATGTAGAACGAAGAACCGCTTTGCTATGGAGAGGGATCAAGCTACAAGTTATGCACCAGAAATTTTGTCTAGAGCAGTTATGAGATGATTTCTTCCGTGAATGGATCTCTTCTCCACAATCTGAGAGGAATCTCGGATTTGCCAACATCAGGTTGATAGCCCAAGCTCTTCTCAAAGAGAACCACAAAATCCTGGGTAGGCTTTAGGAAGAATTCAGTTCAAAATTTCCAAGTTTCTGTCCAGCAAAACTGAAACAATTTCAGATTTTGCTATTGAAATCTGAGTAGAATTTCAGATTTTTCCAAGTGTGGTAGGTAGGGAATTGAGATGAAGAATTTAGCCGTGAGTTAAGAGAGGTCTTGGAGAGAGAAAAAGGGAAGGAAGGGAATTGATTTCCTAAATCAACGTTTTGATTTAAGAAATAACTGCAAGCATTGGGGAATTTGGGAGATTCAGCCAGGTGGGGAGTTACGGGAATGAAATTGAAATAGAGAAGTGGAGAGTTGCTGCAAGAGAGGCGGTGGAGAGAGGGAGGGAAATAAAGGATTGATTTACTTCCAAAATAGGACTTTCCTATTGGAATAATTCAAACAGAAAAGGCCTGGTGGAAATTCGGCTAGAGGGAAATTAACGTGGCTTGGATCAATTGCCTAAAATAAGATTATGTACTTTAGGAAATAAATTCCAATTCAAATCCAGGGAGCCGGCGGCTTGCATGAAACAAGGGGGGGAAATTAATTTGAAAATTGATTTCAAATTAAGAGGCCATTAATGTTTTAATTGGGGAATTGATGGGCGGAACACCAATTAGGAAAGATTTCAAATTTGAAATTTGAAATCCAAATTGTCATGGATTTTCCCTCTCGATTTTGCCAACCCAAATTAGGAAAGGGGGAGGGTAAAGGGGGATGGGGGAGGTGGCCGGCGGGTGAGGGAAGTGGCCGGGGGCTTGGAGTGGACGGATGGGGGTTGGATGGGGTGAGCTCGGTATGGAGCTTGGACCGTGAAGTTGAGGGAGGAAGAAAAGATGACAAAACCAAACAACGATATAAGATAAAACGAAAGATGTAAAGAGGAGGGTGGTGGATGAAGATGAAAATACAAAGAGAAAACCACGAACTCGGCCGTCTCCAAGGTTGGTGGGTGATTCGTTTGCCCTTCTCCAAGGGACTTCACATCACGAGCCCGGACCCATCCTGCGGCTGGTGAAACTCTCGATTTCTCTCATAGAAATCTCACTCTCGTCCTTTCTCAAGAAGAACACAAGTGTGGAAAATAAAATTTTTCATATCAATTAACCATCCTTTTACAATAGCCTAAGGCCCTATATATAGGCCACAACATGAGAAAAATCAAAAATTACAAAATTGCCCCTTGGGCCACAATACTCCAATAAACTAACCTAGGGAGAACAGGAAATAACATAAAATAAAAGCTAAAATTCATAAAATAAATCATAAATGACAATGTAAATTAGAGCCGTCGATTTACGACGCCTCCTGTGATAGATGCGCCAAATCTTCGTGCCGATGTCCGCATCATTCTCCCCAGGTGGGAGAATACTTGACTCCGTCGAGTAAGCATCACAACTACTCATGTATAACTCTGGATTGTTATTTGGAAACAATAAACCCAATGGCCCTTTTGCAACGATTTTCAAACAAACCCGGTTGCCCACAAGGTCAACTTGCTCGTAGCACTTTAGCTCGTCAATTATAGATGTCACTTCCAGGGCTTCATCAACATTCTCCGTTATAAGAGTTTCAACTGGGTCAGGAGAAACCTTGGCTTCTGTAGGAGTTGTAATTGAGTCAAACAAATCTCCCTCTGCATTATTTGCAGTCACACATTTCTCCTTGTCAACCAATTCATCTTCCTCTTCATATTCTTCCTTGATCACCTTAGGTTTCTCTTTGATTTGCACAGTGAGTGGTAAATTGAAGGCTCCATTGGCCTCCAACCATTTTTCCACTCTATCCCTTATCTCTCTGTCTCGTAGTGCCCTTTTTCTATCCTTTGAGGGAGGGGATATTGCAGGTGTGTAAAGCGATGGGTCAGTCCTACCTCGCTTTAGGTTGTCAAATCGTTCGATTGTTTGACGGTGGAGGTCGGCTAAGTCCGCTTGATCCTCCTTGAGATGTTGACTAACGGCACCCAGTTGACCTACCAACCAGTCTAAAGTCCTTCCAAGTCCATCCGAGTCCATGCTCTGATACCAAACTTATGTAGAACGAAGAACCGCTTTGCTATGGAGAGGGATCAAGCTACAGGTTATGCACCAGAAATTGTCTAGAGCAGTTATGAGATGATTTCTTCCGTGAATGGATCTCTTCTCCACAATCTGAGAGGAATCTCGGATTTGCCAACAACAGGTTGATAGCCCAAGCTCTTCTCAAAGAGAACCACAAAATCCTGGGTAGGCTTTAGGAAGAATTCAGTTCAAAATTTCCAAGTTTCTGTCCAGCAAAACTGAAACAATTTCAGATTTTGCTATTGAAATATGAGTAGAATTTCAGATTTTTCCAAGTGTGGTAGGTAGGGAATTGAGATGAAGAATTTAGCCGTGAGTTAAAGAGGTCTTGGAGAGAGAAAAAGGGAAGGAAGGGAATTGATTTCCTAAATCAACGTTTTGATTTAAGAAATAACTGCAGGCATTGGGGAATTTGGGAGATTCAGCCAGGTGGGGAGTTACGGGAATGAAATTGAAATAGAGAAGTGGAGAGTTTCTGCAAGAGAGGTGGTGGAGAGAGGGAGCGAAATAAAGGATTGATTTACTTCTAAAATAGGACTTTCCTATTGGAATAATTCAAACAGAAAAGGCCTGGTGGAAATTCGGCTAGAGGGAAATTAACGTGGCTTGGATCAATTGCCTAAAATAGGATTCTGTACTTTAGGAAATAAATTCCAATTCAAATCCAGGGAGCTGGCGGCTTGCATGAAACAAGGGGGGGAAATTAATTTGAAAATTGATTTCAAATTAAGAGGCCATTAATGCCTTAATTGGGGAATTGATGGGAGGAACACCAATTAGGAAAGATTTCAAATTTGAAATTTTGAAATCCAAATTGTCATGGATTTTCCCTCTCGATTTTGCCAACCCAAATTAGGAAAGGGGGAGGGTAAAGGGGAAGGAGAGATTCACGGGTGGATGGGGGAGGTGGCCGGCGGGTGAGGGAAGTGGCCGGGGGCTTGGAGTGGACGGATGGGGATCGGATGGGGTGAGCTCGGTATGGAGCTTGGACCGTGAAGTTGAGGGAGGAAGAAAAGATGACAAAACCAAACAACGATATAAGATAAAACGAAAGATGTAAAGAGGGTGGTGGATGAAGACGAAAATACAAAGAGAAAACCACGAACCCGGCCGTCTCCAAGGTTGGTGGTTGATTCGTTTGCCCTTCTCCAAGGGACTTCACATCACGAGCCCGGACCCATCCTGCGGCTGGTGAAACTCTCGATTTCTCTCATAGAAATCTCACTCTCGTACTTTCTCAAGAAGAACACAAGTGTGGAAAACAAAATTTTTCATATCAATTAACCATCCTTTTACAATAGCCTAAGGCCCTATATATAGGCCACAACATGAGAAAAATCAAAAATTACAAAATTTCCCCTTGGGCCACAACACTCCAATAAACTAACCTATGGGTAGAACAGGAAATAACATAAAATAAAAGCTAAAATTCATAAAATAAATCATAAATGACAAATGTAAATTAGAGCCGTCGATTTATGACGCCTCCTGTGATAGATGCGCCAAATCTTCGTGCCGATGTCCGCATCATTTTAGGTAGTGAGTTGCCATGAAAAGTCTCTAGATTTTAATGGAAATAAATGTCACCAAAAAGAGTATATTTGTCTTGTGGAATCAGTATACTCAACCCATAAGAAATTGACAAACTTAAAAACTCTATCAACTTTTTGGAAAAAACCATCTACATTATGTTATCTAGCTCAAAATAATATAATTTTTAACTCTTGTATCTTTAATGCCTTAAATATTTTTTTAACTCTGTTATGAAACGAGGAAAATTTTCATTATGAGATTTGTAGAATTATAAACATCATCGTATTGTTTTTTTTTTTTTTTTTTTAAACAATGATTCTAGATCCTCTACTCTTTTTATACTTGTTTTCTATGACATTTAGGAACCTTCCAAAATCTCCATCATTTGTGCATTTATAGGATTTTTCACTTTTATTTATGATTATAATCGCATGACATGTGTATATCTTATCAAATAATAATATCATGTCAGCATTATTTTCTCAATCTTATTACCGTGATACAAGAATAATTTAATAATAGTATGAAGATATTTTAGACTAATAATGCACATGATTATTTTAATCACATATGATCATTTTTTTCCCTTATGATTGTTTCATCTATCAATCCTCCTACTTCTCCTGTTTTGACACTCCCCTACAGTCATTCATGTTCTTCATTTACTGGTACCATGTATGACTTTGCCCCACTTAGTTTAATCCATCTCTAATAATCCTTTTAAATCACAGCCCTGATGAAGAAGAAATTTTTGAAAAGTCTGCAAAGAATGCTTACGAGCAATTCAGGGATAAAGCAGCTTTTTCTAGATCTATGACGGTAAATACCGCCCCTTGTTTAACATTCAGGGCATAAATGTATGCACTCTGATTTGACCAATCTTGTCCTATTTGTGCTCAGGTAGATGAGATGGAACAGGTTGCTCAGGGCAGAGTATGGACCGGCAAACTTGCTACTTCTCTTGGGTTGGTTGATGCTATTGGCGGCTTCTCTCGGGCTGTTGCAATTGCAAAACAAAAGGCTAATATACCACAAGATAGACAGGTAAATTTTATTGAATGGTCTTACTTCTCTACAGTTATCTTTGCATTATTGTGCAGCTTAAGACAAAATAGGATGCCAATAACTTAGTGCTCTTTTGTTTGCTTGAAGTTGAGGAAAACATGTTTTAAAAAAATGAGAATTTTATTTTTACTCAATCCTATTCGAAATGAGCATATACGTGTGTTAACCTCAGAATAACAAAACAAAAAAAATCTTGCGTACAAACCTTCTACCCGACGGATCCACGAAACCAGCCGCAAATCCTGCTGAGTTCGGCGCCGAAACAGTCGTTTCTCCGTAAAATCTTCCGTAAAACCAGCGACTCGCCTCGATCGAGAGCCCAAACGCATCGTTAAATACCGCACCAAACGAAGCTCTCCGATCTCCTCAGCCCGTCGACCTTCTTCCTCCCGATCTCCCTTACCATCTCCGATCCAAACCGAGCTCTTCCTCCGATTCCCCCATCCCGTCGTCCCCTTTTGCTCCTTCTGATCACTCCGGTCGAGAGACAGACAGAGAGAGAGAGAGAGAGAGAGAGAGAGAGAGAGAGAGAGAGTTCCGAGCCTTACCTGTGTCGACTGAGGCTCCCCGATCTCCTTTCCCTAGTCGCCTCCAACCCGCGACCTCAAACTCCCTCCGACGACATCCCTTCTTGCTCGGATCGGAAGTTACAACATTCTGAGCGGAAGTAGGGACGGGAGTTCGCTGGCCGTGAAGGTAAACTTCTCCCCTTCGCGTGCTTTCTTCGACCAAACCTCCAAAACAGAGAACCTAATTCTCTATTAAGCCCTAATGATGCACCTTTTTTTAAATTAATTATAGTTAATTAGATTTAATTACAATTAATTATTTATTGATTCTAATTAATTATTATTAATCATAGATTAATTATAATAAATTTAATTTAATTATAATTAATTATTTTTAATTAGAATTAATTATTTAAAGAAAATTAAGCATAATTAATTGAGTTCAATTATGATTAATTTTTATTTAAATTTTAATTACTAATTAAATTATATATTAATTATAATTAATTAAATTAGATTATAATTAAGTATTATTAATATTAATTAATTAAATTTAATTATAATTAATTATAATTAATCATTTTAATTATAACTAATTACACAAAAAAGAGAGAAAAATGCTTCTCCCTTCCCTCGAGCCAACGCCGTCGACCCCGCGCAGGTATAACTTTCTAAACCCTAAAACTTCGAGAACCCGTTTCAACGCATTCGTCGAGACAAAACGACCACCTATGCACGCTTTTCTTAGCGTGGTGGGAGGGAGTGCGTCCCGACGCTTGCGACGAAGCGGGTAATCACCAAATTCCTTCTTCGAAGTTCGTATCGCCTTGGAAACCCCGCCTATGCACGCTTTTCTTAGCGTGGTGGGAAGGGATCCCGGTGCGATGCGCGCGACGAAACGGGGATACCCTTAAGTACCCGCTTGCGGGGAAATAACTGTTCTTGCAAAATATTTTCAAAAATAAAAAAATACTTTTCTACAAATAAAAAAATACCCATGCACGCTTTTCTTAGCGTGGTGGGGGATCGAAAAATTACACGGCCGCGGTGTCCTCGAAAGAGGGCATCTACCATGCACGCTTTTCTTAGCGTGGTGGGAAAGGCCCAGTTTTCCGTAGTTTTTCCCCTAAACGGGGGAGACGCCGGAAGGCTGCCGAAATTTCGGGTGAAAATATTGCTACACTTGGACTTGATTGCACTCGAATGACATGCAAGAACAAAGAACTAGAACTTGGTTGAACTCAAAGGACGATCGAACTTGGACTCGGACTTGTGAACCTTTGAACTTGAGAAGACATTGGACTTGTGGACTGGTTTCAATTGATCTAAATGAACTTGAACCCAATTGAATTCAGTTCTAAATGAATATGAACTTGGACTCTCATTCGAACATGAACAAGGACTCATTTTGAGCTCGAACGAACTCAATGGATAACATGGGACATGCACTTGAACAAAGAGCTCACACTTGAACTTGCAAATGAACTACAACAAATACCTGAATTCTATAAGATAGCATGAGACTACTTGAACTTGAATGTGATATGAGCCACATTGACTTGAAATTTAAACTTGGATTAAAGTTTGAATTTGACGAAGAACTCAAAATTGAACTATGTGCAAGAGAACTTGAATCAACAACAACTCAAATGCCATAAGAATGTGTAATCTAAAATTACACTTTAATGAATATTGTAATTCATATGTGAGACGTTTCTCTCACAACTGATTATGTGAGATCCATGAATCAATTGATTTATAAGAGCTCATCCATTGATATGAATAGGAGACTTGTGTTGCACACAATGTCAAACAATTGGTGCAAAAAGTATGTTGAAAATGCCATCCACATTAAAGGTTCATGCAAAATTGTTTGGCTTGAACAAATCTACAAGAAGCATGCAGCAAGTGTGGGGTATTCATACAGTCCACTATAACAGAGGGAAGAACGAATGCTTCTACCGCCTACAAGAGGTTATGACTCACCAAAGTGGATGTAGTAATACCTTGTGGTTCAAATGTAAGTGAGAACTATGAATCTATACATTGAACTCAACAAGCAAAGAAAATCAGAGGGAATGTATAGTTTGGTTGCAAATGAATTATACAAAATCCTTGGCAGTTAAATTTCCTACCAATGATGATTGTTGGTGTGCAAATTTATGTTGATCATGCAAGCAAAGGCAGGTGGAATTCAACAAATGCAAATACTTATGAATTACTGTAGGAAGTTTGTTATACACCCAATATCCCGCCTACAAATATGGATGAAGAAGTACAACAAATGTAAACTTCTTCAAGTCATTGTAGAAGTTCCTTCATATACAAAATATATAAGAACTGCGATAAATGTGAAGGCCCTTCTATAACATCAAAAGATCTGCAACACATACAAATTTTTTTACAAAAACTGATGTATGTGCCACCGATGGGTAGATGCAGAAAGACTTCAGTAAATGCAGTATCCTGGGGTCAATTTCAGTTTGTGAAGGAATATATCTATCTATCCACTCATAACAATGCCGGAGGTACTACAAGTGCCAAACAACTACAACGAATATGAGCATCTACAAGAACAAGGCAGGAGATTAGTTAGTGCACTATGACCCGTCTACGAAAATCAACAAATAGTGCACGACAGTCTACCTGTACAAAGCAGCGAATAACTCTATTCAGAAGCTGCTACGCCACGCCACCGGATCTGCAATCTCCGTACAAGCAGACAGAAGGCGTCTATTCCAAAAATACCCCTGCACGTGCACTATAAATTGTATACACATAGGTACACTAAAGGGGAAAGTACAATCTCAACCCGCATGGGCTCCGGCGAGCGTGTTATTGATACATACGTGACGTCTAGGAATGCTGCGCGGGTTGACAAGTGAATTCAAATTCGAATCTGATCCTTCTATACGGGTCAATAGAAGTCGACAGGGTTCGAACCATTAAACAAATATATGGCCATGACGACCAAAATATTTGTTTTAAAAATATTCATATTAGACCTTCAAGGCCTACAATCAAGAGAATTCACTCTCAAAAGCACGAAGCCTACAAAACCCGATCCTCTGTCGACGGCCCGACAGAGTTGACAAGGTTCAATCCATAAAGAGAAATGACCCCGAACACCCTGATGATGGCCGTGTTGAATGCAAATCTCAACCGGAGGGGTCCATTCCAAATATTTTCAAATGTCTCCTAAAAGTCCACAAAATCCAAAAATCCAAAACCTAAAACTCCACAAAATTCAAAAATCCCCAAAATCCAAAGCTCCATCCAAATACTCATAAAAATCCAAAACTCCACCCAAAACCCAAAAAACTCCACAAAAATCCCAAAAATTCCAAAAATATTTAAAATGAAATAAATCCATCAAAAACTTAAAGCAAAATCCATCCGCCCTCCGCAACAGTTTGTCGAGGCGGACAAATCAAAATTTACTTTAGCTCACAAAAGAGCGAAATGCCTAGTCAAAAATATCACTAGGATCCATT
Source organism: Dendrobium officinale (assembly GCA_019514585.1). Classification (NCBI taxonomy): domain Eukaryota; kingdom Viridiplantae; phylum Streptophyta; class Magnoliopsida; order Asparagales; family Orchidaceae; genus Dendrobium; species Dendrobium officinale. Next base: position 4,248,907 of record CM033683.1, on the reverse strand, counting down.
CTCAAACAATCTTTTGCCAGTAAGGACGTGGTACGTGTCCTATAACCGGCAGTTTCGCCGCCAAATGGCACTGCAGGTAAACGGTTATGACCCGGGGCCCTCTGAACCGAGTGGTTTTGCCGCCAAATGGCACCACGGATAGCGGTTATGGCCAGAGCCAATACGCTCCTTAATGGCGTTAAATCCTTGAGATATGAATCAATAGGATATGATCGATAGGGCACAAAGCCCTCTGTAAGCTAAGGTGGATTTAAATTTGTCCCCTTAGACAAACATCAACCCCGGTCTACAAGGTCCCCTTGGACGAAGCAACCTATGGCTGCCGACAAGGATCCTTCTGTCAGGTTGGGTCGACTACCTCCTCTGACTAAGTAGACCAGGGACCACGATGGCCCGGGATGACGGAACCATGGGATCTTGATCGGGCCCATCATTCATTCCCCCACCATCCGCTTTAAGTGCTAGGTGGTGAAATTTCATATTTTAAATATCAAGCTTTTCAATACTTTCTAAATTCCCAAATCCAAATCCAGTTCTCCAATATCCAAATCTATGCTGCTACTATATGCCAGATAACACGTATTTCTATACGTATCTGATTGACGACTAGCCTTAATCGAAAGTTCTCTCTCGTGATCGGGAGGGGTAATTAACTATAGGGGCTTGCGCCTATAGGAAACCAGAACTCAGATCATAAAGTCCTCACAAAATGAGGGCGAAATCTCTGGGTAGTGTCTTATCTACAAACCCATCTGCCTTCCAAAATTTACCTCGGAACTTAGTTCGTTAAAACTCCCTCGTCGAATAAGAAGAGCGAGCGGAGGCCGGGGCCGAATTTTTGGAGCCCACAGATTTCTGGCGACTCCGCTGGGGATTGGTTTCTCTTTCCATCTCTGGCTAGTCACTTATATGCTATAGTAGTAGCTAATCTATACTGAATTCTGTACGGTGAACATCAGGATGTGACATTTGGTCCTTATGTCCAAAAATCCATCACTGAAAGGTCCCGATAAAGCTAAAAGCCAACAATCGGAGTCGCCCACAGATTTCTGGCGACTCCGCTGGGGATTGGTTTCTCTTTCCATCTCTGGCTAGTCATTCATAAGCTATAGTAGCAGCTATATCAAATCGTACTCAAAATTCTGAATTTTCCAAAATGATCATTCAGGAAATTAAATATTTGAATTTTCTAAAGAATGATCATTCAAAAATTTTTATTGAGATAACTTGTTTAGCAGTATTTTAAATTTATATTATTTGAATTGCCCGCTAATGTTATCTACTCTTATTTTTGTGTTCTGTGCAAGTCTCTGCATTTTGAAAGTGCGGGGTGATGTATCAGATTCTGATTACTAACCCTTGCCTTTCATTTATGCAGATGGATCTACAGAACACCCCGATGACTGTCCAACTGGGACAAGGAGCCAGGATCCAACTGGCTAATGCTATTATTGAGACTGGAAATGCCGGAGCTACCATCCAGTTTGGTAGCGTTGACTTCCCGGCGATTGCTGCAAGGAGTGCCGCCATTCCTGTGAATGGTAGGAATGCTGAGAAGTCCGCTAGAAGACTCAACGCTACTGAAGCTCCTATCCGTCGTGTGCATCTGCCGGCACAACGACCTGTTGCTGAAAATTCTCGTGGGAGAATTTCTGTGTTTGAGAGGCTGTCACAGCTTGAGGCCCTGACCACCAGGAGAACTGTGAATGGTGGAAGAATCTCCGTGGTGACTGCAAACACCACCACTCTGTCAACCAGGTTATCTGCACCTGAAAAATACGATGTTGAGGCCTCCTCATCTGGAGGAAGGCCTACGAGAATGCAAAGAAGGAAGATGAATGCTGAGCTCCGAGCTCAACATCAACAACTCCCGATCCATCCTTCCAATCTGTCGGCCCAAGAGCCTGAAGCCAATGTTCCCACTCGGAACAAGTTTACTGACCTGAAGTGGGTCAAGAGAAATAGCTCTACTGGAGAGCTAAAGAAATCTTTTTGGGATCGACGGCCTGAAGCCCCAATCCCTCAGAAGAAGAAAGAGCCTGAAACTCTGTCTGCTCGAGTATACAGAGTCCTAAAGACTGTAAAGGAGAAGGGGCTGAAGAAAAAGAAATTCCAACGGCCTTTGGTGATCGAGGTCAGAAGAACCCCGCCAAGGGAGCGTCTGTCTTTTGCTGCAGAAGGAAGAGAAAGAAGATATACTTCACGCGGTGAACATCGGGGTGTGACACCTGAACCATATGTTCAGGGATCCACCGCTGAAAGGTCCCGGTGGAAAGGAAAACAAGTCTGGAGGCCAAAGCCTCGGAGAAATGAAAAAGAAAGAAGAGAAAGGAGTATTGATTTGGGCGTGACATCCGGTGAGGCTTCCCGGAGATCCGCCCCCATCTACAAACAACGTCAGAAGTGGGCCCCAAAAAGGACCCATAATGACATTCCTCCAGACGGTAGACACCTTGGAGAATCCTCCAAGGGATCCCATCGCCCTCCATCCCCTCCAAAAGAAGAAACCAACTTCGATCGCAGCCCACTGATCGAAGAAATCCCCGTGCCTAATCAGGAACCGGAAATCCAGTGGCGGCGCCGCTCGGAGATCCGAGTACTAGAAGAGGAAGGAAATGTACAAGGGGAAGACAACATTGAAGAAGAGGAATTCCTTGAAGAGGGTGAAAATATACAAGAATACCTCGAAGGGGATGAAAACATTGAAGAAAATATGGAAGAAAATATGGATGAATTTATGGAGGGAAACCTAGAAGAAGAAATGCAAGAAATAAATAATACTCTGGACATGGAGGTGGTCTACATGGTGAGACACACCAATACTAATGAGGAAACCTATTATGATGAGGGTGAAGATGAAGACGATCAACAACTGCCGATTAGGCGAGTTTATCACCGTCGTCGTGAAGCTGGATCCACCACTGGCAGAGGTGGTCATTCTCAAGTTGAAGAAGAAGGAGAAGAAGCCGAGGAGAATCCCTTCGCTGACGAGAATGTCACGCTTGCAGAAATGCGGCGACAAATGAGGAGACAGATGAGAGCCAAAGATAGAGAAATCTCTCAGTTAAATGAGAAGATGACTGAGATGATGGCTCAGATGGGAGCAATGATGCAGATGATGCAAAGAACTGCCGCTGTTGGTGCCATACCTAATCCTCCTGCTGATCCTCCGAATTTTCAGATGCCTCAAGTCTCGGGAGTACGAGGTATTCCTGAAGGTGGTCATGAGGCTCATAATGTCATCCGTCAGCCCACCCCACAAAATGTTGCAAGTACTTCCGAACCAGTAACTGCCGCACAGTTGGAAGGAATGATAACAGAAAGGATCAGGGCTATCATAGCCGTTGATCAAGCAGAAAAATTAGTGGGCAAAGGTCGTCCGTATCCTGCTGAATACGACCAAGTACCGTACCCAAAAGGATATTCGGTCCCAAAGTTCAACACTTTCAATGGTAATAACAACCCCAGACAGCATCTGGCACAGTTTAAAGCCACCTGTGGGAATACAGGAGGAAATGACGCCCTACTCTTCCGACAGTTCATTAGTAGTTTAACAGCGACTGCTTTCGAATGGTATGCTGAACTGCCGAATGATTCTGTAAAGACCTTCGCAGAATTGGAAAATATGTTCGTGAAGAGATTCGCCAGTGCAACAGAGAAGATCACGATTGCTGACCTCGCTCTGGATAAGAGAAAAAGAGAAGAATCAGTAACTAAATACATCACTCGCTGGCGAAATTTGAGCATGAAATGTGAGCAGCAGTTAGAAGAAGAGCATGCCGTGCAGTTGTTAATGGGAAACATTGACGACAAGATGCAACCCTTCCTGTGCATGGCTACGATAAACACATTTCAAGACTTGCTCGACAGAGTGGCCAAATTTGAGAAGTTGAATTTCTCCAGATCAGAAAATCACTCTGATAAGTCCAAAAAGGCTAAAGCCCCGGGTGCTAGAAGAGGTGAAGCTGACTCTACATTCTTCTCCAGAGCTGATAGAGAAAAGCAGGTGATTTACAATGTAGACAAGGGCAAACAGCCGATGCAATATCAAGAAAAGCCCAAACAGGTCTACAACTCCAACCCCCAACAAAAGCTGATATTCGGGTGAAATGATAAGCCACGGACTTATCAAACTTGAGGTCAGAGACAGGCAATAGGAACTGGTGATAGAATGTTCCAATCCCTCAAAGATAAAATGAATAAAGAATATTCATTCAAAAGGGAGAGTGTTGCCAAATTATTTCGACAAGTGTTGAAATCGGGTTTAGAACTTCCTGAATGCAAGAGACCCGAAGAGTCGAAGCACACTGGTGACCCAAATTATTGCCCATATCATCGGGTACTTAGCCATCCTATTGAAGATTGCTACATCTTCAAGGATTGGCTTGAAAGAAAATATCAGAAGGGAGAGATCACACTATCAGACAATGTGTTGACTCATTCCAGAAAAGAATCCACTCGGGTGGTTACATCCTCTTCCGTACTCCCGACTGAAGAAAAAAGAAATGAAAAGAAGCCAGCTCAAGAAGAACAGTAGGAGACTGCGGTCTCTAAGAAAACTGTAAAAATGTTGAAGCAGCTTGAAGGAGTCTCAGGTGTAAAGTGGAAGTCTCCTATTGAGCCAACGATAGATTTGAAGGCGCTACCGGTGGTACGACCTTCTACTTCAAAACAGTTTTCCAACCAAGTTAGTTCTTCAAAGACTGAAAAGAAGAAATCATCCAAGAAGAAAACCAAGCTGAAAAAGCCTAAGGAGAAAATGACTGAAACTCAGAGAGTTATCAATAGTTTGGATGAATATTACCAGACTGTGAGGCGACCTGTCAAGCTCGCTGACTTCATGTCGGAGCTTAAGATAGATAAAGCCGAAGAAAATGATAAGAATTCTCTTCCCAAAGAAGTATGTCGGGTCATCTCAGTGGCGCCGAGTACCTCAATAAAAGAAGAATACACAGAAGAAGTACCCTCTGAATCTTGTATGATGGTTTTGCCAATGGATTACAGCTCGGAGGAGGATTTATATTTTCCAGAGGGAGACGAATCAGACCCTAGCATAGCGTCTCGGATGGGACATGTAAACCTAGGAGGTGATTCTGAATCAACGGATGAGTCCCTAGACGCAACGATGGCTGACTCTGAAGAAAATGTACAGTTAAATGACTCTGAACCGGAGGAGATTGCTCAAGTGCAGTTAAGAAGCGGCAAGATACTACCGCCTCCACCGAAGAAAGGGGTCTCCAACAAAGATAAGGAAAAAAAAATAATTATCAACGATGATATTATCCCTGAAGATCCTAAGAAAAAGAAGATTTCAGCCAATGAGATAGATTATAATATCTTATCCCATCTGAGAAAAATCCCAGCACAGCTCAGCATATACGATGCTTTGGTGATGTCTAAAGACCTTCGGGAGACTCTGATTCAGGCTCTCAAAGATCCCGAAAGATACGAGGCGTATTTTGCTGAACGTAGTTTGACTGAGGTTCTACAAGCTCGTAATGAGCCATTCATTACTTTCTCCGAAGAGGACATGATGCTCGGAACTGCAGACCATAATCGTCCTCTGTATGTTACTGCAGAGAGCGATAAGCTGATTATCAGTCGAATCTTAATCGATCCTGGATCCTCCGTGAATCTGATAAGCTTGAAAGCACTGAGATCCCTCTGTCTTGATGTGGAACACCTCGGGCCAGATAAGTTGATGGTGCATGGTTTCAACGAGAAAGGGCAGAAAACCTTTGGATCATTCATGCTCCCTCTTGTATTTGGAGAGCTCCATACAGAAGCTAAGTTCCATGTGATTGATGCGGATACTTCATTCAAGGCGCTACTAGGTCGTCCCCTGGTTGCATGAATACGGCATTGTCCCGTCAACACTACTACACCAGTGTATGAAGTATCTCAAAGATGGAGAAGAGTTCAGGATCTCTGGTGACATTCAACCCTTCACAGTTCATGAAGCAACAGTCTATGAAGATGCACGATATTTCATGCCAAAGAAGCAAAAGTCTTCGAGCTCTCTCGACGCTAGAGCATCAAATTCAAAGGCTGCAAAGCGATCTGAACGAGAATGTGAGAAAAAGCAGGTGGGGAGAAAGAAGGCAGTGCCGACTCTTCCCAAAGCGCCGATCATTCCAAAGGAAAAGAAGCATGTACCTCATCTGGGAAGTGACACAGATGAAGATGATGTTACTCCTGCCAAATCTCGAAGAGTGTGCCAGTCAACGGATGAATGGAGTAGGCATGTTGAATTTTCAAATGATGATTATGACTACGACTCCATTTACATGAACACGGTGCAGAATGTGTTTCTCTAGAAGAATTGACAGCCTATCAATTTCAGATAGTGTGCTCGTAGTCACGCGTGTTCCCTTACAACATTTCAAAGAAATTATTCCGCGCGAGGTGCATAAAGTTGAAGAACTCGCCACCCTCTATCTGCCTCCCCGTAAAAATGGGACTATTCCAAAGAATGTGTTATATTCTACGGGAGTTCGTGAAGAGGAGAATCATGATTGGGATTGCATGATCCTCGATTCTGAAGAGTTATTTCCTACGAGGCTACCTAGGTTCAATACCAAAAATATTCAGAGAATGCTACGAAAGCAAGTCAATATTCCTACCACCAAGCGACAACTTCGTACAAGTTTGGGCCTCTGGTATGGGAGGAGTCCGCGTCCGTTACGGCAGAAGGATACAGACGCATATAAAGGTATCGGATTCATCAAGCGAAAATTCCTCCGGAAAGAGATTTGTCGCACCATCACATGCGTGAAAATTGAATCCGAAGATGGTGATACTGAAGAGATATACGAAGCTGATGATTATGATGAACAGCCCGTAGAAGCCGAGCCTGCACCAGAAGAGCTTGAAGATGGTGGACAGGCAGCCACTATGGATGAACTAAGAGAAGTCAACTTGGGAACTGAGGAGGACCCTCGCCCAACCTTCATTAGCTCTCTTCTACCCGAAGAACAAATAGAAGAAATAAGAGAACTTCTCTGTGAATTCAGGGACTACTTTGCCTGGACATATGCTGAGATGCCTGGCTTATCCCCTGACATAGCAGTTCACAGATTAGCAATCAAGCCGGATGTAGCACCCGTCAAACAAGCTCCAAGGAGAATGAGATTGGAGATTGAAGAACAGGTAATTGCAGAAACGAAGAAGCTAATAGATGCAGGATTCATCCGAGAAGAAAAGTACGCTGACTGGATTGCTAATATCGTCCCAGTGAAGAAGAAGAACGGGCAAATTCGTGTCTGTATTGACTTTAGGGACCTCAATAAGGCGTGCCCAAAAGATGATTTTCCACTCCCTGTATCCGAACTCCTAGTGGACAACACTTCCAACTACGACATGTTCTCCTTCATGGATGGATCGTCAGGATACAATCAAATCAAGATGGCGCCCGAAGATGAAAAACATACATCATTCAGAACGCCCATCGGCATTTTCTGCTACACAGTCATGCCCTTTGGCCTGAAGAACGCTGGTGCCACCTACCAGCGGGCGATGACGCATATATTTGATAAGTTGATACATCAAAAGGTCGAGTGCTACGTGGACGACCTTGTTGTCAAGAGCATGGATCGAAGAAATCACCTAGATGACTTGAGGATTGTGTTTGAAAGAATCAGAAAATTTGATCTGAAGATGAATCCTCTCAAATGTGCTTTTGGGGTCTCCTCCGGCAAATTCTTGGGGTATGTTGTTCGTCATCGAGGAATAGAGATCGACCCCAACAAAATTAAGGCAATCACGGAGATGCCACCGCCAAGGAACCTTCGACAGCTTCGCTCGTTGCAAGGACAATTGGCTTTCATTCGAAGATTCATATCAAATCTATCGGGTAGGTGCCAGCCATTTTCAAAGCTAATGAAGAAAGACGTCCGTTTCAAATGGGATGCAGAATGTCAGGAGGCGTTTGATAGCATCAAGAGATATCTGCTGAATCCGCCCATTCTAGCAGCGCCAATTTCAGGGAAGCCTCTTATACTGTATACGGCTTCATTAGAAGAGTCCCTCGGAGCACTATTGGCCCAGAATAATGAAGATGGAAAAGAAAATGCGCTCTACTATATCAGTCGGAGATTGATTGGAGCAGAAAGCCGTTATTCTCCTATTGAAAAGCATTGCATGGCGCTGATTTTTGCAGTTCAGAAACTCCGCCGCTATATGCTATCCCACAAAATCACACTGATTTCAAAGATCGATCCGCTGAAGTTCTTGATGACAAGACCAGCGTTGACAGGTCGCCTAGCCAGGTGGGCAGTATTGTTATTGCAGTTTGAAATCATATACATGTCACGGAAGGCGGTGAAAGGACAGGCCTTGGCAGATTTTCTTGCTGCACATCCAATTCCGGCCGATTCTCCACTAAATGATGATTTGCCCGATGAGCAGATAATGCAGGTCGAAGAGAATGAAAGGCTACCATTCTGGGAAATGTACTTCGATGGGGCATCATCTATCAGACCTGTCCGACCCCCAAATATTGCAAGAGCCCGAGCCGGCATCGGTCTCTTTTTCGTAGCACCTGAGGGAGGTATAATGAGATTCTCATTCAGTTTGACTGAACCTCGGACCAATAACGAAGCCGAATACGAAGCGCTGTTAGCAGGGCTGGAGATTGCCATCGATATCAGGATCCAACATCTTCAAATCTTCGGTGATTCTCAACTTGTAATAAATCAAGTACTTGGAATTTACAAGGTTGGCAAAGTTGAATTGGCCCACTATCACCGACGAGCTCTCGAGCTTTTGAAACATGTACCAAATGTTAGAATGGCTCGACTTCCTCGAGGACAGAATGCTAAAGCAGATTGTCTGGCCAAATTAGCCAAAGAAATGGCGAACATCAACGAGGAGAGTCCCATATTCATTGGGGTTTACACTCGTAGGGTCTTGGAGCCCGCTCTGTTACAATTCCCGAGGGCAGAAGGAATTCCGGATTCAAGTCAGCAGGATGAAACTCCAGTTGACCCTCGGCCTCTCCATCAGATTGCTATGGAGAATTATCCAGAAGAACATCATGTGGCCAAGAGACGTAAAGCTAGTCAAGCTTCAGAATCGTGGTGGCATTGTTTAGATATTGAAGTCGAAAATGATTGGAGACAGCCATTCATTGACTACTTCAAGGAAAACAAACTCCCGATAGAAAGGTCTATGGCCGCACAAATTCGAAAAAGGGCATTGCGATACGCATTTGTTAATGATACGTTGTACAGACGAGCGTTTGATCAAATGTGGCTAAGGTGCCTAGGGACCAAGGAAGCTGATAAAGTGGTGACAGAAGTCCACGAAGGGCTTTGCGGAGCACATCAGTCAGGTCCCAAAATGGCCGCTAAAATTAAGAGAATTGGTTACTATTGGCCAACTATGGTTAGAGACTGTATTGACCACGCAAAGAGGTGCCACGAATGTCAAATCCACGGTGATGTTATACATCAACCGCCAAATCCACTACACCCAACAATAGCTTCTTGGCCATTTGAATGTTGGGGCACATACATAATTGGGCCAATAGATCCGCCATCATCAGCAGGACACCGTTTCATTCTGGCAGCGACGGATTACTTTTCCAAGTGGGCAGAAGCATCTCCATTCAGAGAGGTCACATCCGAACATGTGATTAACTTTTTCACCCATAATGTCGTTTACAGATTCGGTGTGCCGCGCCGTATAATCTCAGACAACGGTACCGCATTCAAAAGTACAAAAATCTACAAGTTCGTTGATCGGCACAAAATCGATTGGCGATATTCATCTATATACAATCCAAGGGCGAATGGATTGGCAGAAGCCTTCAATAAGACATTGGTGAAATTGTTAAAGAAGATCATCACCAAGAACAAAAGGGAGTGGCATACGAAAATGGCAGAAGCTTTATGGGCCTATCGTACGACCTACAAAACACCAACGAAGGCCACTCCTTATTCATTGGTGTTCGGTGTTGAAGCCGTATTACCATTAGAGATCGAGCTACCGTCACTCCGGGTAGCAATTCAGAATGATCTCACTCAAGAGCAAAACGTCCGTCTTAGAATGGAAGAGCTCGATGCACTTGATGAGCTCAGGTTACAAGCTCAACAAAACCTGGAAATCTACCGAGGAAGAATGGCAAAGTCCTTTGATCGAATGGTGCGTCCTCGATCATTTCAGGAAGGGGAATTGGTCCTGGTGCTGAAAAGACCAATCATCCCACACCGTAAAATTGGTGGCAAATTTGTATCCAATTGGGAAGGCCCCTTCGTCATCGAGAAAGTATACCAAGGAGGAGCATATCAGTTGATCGATCTGAACGGTCAGAGGCCTATGCCGCCAATCAACGGTCGACATCTAAAGAAATATCATGCATGAAAATTCCATAACTAATGTATTTTTGTGATGAATAATATTTTAGTTGTCAATGCATGCTTATATTTTGAAATTCTCTTGTATAACAAGGACGCATTTCAAAATCCCCCATCAGACTGGGGGCATTTTAAATATTTATTTGGGTCGACGTCGCGCTGCGTGCCGAGATCCCCAAATAAATATTTAAAATCTCAAAGAAACAAAGCCTATCCAAAATGCCCCTACGAGACAGGGGGCATTTTAAATATTCATTTGGGTCGACATCGTGCTATACGCCGAGATCCCCAAATGAATATTTAAAATCTTATATTCCAAATCTATTCCATGCTGAAATGTCCCTGCGAGACAGGGGGCATTTTAAATATTTATTCGGGTCGACATCGCGCTGCATGCCGAGATCCCCGAATAAATATTTAAAATTATCAATCCATATATTCTTTTGTGCTAAGGAATACAAATGTTTGTTTTCCAAAGTATATGCAGGTGATCTTTCAAAAGTTAGAGACACATTCTCCAACAAACCAAGACTCAAAAGTCAGGAAAGAGATTTTTGTGGCTACACACTCCTACGAAATTGAGCCGAAGAAGTTTAAAGTCTTTCGACAGCCTGAAGCTTAAGGTTCGAATGGGTGTAAAAGGTTGGATCCAACACGCCCAAATATGGCCGGATCGCTGGCAGCTCTGTCTACTCAACAAGCCATAAGAAAGGTCGTAGTAGCGGAACCCCCACTTCGTCAACCCGTCAGTAGGGACTGTAGGAAGTACGAAGGCAAATTTGACTCGACAAGTTCAAGTGATCGTAGTCCACAAAATTCTCCTAAATGACTGGAGAATCAAAGTTCCAGTGGAAGGATGAGTCTCAAACAACTACCAAATGTTCGTAGGCTCCAAAATCTTCAACCACAAAGGATGACTCCAAATCTACCAACTTCAGCAAAATCAGCATTGGGGAGCGCAATTCCCATAGCTCAAGTCTGAAGCCTGAATGGGTGTAAGAGGTCGGATCCAACAAGCCCAAATATGGCCGGATCGCTGGCAGCAGCTCCATCTACTCAACAAGCCATAAGAAAGGCCGTAGTAGAGGAACCCCCATCTCAGCAACCAGAGGACAAAGAGCTATCAAATTCTAGCTCTCCCCGATCTGATGAACTCAAGTGATTCAGATTAAAGTCTTCCCAAATGGTTAAGGATCAAGATACTACCTACGTTCGGTACTATCAATTGAACCAAAAACCTGCAAATCCTTCAACAAATCCGTAAAGCACAAAGCGAGGATCGAAGGAATCTTTCTTCAACAAGTCCGTCAAAGCACAAAGCAAAGGACCGAAGAAAATTATCCCAAAGTTCGTGAAAAGCCCTAGGCTGAACTAAGAGGATTCTGTCATCAACAAGTCTGTTACGCTCAAAGCTCTGGACCGATGACTTTTCGCCATCGACCTAATACAAACCTCAGGGTTTAGGTCATTGGAATCTACTCCTTCATCAAGCCCGCCAAAGCTAGAAGCATAGGGCCGAAGGTACAAAAAAAACACCTGACAAGTCAACAAAGACAAATCAGGTAATTCTCCATCAATGCCCGCAGCACAAAGCACAGGGAAAAGGAAATCAGTGTCTCAACCAACTATTGATACATCCAAGAGATCTATGGAGAAAGAAAGGGATATTAGTGTGACATCCAAGCAAAATTTTGGAGATCCACTAAATGGAGATCTTAGTGTGACATCCAAACGAATTTTTGGAGATCCACTAAATGAAAACCCTAGTGTGACATCTAGAACAAATATCTAGAGATCCATAGGGTTAAACAGCTTACAACAAACGTGATTCGCTCTAGACGCGTACCACATTTGTTGGGGGGCATTTGTTAACCTCAGAATAACAAAACAAAAAAAATCTTGCGTACAAACCTTCTACCCGACGGATCCACGAAACCAGCCGCAAATCCTGCTGAGTTCAGCGCCGAAACAGTCGTTTCTCCGTAAAATCTTCCGTAAAACCAGCGACTCGCCTCGATCGAGAGCCCAAACGCATCGTTAAATACCGCACCAAACGAAGCTCTCCGATCTCCTCAGCCCGTCGACCTTCTTCCTCCCGATCTCCCTTACCATCTCCGATCCAAACCGAGCTCTTCCTCCGATTCCCCCATCCCGTCGTCCCCTTTTGCTCCTTCTGATCACTCCGGTCGAGAGACAGACAGAGAGAGAGAGAGAGAGAGAGAGAGAGAGTTCCGAGCCTTACCTGTGTCGACTGAGGCTCCCGATCTCCTTTCCCTAGTCGCCTCCAACCCGCGACCTCAAACTCCCTCCGACGACATCCCTTCTTGCTCGGATCGGAAGTTACAACATTCTGAGCGGAAGTAGGGACGGGAGTTCGCTGGCCGTGAAGGTAAACTTCTCCCCTTCGCGTGCTTCTTCGACCAAACCTCCAAAACAGAGAACCTAATTCTCTATTAAGCCCTAATGATGCACCTTTTTTTAAATTAATTATAGTTAATTAGATTTAATTACAATTAATTATTTATTGATTCTAATTAATTATTATTAATCATAGATTAATTATAATAAATTTAATTTAATTATAATTAATTATTTTTAATTAGAATTAATTATTTAAAGAAAATTAAGCATAATTAATTGAGTTCAATTATGATTAATTTTTATTTAAATTTTAATTACTAATTAAATTATATATTAATTATAATTAATTAAATTAGATTATAATTAAGTATTATTAATATTAATTAATTAAATTTAATTATAATTAATTATAATTAATCATTTTAATTATAACTAATTACACAAAAAAGAGAGAAAAATGCTTCTCCCTTCCCTCGAGCCAACTCCGTCGACCCCGCGTAGGTATAACTTTCTAAACCCTAAAACTCCGAGAACTCGTTTCAACGCATTCGTCGAGACAAAACGACCACCTATGCACGTTTTTCTTAGCGTGGTGGGAGGGAGTGCGTCCCGACGCTTGCGACGAAGCGGGTAATCACCAAATTCCTTCTTCGAAGTTCGTATCGCCTTGGAAACCCCGCCTATGCACGCTTTTCTTAGCGTGGTGGGAAGGGATCCCGGTGCGATGCGCGCGACGAAACGGGGATACCCTTAAGTACCCGCTTGCGGGGAAATAACTGTTCTTGCAAAATATTTTCAAAAATAAAAAAAAACTTTTTTACAACAAATAAAAAAATACCCATGCACGCTTTTCTTAGCGTGGTGGGGGATCGAAAAATTACACGGCCGCGGTGTCCTCGAAAGAGGGCATCTACCATGCACGCTTTTCTTAGCGTGGTGGGAAAGGCCCAGTTTTCCGTAGTTTTTCCCCCTAAACGGGGGAGACGCCGGAAGGCTGCCGAAATTTCGGGTGAAAATATTGCTACACTTGGACTTGATTGCACTCGAATGACATGCAAGAACAAAGAACTAGAACTTGGTTGAACTCAAAGACGATCGAACTTGGACTCGGACTTGTGAACCTTTGAACTTGAGAAGACATTGGACTTGTGGACTGGTTTCAATTGATCTAAATGAACTTGAACCCAATTGAATTCAGTTCTAAATGAATATGAACTTGGACTCTCATTCGAACATGAACAAGGACTCATTTTGAGCTTGAACGAACTCAATGGATAACATGGGACATGCACTTGAACAAAGAGCTCACACTTGAACTTGCAAATGAACTACAACAAATACCTGAATTCTATAAGATAGCATGAGACTACTTGAACTTGAATGTGATATGAGCCACATTGACTTGAAATTTAAACTTGGATTAAAGTTTGAATTTGACGAAGAACTCAAAATTGAACTATGTGCAAGAGAACTTGAATCAACAACAACTCAAATGCCATAAGAATGTGTAATCTAAAATTACACTTTAATGAATATTGTAATTCATATGTGAGACGTTTCTCTCACAACTGATTATGTGAGATCCATGAAAATCAATTGATTTATAAGAGCTCATCCATTGATATGAATAGGAGACTTGTGTTGCACACAATGTCAAACAATTGGTGCAAAAAGTATGTTGAAAATGCCATCCACATTAAAGGTTCATGCAAAATTGTTTGGCTTGAACAAATCTACAAGAAGCATGCAGCAAGTGTGGGGTATTCATACAGTCCACTATAACAGAGGGAAGAACGAATGCTTCTACCGCCTACAAGAGGTTATGACTCACCAAAGTGGATGTAGTAATACCTTGTGGTTCAAATGTAAGTGAGAAACTATGAATCTATACATTGAACTCAACAAGCAAAGAAAATCAGAGGGAATGTATAGTTTGGTTGCAAATGAATTATACAAAATCCTTGGCAGTTAAATTTCCTACCAATGATGATTGTTGGTGTGCAAATTTATGTTGATCATGCAAGCAAAGGCAGGTGGAATTCAACAAATGCAAATACTTATGAATTACTGTAGGAAGTTTGTTATACACCCAATATCCCGCCTACAAATATGGATGAAGAAGTACAACAAATGTAAACTTCTTCAAGTCATTGTAGAAGTTCCTTCGTATACAAAATATATAAGAACTGCGATAAATGTGAAGGCCCTTCTATAACATCAAAAGATTTGCAACACATACAAATTTTTTTACAAAAACTGATGTATGTGCCACCGATGGGTAGATGCAGAAAGACTTCAGTAAATGCAGTATCCTGGGGTCAATTTCAGTTTGTGAAGGAATATATCTATCTATCCACTCATAACAATGTCGGAGGTACTACAAGTGCCAAACAACTACAACGAATATGAGCATCTACAAAAACAAGGCAGGAGATTAGTTAGTGCACTATGACCCGCCTACGAAAATCAACAAATAGTGCACGACAGTCTACCTGTACAAAGCAGCGAATAACTCTATTCAGAAGCTGCTACGCCATGCCACCGGATCTGCAATCTCCGTACAAGCAGACAGAAGGCGTCTATTCCAAAAATACCCCTGCACGTGCACTATAAATTGTATACACATAGGTACACTAAAGGGGAAAGTACAATCTCAACCCGCATGGGCTCCGGCGAGCGTGTTATTGATACACACGTGACGTCTAGGAATGCTGCGCGGGTTGACAAGTGAATTCAAATTCGAATCTGATCCTTCTATACGGGTCAATAGAAGTCGACAGGGTTCGAACCATTAAACAAATATATGGCCATGACGATCAAAATATTTGTTTTAAAAATATTCATATTAGACCTTCAAGGCCTACAATCAAGAGAATTCACTCTCAAAAGCACGAAGCCTACAAAACCCGATCCTCTGTCGACGGCCCGACAGAGTTGACAAGGTTCAATCCATAAAGAGAAATGACCCCGAACACCCCTGATGATGGCCGTGTTGAATGCAAATCTCAACCGGAGGGGTCCATTCCAAATATTTTCAAATGTCTCCTAAAAGTCCACAAAATCCAAAAATCCAAAACCCAAAACTCCACAAAATTCAAAAATCCCCAAAATCCAAAGCTCCATCCAAATACTCATAAAAATCCAAAACTCCACCCAAAACCCAAAAAAAACCCAAAAAAATCCCAAAAATTCCAAAAATATTTAAAATGAAATAAATCCATCAAAAACTTAAAGCAAAATCCATCCGCCCTCCGCAACAGTTTGTCGAGGCGGACAAATCAAAATTTACTTTAGCTCACAAAAGAGCGAAATGCCTAGTCGAAAATATCACTAGGATCCATTCTCAAACAATCTTTTGCCAGTAAGGACGTGGTACGTGTCCTATAACCGGCAGTTTCGCCGCCAAATGGCACTGCAGGTAAACGGTTATGACCCGGGGCCCCTCTGAACCGAGTGGTTTTGCCGCCAAATGGCACCACGGATAGCGGTTATGGCCAGAGCCAATACGCTCCTTAATGGCGTTAAATCCTTGAGATATGAATCAATAGGATATGATCGATAGGGCACAAAGCCCTCTGTAAGCTAAGGTGGATTTAAATTTTGTCCCCTTAGACAAACATCAACCCCGGTCTACAAGGTCCCCTTGGACGAAGCAACCCATGGCTGCCGACAAGGATCCTTCTGTCAGGTTGGGTCGACTACCTCCTCTGACTAAGTAGACCAGGGACCACGATGGCCCGGGATGACGGAACCATGGGATCTTGATCGGGCCCATCATTCATTCCCCCACCATCCGCTTTAAGTGCTAGGTGGTGAAATTTCATATTTTAAATATCAAGCTTTTCAATACTTTCTAAATTCCCAAATCCAAATCCAGTTCTCCAATATCCAAACCTATGCTGCTACTATATGCCAGATAACACGTATTTCTATACGTATCTGATTGACGACTAGCCTTAATCGAAAGTTCTCTCTCGTGATCGGGAGGGGTAATTAACTATAGGGGCTTGCGCCTATAGGAAACCAGAACTCAGATCATAAAGTCCTCACAAAATGAGGGCGAAATCTCTGGGTAGTGTCTTATCTACAAACCCATCTGCCTTCCAAAATTTACCTCGGAACTTAGCTCGTTAAAACTCCCTCGTCGAATAAGAAGAGCGAGCGGAGGCCGGGGCCAAATTTTCGGAGCCCACAACGTGAAAAGGTTGGAGTAGCTCCAGTAGAAGATAAAATTAGAGAGTCACCTTAGATGGTTTGGTCACATAAAACGGCGGCCTTCCGATGACCCGGTTAGGAAAGTAGATGTATTATATTTGACTTATGTTAAGAAAAGTAGAGGCAGACCTAAAAAAACTTGGTTAGAAAATATTAGGAATGATCTTTCTTTATTAGATTTAAACAAGAATTTGACTTTTAATATGACACAATGGAGAAAAAGGATTTATGTAGCTGACCCCACGTAGTGGGATAAAGGCTTGATGTTGTTGTTGTTGTTGTTGTTGCCTATTTGAAAATAAAATTTATCACTTTCGAGGAAATTTTAGTATATTTTTAGAGTGCAAATCAATATTGATTTGTAAGTATATCCAACCACATGGAGTCAGTAAAATCTTCATTTTTTCATGTTTACCCACTTCAAGCAACTAAATGAGCTCCTGAATGCGAGCTTCTAACTGAAGACATCTTGGTTGATAGCCAAAATTTTCAACCAATAAATCAAAATGAGCTGCAATCATGAGTATTTTAGTGCTAAATTTTAATATTAATTTTTGAATCCCAGGTTAGGTTAGTTGAGATATCAAGACCCTCGCCATCGCTACCTGAACTTGTCAGTAGCATTGGAAGCTCAATATTTGGCTTGGAGAGAACAATGAAGGAGATGTTGCAGGATGTGGCTTCATTTGGGTCTGTTCAAGCAAGGATGGAAGGCATAATGTTCGAGAGACTGGAAAAGCCCGACTATGCTAATCCGATTTTCTCTCTCTTAAAGGACTATTTCAGCTCTTTCTAACCAAATTGATCTCAAGATCAGGTCAGTGAAATAGAAATCGTTAAAGAAATAGTGGTGCTCATTGTAAAAGTTGTATAGCATCTCATAATAGTCAGAATTTATAGCAACTTCTTTTGTGAGGTTGCATTCACAATATATTAATTTATACATATTAAAAAATGAAAGGAAAATAATGTCTACCAAGGTGAATAAAATAATTAAAATTTGAAAATATTTAAATAAAAAAGAGGATGTTATAGGGGATTGTTTTTTGTTATCAGAAAATTTAAACGCCCCCAAATTTAAGGATAATTTAAGGTTTAAAGCTTCACTCTTAATAAAAATTATATAAAAAATTAATTTGGGATTCAGTTTGTTTAGTTGATTTAGGCTTCATTTGGGATGGGTTTTTTTGTTGCTTCTTAAAATAAATTTTTAATATAAAATATTTAATTTTTATATTAAAAAATTGCTTTAAATAGTCTTCCCAAATGAAGCCTTAATTATATTTTCTAAGCAGAAGCATTAGATTCTTCTAATTTTTATTGGGCCATCTAAGTAAAATAAATTTTAATAATATATAGCAGTATTATACTTTTTTTATACTCTAAACTATTGGTTTGAACAATATACCCATTCTGCAAGGCTTATTTGATTTGGACTTCGAAAATATAGCATGTCAAGGAAATTTTTTATACTCATATATTATAGTAATCTTGAAATAAACTTTTAAATATTTTAAAATTATAGATAAGTAGAAGAGTTTATAATGGTTCTCAAGTTAATGTGGGCAATTTGGAAGATGATAGAACATTGTTCAACATGTTTTAAGTATTAAATAGGAATCAAAAGGAACCAAATTTTAGTTTTTCTTTTTAAAATAGGAGGAATACATACTCTCAACACCAAAATCATTCAGAAAATCTTGTTAGTGAACTAAACTTTAGTTTTACTTTTTGAATTTCAAAAAATAATTCCAGTACTTGTTTGATCAATCTCTTACCATTAGCCATAATAGACTGCAAGATGGAAGCCTCTCATGATTGAAAATTGATCTATTAGGTCACCCAACCTAGCCCATCTAGACCCAGGGGGCCAACATATGTCCTACATTTGACCACAATTGATGAAGTCTCAACTCACTATTCTAGTGATATTATATCATTGGTAACAACATCACAAGTGCATTAAACATGACATGTCAAAGTTCAATGGATGGATTTGCAAGAACAATAGTTAGAAAGTTTCATCTCTTGAATGAATTTAAAAGAAATGAACAATATCACACAATTTTTATATGAATCTACTATCACCATAAGGAAAAATTATTCCGTGCAGAGTCTGGACTGTTCAGAAGAACCGTCCGGACATGCAAGTTTTACACACTATAAAAATTTATACATAATGTGTATCAATTTTTTATATACGCTATTTGTACACAGTGTGTAAACTTACAGTCCGGACGGTTCTTCCCGTCCAGACTCCGCACGAAATAATTTCTCCACCACAAGAGGTGTCTCATAGCAGCAGATTAAAGAAGTTTGGATCTTGCGTGGAGTGTGTTGTGTAGTAATGAGGTCATGTTAACAAAAACAAAGGTTGTTGACATTGTTTCGTAGATTTGGGGTTCATCATGCCATTTGGAGCTCCCATCAGCATTTGATCAACTCAAACTTAGGCTTTGTTTGGGGTGAATTTCTTAATGCTTTTAAGATAACTTTTTAGTTTTAAAAAAACAAATTTTGAATTAAATTTTTTTAGAAAGTAATAAAAAAATTGTTCCAAACGAAGTCTTAGTCAAATTGTGCTACAATTCAATCCTTCAAGATTATCACAAAATTCAAACTCCATGCCAAAAGTTTTGCATGATAAAATAGGGAGTTCTCTAATGCCAACAAAGATCATAGCATCTCTAATGAAATGATTACTATTTTTGCAAAAATATGACCTTCATAAAGAACCAAAAAAGATTTTCCATCTAAACTTTATTAATCACACTGTATAGTGGCTTGTTTGGAACTCTGAAATAATTGAAAGATTTTTTTTTATTGTTGCAATCTACCTTTACAAAGTCATCAAAAGTAGTAGAAGAAAATTCATCCACCTGAGAAGCATTTCCAAAACCCATTTTATAGATCCTTACATTGATTCTTCGAACTATACCAATAGGTGATCTATGTTTTGCATTATTTCATAATATAAATTTATATTATAGAATAATCATTATATCGAGTTGTTATCTGCAACCTCTGTTCCTCTCTATTTTTTCACAGTTTTCCACTTTTCCTCTTAGGCTTCATTTGAAACGGTTTTTTAGTACTTCTTAAAGCAACTTTTTAGTATAAAAAAATAAATTTTTTAACTAAAAAACTGCTTTAATGCTTCTTAAAGCAGCTTTTTAGTAAAAAAATAAATTTTTTAACTAAAAAATTGCTTTAAGAAACGGTTAGAAAGTCTTCCATAATGAATTCTTAATTTCAGTAACATGGTAGGTTAGGACTAAGGATGGCATTAGGATTTGCATTGGGATGCAATAGCTTAGCTCCCAAGTTTAGAATCTAATTCATCAAGACATACAGGAGCAGGTATTCCTTATTTATTTGCCCTCAAGATACATACAGCCATTCAAAAAGTGGTAGTGGCTATAGAGTCTGAACTAACAAACTGCATATCAAAGTTAGAGTGTTACACCCATAAGCAAATAATTTATCCTTCTAAACATCTTAAAAATGTACATCTATTAGCATGGAGACACAGTACATAACAAATTTAAAAGGAAGAAAAGTAAGAGATCAAGCATCCTACAAAAGTGGGATATGTATCAGTTCATCAGTTATCTTGCAAGACTTTCCATGAAGCACAAATCCTTGCCTGAAAATGGATAACAAAGCAGCAGTCTTTACAAAATCAAAATGTTTTCGGATTCAGGCTTTGTTTGGGATAGCTTTCGTATTGCTTTATAAAGCAATTTTTTTAGTAAAAAGAGTTTTTGAAAAAAAAAAATTGTATATTAAAAAATTGCCTTAGAAAGAAGTAAGAAGAATACAAATGCCAGAGAAACCGAGGCCACTGCTTAAGTCCACAAGAGGCTGCATTATGGACAAAGAAAAGAGATCCATGATTTACAAGAGTCTTGCTCCTCATTGTAGACAATTTAGGAGAATGAAGCAGATATGAAAAACTGTTTCAAAAGCAAAATAGGTGGGAGAGGGAGAGGACATTTTTCAACAGCGCCCGCTCTACCTCGGGCTATCTCCAAAAGACTAAACAATATAAGAGCCCTGCAAAAAGGCTTTTCAATAGCTATGTTTGGATTAGGTTAACTAGATTGGGATCTGATTGATCAAAATAATAATAATAATTGAATTGGATCAAATTGAGTCAAGTCAACTGAAGTACCTGAAATCTCACATTAAAGAAAAAATACAGTTGGTATTAGAATATGATATTATAACAGAAACATAAAAATAGAAACCAGAGAAAATATAGAAGTTTAATTAGAAGATGATTGGATTCAAATGTGTGTGGGGAAAGATAATCTGATATTAGTAGAAACTGCAATTACAATGTGCAATGAGAAATTCTACATTGCTATGGTACCTTAAGAGTCCGAGACTTGCTTCTCTATGATTCTATGCATGGGGGGGTTTCGGATATATCTACAAAGGCATTCATATGAATGGGCTTGTCATGAAAACAGACAAGAAAGTAAAAAGTCCTCAAATCAAGGAATGTAATTAGAATCATTAAACTTGATTGTCGTAACAACAACATCATCAAGCTTTTATCCCACTAAGTGGGGTCAGTTACATGAATCAATTTTCTCCATTTTGTTTTGTTAAAGGTCAAATTCTCATTTAAATCTAATAAAAAAAGATCATTTCTAATACTTTATAACCAAGTCTTTATAGATCTATCTCTACATTTCATAACATAGGCCAAATATAATACATCTCCTCTCTTAAGAGGGTCATCAGAAGGCCGACGTTTTATATGATCAAACCATCTAAGGCAACTCTCTCTAAACTTATCTGCCCTTAGAGCTGCTTCAACCTTTTCACGTATGTACTCATTTCGCATTTTACCTCTAAGAGTAAAGCCACTCATCCACCTGAGCATCCTCATCTCTGCAACACTTAAATTTATGCTTCTCTTTTAATGCCCAACATTCTGTGTCATAAAACATCAAGTCTCACCACCATCTCATAAAATTTTCCCTTAAGGTTAAGGAGTACTTTTCTATCACACAACAGGCCTGATGCATTCCCCCACTTTCAACCATTCAACTTGAATTCTACTAATAATATTCCCATCTATTTCATCATCACTTTGAACAATAGATCTGAGATATCTAAAACATGATTTTCGTAACAACAAAGAAAAAATATTTTTAATCAAGAAGAGAAAACATAGAGATCATGATGCCATAGAGAAATCAAAGATGTTAGGACTTCAACCATTTCATGTAGTACTATCATGGAGAGGAGAAGTGAGAGGTCTTGTAAGTTGGAGGTTGAAGGTGACAGCTCTACTAAATGAATAGTCATTAGTTGTTCAACATCACAGGGAGGTGCACAACAAAAGGGCTTGTGCGATGTAGAGGTGGACCTTATCAAGTGCACACAAGTAATTATAGAGTGACATTAAGTGAGCCTACAAAAAAATGGGAACTATTGATGAGACTAACATGCATGTGAACAACGGGATAAAATACATGGGAATGCTTAGCAACGAAATAGGAGTGTGCGGGTGTTGAGGATAAAATTGACGTAGCATACTCTATTTATTCTTTTTTTAGCTTGATATGCTACAATCATTTTCTTATATGTCTCATAATATAAAAACCTATTTATACTATCATCATTTTTTGTTCTCTTTTTGAACTCTTAGTAATTGTGCATGCTTTGCATATTCTTAGACTCAAAATTATCTTGGCATTCAACAAAAATAACATCTATTTTTTTTAATATTTTATATCTTGTTCTTCAATTGTCACTTAAATAAAATGCTTCGCTCAATACAAAGTAAGTCAATAGAATGCTTCATGCTTGGGCAAATTATCTTTATTTTTTAGAAAATTATTTATTTTTTAGCATTTGAAGCCTTCATACAATTGAATATATCGAATTTAACGTGTTTGAAACTTAGATCGACTTAAGAAGTAATAATATTTTTCTTTCAAAAAATTAAATGGTGAACTTCTTTCAGGTAATAATTAAATGACATACATAGATGGATCATGGATGGTAAGTGTATTTCAATATTCGCACATATCCCAATATTAAGGTGGCAATCTTGATACCAATCTTCATGTTACAAGATAAGTGTTCTTGATGAAACCACCATCTTGCAAGGGCACATTAAGAAAAGATAGCTAATTCCTCATCGCCTCCGCATAAGTTTGGTGATCAATACAGAAGCATTGAATGATAACAACTTATCTTACTACATATTGTTCCTACCATGTAATTAATGAAGAACAATATACGATATTCATTCCAGAAATGCTGTAAGATTCATGTTTTAATAGTTTCCTTATTTTCAATATTCTCGGCTGTCTATGTATATTACCTGAATCCAATGAAAACATGATTGGGAACGTTTCTTCTTTGCTTCTGTTAATCAGTTTTGGCAATTCCTTTATCTTCCATTATAACAAAGTAAAAAAAGGGTTTCGAATTCAATGCCCCAAATGGGAAATAAGAACACCAGATTCTGTCCCATTCACCTAAATCCGCACTAAACAACAAGAATTCAGACTTTAACACCAAAACAAGAGTAGATGGGATTTCACAGAAGAAAAGAAACATCAATCAATAACTCAAAACTAGCAAGCAACGAGGTAACATTCAATTCAAAGGAACCAATTATCCATATTGGATTAACACCATAAATTATACAAACAAAAAGAGAAAATAAATTTTACGACAAAGATAGAAGAAAAGAAATTTAAACATACTGACCTAAGATTACCGCCTTACAAATTCGCCTTCGCTCAATCTTTCTCTCTGCAAAGACAAGGACTTGGAGAGCTGGAATCTCCTCTAGCTCTAGGAGAAGGACTTGCAGTTGTTGAAGAAAGCGATGGATCCAAAAATGAAGATCATCAAAGCGAAAAACCCTAACATAAATACCAGAGAAACCGAGGCCACTGCTAAGTCCACGAGAGGCTGCAGCTGCAACATGTAAAAGAAGAAGAGATCCATGACTTGCAAGGTTCTTCGCTCCTCATGGAAGACGATACACGTGAATGGGGCAGATCTAAAGCACGGTTCCAGCCAGCGAAGACAGCCAAAGAGGGGGCAAATTTTCAGTCTAAGCATCATTAGTAAGTTAATTAAGAATATAAGCATAATTAAAAAAAAATTTAAAAGTAGGCATAATCGCCGTTACATTCGGCGATTTATGCTTGACAAAGAAGTCGCCTATTGTATAGGCGACTTGTAAGTCGCCCGTTGATCGGGCGACTTACATAATTTTTTCTTTTTTAAAAATAAATTATGTAATCGCATAAAAATTGTTGCATTGAATGTACAATATATGTATATATATATCATTAATTTTATATATAAGATTTTATTTATGAAGAATTCTATAATTTGAACTATAAATTTTGTCTCGTATTTTGTTTTCAAAAAAAAAATGTAATCTTATGAAATTATTTATGTGTGATTGTATTGTTAAATTCAATCAAATTGTAGTATTATGTTGAAAGAGTACTTTGCCTGACTAATTAATCTCATCAAATTTCCAATAAATTTAAGGAAAAATTTTTGATAGGATCAGATTTTAAAATTATATTAGGAAATGGATCAAAAAAAAAAAAATAATTTAAAAATGATCAGCCGCGTGAACAGGATTCCCGATTGAATTTGATGAAAAAGGAAGGAAGTCACGGGCATGGATGCCCGTGATATACTTGTGATTCCCGTGAAGCATGCAGACAAAGGGGTGAAGGAATGTAAGGCTTTGCTGTATGAAGTTGAGGCAACCGTTAAAGCAATAAGGTTAGTTGTTTTAATTAATGTTGAAGTATCCATTTTTTTTTTTAATATATAAATCCGAGCAATTATATGTATCTTGTTGAAATTTTTTTAGTTTTTTATATTTGTTGAATTCTATTTCTTTGTATTAATGTGAAATTTTAGTACGGGATAACCACATAAACAGGATAATATAACATATTAAAATAAAAGACACTCTTGCTGCTAAATAAAAAGGACAATGGGCATGAAAATATAAAAGATGGCATCGAATAAGCGATGCACAGGTGTACTAATTCCTAAGCAGCATATGCATACGTGATTGGAGCTGTGACTGTGTTGGACAACACAACACCTCATCTTGCACTCAAACTCATATTGTAGGTCCTGCCAATCCTCAAGTTTGAAGAACTCTCTCAGCTGACCATCAGGTGTTACCTCCTTCATCCGATCTTTATAAAATTTTTTAATGAATTTGTCATGACTCGTACACCAACTACGATAAAAAATGACATGCTCATGATCAAGGTGACTACAGTCCAAATCTGGTGGTGAATAACCCTCATCTCGGTGGCGTTTCAGCTCGTGGTATCGCATTTGCAAGAAGTGAGGGCTAACAAAATGACCGTTAACCTCTCTGAACCTAATTTCAAGTGATTTCCAACCTGCAGCATTTAAAAAATTTTGTGTCCTGAAAAGTTTTACCACGATCAACTCAGCATGTATAGCCCAGAGCCTATCATCCTCTTCTTCTGACCATTTGTGGAGACAACACCGAAAAATCTCATTTGCATTCGCCTTTCGCTCTAATGGAGTATCACCGGCTCGTGCTATAGAAGCATGAATCCTACGACTTTCTTCATCAAATCTTTCTTTATTGGGTACTCCTTTCATCATCTCCATATAAGTCCAACTCATTTTGAGTGACTTAACAAAAATGCTTCATATGCTATGTACTCACTCTTTAAATAGGAGAGTGTAAACATGTGCAGCCAAAATATACATTAACATATTAATGGACCTTTGAACTTTATAGTCTATCAGATGGGACTAGATATAGCCAGCTATATGATATGTCCAATCACGTACAACTAGATGACATAAGAATCCAATGCTTTGAATGACATCTCCTAACAGAGGAATCCAATGTTCTCATTAAGTAATTCAAGCAGCATGTGCATCTATTATTTTTTTTACAGATAAATCCAATGTCTTCTTATAACATTTCTATTAAAATTTTAATAATTCATTTTATTATTTAATAATTCAAAAAACACATTTATTTAATAACAGATAAAAAAATTCCTACAATTAAAGTTTTTTTTAAATTTAACAATCAATTTTAATAAAATTTTCTTTTAAATTTATAATTAACAATCAATTTTCTACACCAAAACGTATATTATTGAATTTATTAATCTGATTAAGCAGCTATTAATGTAATTTGATTTAATTGAATTATTGAAGTGTGTAATATGAAAGCTGAAAGAAATATAAGCAAAATCATAGTCATTAATCACCAAATGCAATACCAGCAGAAGTCTACATAATACATAATCAAAACATATCATAAACTAACGTCTCCTACGTCCTCTATGGGGTAAAGCATCACTGCCTGGTGTGTAATGCTGTGGTCGACGTACAGGCCTGTCACGTAACACATATTGCTCAACCCCAAAGATGCCCTCCTGCTCTGCCTCAACTGTGTCTGCTAGAGTATTGTCTGGAACATGCTCATGTGGGTACCAGCCTGGTGTAGTTTGCTGAGTCGGCTGAGTGAAGAAAGGCTGAGAAGGTCCCAAATCTTGATACGATGATGGTCCTGCATCAGTAGACTGAGGCTCACCTATCACTGGACTGAAGGACTCGTATGGAGACCCTGTATATCCATGCTCAGAGTATAGGTAATCAGGGATATGAACCTCTCTACGCAAATCCACTGCCATCTCAGCAATTCTCTTAATAACACTATCGGCATTGCTGTAGTCATTTGAACCAACCAAAGGTAACACTGCCCTCTCTGTCTCTACGAAGAAATTACGCTGAGTGAAAGAAAAAATAAATAAAACTTCAATAATGTTATAATTATTAAGAAATGAAGTATATAACACATTGATATTACGTACCAAATATCGCTCTGAAGGTGCTCTGGGGTAGTATGTAGTCGGTGGTGTTGTTGGTGGGCTTTAACATGTATAATGTCGCCCAGGACCTGAACCACTGTAAGTACTCGTGAATGAAGTGTCCACTATCAAGTCCCATCATAATTCCTTCAATGATATATGCTCGTCTATCCTCCCACAATCCAATGTAAGGAAGGTGGTACACCATCCAATCTGTATCAGCTTTACCACGCCCATCAACTCGGGCAAATTTGAGCTCCATTGGTTGAACCTCCGTGGTCGGAATAAGCCCAAACTGTCTAACAACTCTATCGGGGGAGGGTGCCACTCCACCCGAGTCCAACAGACCAGAGGCACACGAGCCAACCAGATAGCTTCTCCTGATAAGCATATATCAGCGACCTGAGAGCGAACTTCACTGGTGTACGGCTCCCAAATCACCTAGCCAATCAAATAATTATATATCAGCGAACTGAGACGGAATTTTTTTTTTAATAAAAAAAAGAATACAAACCTGGCTGTCTAAAAGTCCATCTAACTCATCTCTGTAGCTGCTGAGGGTACCTGTTGGGAGCTGCCTTATGAATTCTTGATTCCACCTACAAAAAAAATAACCCAAAAAAATTTATATATTGTTATAATTAGAAATGAAAATATATAATTTTTTAGTCATTTATATTTTTGGTTACCTATAGCCAACAGAAAGTCCATCCAAATTGACATGATGTGGGACATGAAGTGCAGGCCGTCCAACATGAAGTCGCTCCCAACACCAAATCTGAAGCAAGTGAATGCAGCCTGCAATATTGGCCCTCTTAGGCTTAGTAGCCTCAGCAAGTTCCCGGTATAAGTGAGTTAGTACTGCTCCCCCTATAGAGTATGTGCTGAACAACCCCAAGTCCTCCAACAAAGGTAAGAACCTCAAATGAATCTCACAACCTGAGGTGTGTCCGGGACTAGATAAGTACCCATCAGAAAGAGAATGTACGCACGAACATGCCTCCAAAAATCTATCTCGTTCAAGTCTAAGTAGGAATCTCTATAGAATGTCCAACGTAACCATCTCAAAGGTAGGCAAGTCTGAGCATGTGCCTGTCCCATCCTGAACTTCGATGATACTCGTGGGTTGAATGGATCTTGATAAATAACATCTCGCTCAGGATGCTGCCCTAATAGATCATCACAGCAATCCGGCCAACTAGCCCATCGTCTACCGGCCCCTACAACAGCGTTCCCAACCAATGCCGGCCCATCAATCTGAAGGCCCAATATCAGAGCAACATCTTGTAATGTAATACTCATCTCACCTACAGGTAAGTGAAATGAGTTTGTCTGTGGTGACCAGCGCTCAACCAAAGCTGTGAGAAGATTGTGATCCATCCTTATGTATCGCAGCTGACTAACGCAGTCCAGTCCTAAGACTCGTAGGCCTTCCATAAATCTGGGGGACAATTTATTGGCCACTCATGAACCATAAGCAGATGCGAGGCAGCTTCCAAAACTGTCCCCTAAATGTCAAGAAGATATAAGGGAATTAGTACATTTAAATAGAAATAATGAAAATCAAAATTTTTTAAATTATATCATACCTCATCCGGATGAGCTGCTCTATGTGACCCACGTAATGAGGCAATGCTGGGATTTATATCTATTGTGATATTTTGCTGTTCTTCATCAACCTGTGGTATAGGTTTTTTTTTGTTGACGTTTGCGACGTACATGTTGAGCTTCTGCCATATTACCTATAATTCAACATAAATGGCAAAGAAAGCATAAAGAATAAACTTAAAAATTATTTTGGAAAGCATTAATTCAAATAAACCTTTAACCATCTAAATTCTCCCAAAAGATGAAGAAAATCAAAGAAAATAAACTCATAACATTGCTAATTTGCTATTGCGAGAGGACTGAAAGACTTATAATTTCAGGGTTTTATAATTTTTTTTTTTTAAAAGTTTAGAAACAAAGAGAAGAAGAATTAAATACATATAAGATTTCCAACATTGTAAATCAGTTGTCGCTATCATCTTAAATTAAATAGTATTAAATAGCTAAATAGTATTAAATAGCTAAATAGTATTAAATAGATATCCATTGGGTTTACAAAGCATTAAATTAAATAGTATTAAATAGGCATCCATTGGTTAGTGTCCTACAAAGCATTAAATTAAATAGTATTAAATAGCTAAATAGTATTAAATAGGCATAAACAAAAACAAACTACAAAGTCACTCTTAAACCAAAATACAAAGTCACTCTTAAACATAAATAAACTACAACACAAAGGTTCAGAACACCAATATCACTCATGGTTCGCACGACGGGATGGACAGGTTGTTCTATTATGCCCAACTATATGACAGTAACTACACAATCTGGTACTTTGAGTTCTTCGTTCATCCATTGTGTTTCTGTATCGATTAGTCTTTGGTCTGCCAGACCTTCTTCTAAAGTTTGGAGGGCTCAAGGGAAACAAACCAGTAGCAGGATCATGATTTGGCCAGTATTCCTTATCTGGTATTGTGTGAAATTCTTCTAAGTATGTCATCTTTAAATTTTTCATTGTGTAATATTCAGAAACAAACTCCAGGTGACTTATCCTTACTGATGCAGTTGAACTTATGACATGAGCACATGGCAAGTGATAAATAACAGGTTTCCCACAACTACATACACTATTACCACCCGGTGTTACGTCCACACGGTATGATCTTGAGGACATATCAAAAACTTGAAACTCATGCATATTTATGCGTGTAGGCTCTGGTATTCTTCTTGCATCGTTTTCATGTTTTCTTAATTTAGCTTGAACTCGTGGGGAAAAAATATTATTAGTCTGTTGTTCTTCAGTGTGAATGAGCTCGAGTCGACGAACAAACATTCTAACAATATTGTAATAAATGGCAGTAATAAGTGCTTGCACCGGTAACCCACGAGCTCTTTTCAAAAAATTCATTAAATGCTTCTGAGGCGTTTGTTGTCATTACTCCATAACGGAATCCACCGTCAAATATCAACGACCACTTCGTAACATCCCTTTCAACTAACCATTGATGCAGTTCAGGCTTAATTCTTATTATATCTAACATGCTCTGATTGAATAATTCTGCATCATTAGTATTCCCAGCTGCGTACATTTTCTGGCATAAAAATTCCACATCAGATACTCCTATTTGGCGAACAGCTTTCTTGAAGTTTTCACGTAAGTGTCTAAGACAGTGACGGTGTGCTGCATAAGGAAAGATTTCACGACATCCGCGCACTAACCCAGGATGTCGATCAGATATGATGCAAAGATTAGTTCTACTTGCAACAGCAAGGAGTAAATCATGTAACATGGTGAGAAACCAGATCCAAGATTCGTTACACTCTGACTCCACAATTCCAAAAGCTAATGGGAATAGCCCGTTATTCGCATCAAGCCCAACTGCAATGAGTAATGTTCCCCTATACTTACCTAAAAGAAAAGTTCCGTCCATGCTAAGGACAGGCCGGCAAAACCTCCAACCACTAATAGATGGACCGAAGCCCAAAATAGCCTTTGAAATCTATATGAACTTGAAGATTGGATTTTGTACACAGTTCCAGGCATAGCTTGAACAATACCTTCCATGAACAAATTCAGTGATCGGTAGGACTCTTCCCAACTGCCAAACACTGCTTTAATAGCCTTACGACGTGCATCCCATGCTTTCATATATGAAACTTTAATGTTAAACTTTGCCTCAACTCTTCCAATTATTTCTCTAGGTTTTATATCCATTTGTTTTCTTATAGTTGGAATTATAAAGAAGCTAATGAACTGTGAATTACATTGCCTGTGACCTGCTTGAAGAATAGGATTCGTACAGGTATGTGGACCCTTTATGGTAGAAATTTTCCATACCCCACCCAATCGCTTGCTTAAGCTGGCATGCAAACGCCAAGGACACTTTATCGGCAAAGTATCATGTTGTACACAAGCAACTGTAAATTTTTGTTTGTTCGACGCCACAACGACAAATTGAACATTATTTATGATTGACCAACCGTGCAAGGCGAATTGCAGTTCTGGTTTTCTCCGAAAACACATATTTTCTACCAATTCATTCGGAATGATAAATTCATCATCTGTGATGCTAAAAACATTATTACCATCCTTACCAACATCCGCATTCCATTGACGTGTAGTCTTAGGAATCTCAGCATATTCATTATTACATTCCATGCCTTCTTCTGTATTTGCAGTCCTTGTACAGTAATCACGAATAATTTCATTCGTATTTGGCTGAACACCTACATTAGTTGCAGTAAAATCATGGAGGATATCATCAAACTCTTCATCCTCATCATCACTTGAACCACTGCTCATTGTCTCATACCCTTCATCATTGATAATAGGAGCTGACAATCCAATATCATTGACTTCAAAAATAGAGGTACCCTGGGATTGTGTTGAAGGACCGGCCAAATTCTGATGGTATGGAGTTTGTGTGGATCTGTATTTATACTTATATAATGTTAGATAATATTGAATAGGATTTAACTTTAAAAAAACTAAAATCTCCTTTAAAAATAACATACCCGACATATGTAACTGGGATTGTCAAGGCCATCCCCGCAGCATCATGCATCTCATGTACATGATCTACTACGACTGAATCACGAATTTTACTCGACAGGTCTTCATCCAAATTAATATCATTCTGCATTTCCTCAACCTCCACATATAATATCAAAACTTCAGACGCTGCTAAGGATAAAGCAAATCCACAACCTTCATCATCCTCAAGTTTCGAGGCCATGAATTGGTTTCCCACTGGAAAACGACCGACAATGGTCAC
The DNA here is from genome assembly GCA_019514585.1 of Dendrobium officinale. Taxonomy (NCBI): domain Eukaryota; kingdom Viridiplantae; phylum Streptophyta; class Magnoliopsida; order Asparagales; family Orchidaceae; genus Dendrobium; species Dendrobium officinale. The sequence goes on along the minus strand of CM033683.1, from coordinate 4,217,272 downwards.
TGTGAACTTTGAGGGATCAAACTTTAGGGCCCTGAGAACTCGATTCTTCAACTGCTCCAAATTCGAGTTGAATGGAACTTGTAGGGGCCGACACTGACCACCAATATATGTTGGCGAAAAATTTGCATCTAATGATAACTCTCCATCATATAACAACATAAAGGATGGTGGTCTTGCACTCATTTTAAAAACCTATATTTAAATTTGAAAGAATATATTTATTTCAAATCATAAATGTCAAGATGAGGAAAGCAAGCTTTGGACCAGCTAGGTATGAGGAGAAAGAAATACATTTTTTTATATATTTTTTCAAGAAAATAAAAGCAGATATATTTTTTCAATTATGTGTACTATTAGAAGCAACGTTTTCATAACTGGACCGGACCGGCCGGTTCAACCGGTTGAACCGCGAACCGGCCGGTCGGCCGGTTACGGTTCAAATCAGAACCGAGAAATGCAAAAACCGGAGTTGGACCGCTCGAACCGGCGGTTCGACCGCCAAACCGGCGAACCGGTCCCGGTTTCGAAAAACCGGCCGGTTCAAAAAAAAAACGCCATCTTAGCGGAGGAGTGAGGATCGGACGGCTGAGATGGTTCTTTATGCGAAAAATGAAAAATCCAAACCCTATTTCATTTCTTTTCATTTCGATTTCGAGTCTTCGACTGCTCGCTGCCTCGCTCGGTTCTTTCCTTCTTCCCGACTGCTATTCCCAGACGCTCGTCCGGTCGCAAAGTGGCGAAGGCTGAAGCCGTCCTCACCGAAGAGGAGAGCTCGTTCGCGAAGACAGAGGGCAAACGAGCTTACGAGCCTTCTATGTATGTTTTTAACTTTGTATCCTTTGATTCCTTTCATTCCTTTGTTTCTATTTTTTTTTTTAAAAAAAAAAAAACTCAAAATCACATACATGAATCAATGGTTGTTTTCTTTTTTCATGTATGTTTTTAAGTTTTTAACTTGATTTTCCTATTTTAAAATGTAATTTTTTTTTTGAATTTCAGTTTAGGGGCGTATGATCTTCGGCTTGGAAATCAAACCGAAAACCTGCATTTCTTCCACGGTTAGTTCAAATTTCGGTTTACTCCTTGAGCCATTTTCGGATTTTCTCATTTTCGGATTTTCCTGCCATTTTCGGAAATTAAACCGAAAACCTGCATGTTCTCGTTTTCTCAAATTTCGGTTTGTTGGGGGTTTTAGGGATTGAGCCTAGCAATCCTTCCTGAATAGGATTGTTGAGTTTACATTCTATCATTTTCATAAATCACATTTCAAATCTGTTAAATTAAATAATGAATTTGTTAAATCCCACAATGCTCAGAAGTTAATGAATTGTAAGGATTACTGCCCTCATAAATCTTTAATCCATAAACAAAAAGCCAAATAAATTATTAAGATTTAACAAAATCCAATAGTTTTCATGACAGACATTTTCCATGTTTTAACAAAATTGTTACACCAGTTTTATTTTTGTATAAAGTCAAGAAGTTTTACTGTGAAAATCATAGAGTTTGAAATATTCCCTAACTAAATGTTTCAGTTTTCTGTTCTGGTCAGAAACATAAGTCTAGGATAAATGAGCGTGTAAGTTAGGTTTCATACATTTGAATTATCCTACTTAGTAAATGTTTATGTAGTCATTATTACAAATTAACATGAACCTAAAGTTCAATATTAAAAAGAAGTGAGATGGCTAAGAAGTATAGTATCTATTCATTACATTACTAAAATCCATCATTATATAGTTCTTTTTTTTTCTATAGAAAGTAACTTTCAACTAAGTGACTTGTATTAAAAATTAACACACCCATCTTGAGAATGAGAAAAATAATCTACAAGGAAAAATATTAGGAAATGAACACAAGGAAGTTTCTCAATTAGAATTATCCTTTGATTTTTACATTAAATGGTGAAGTTTCTTTTAATTAACTTATCTCTAATCGTATCTTTAGCTTAATGGATCAACAAAATAATCCACTGGCTCCTCTGAGTCAAAGCGTACGGGAGAAGGTAGATATTGCTTGGAACCATTTTACTGAGTCCAAAACTGCTGATGGGAGGAAGCAATATAAATGCCTTCATTGTGGAACAATTTATAAGGGTGGAGGTATTAATAGGATGAAGCAGCATTTAGCAGGAATTAAAGGTAACATTGCTTCTTGTAAGAAGGTGCCACATGACATCCGATATCAGATGCAACAGAATTTGACTGAAATAACAAAGAGAAAACAACTAGCACAAGAAGACCTATCCCAAACTGTTGATCTATTTAGTGACAATCAAGTTGAGGAAGAGAGGGGCTCATGTTCAGTCATAAAATCACAAAGTTTTGATACACATGGTAAAGACATTGATAAAGGGAAGAGAAAAATTAATGAAGAAGATAATTTTTTTGCACCTAGAACAAAACCAGGATCTCAGCCATCCCTCAAAAGTGTAATGGCATCTAAGGATGCAGTACATCGTGCTGATTTGGCAGTTGCTAGGTGGTTTTATGACAGTTGCATTCCGTTCAATGCTATAAATTCACCTTTTGCACAAAGGGCTATTGATGCAATTGCCGCAATAGGACCTGGTTATAAATTACCTTCTTACCACAGATTGAGAGTGAACCTACTACGAGATGCAAAGGAAGAATGCAAGTTGTTAATTGACTCTTATAGGAGAACATGGAAAGAAACGGGTTGTACGTTGATGGCTGATGGTTGGACAGATACAAGAAGTCGAACATTAATAAATTTTCTTGTTTATTGTCCTCGTGGAGTTTCATTTTTGAAATCAGTAGATGCTTCAGATGTTGTTAAAGATGCAACAACATTATGTGCGCTATTCACTGATATTGTTGAATGGGTTGGTCAAGAAAACATAGTTCATTTTGTGACAGATAATGCAGCAAACTATAAGAAAGCTGGTGAGTTATTGCATGAGAAATTTGGAAATATATATTGGTCACCTTGTGCTGCACATTGCCTAAATCTTATTCTAAAGGATATTGGAAGCATGCCTTACATCTCAGAACTTGCAAGAAAAGCATCAAAGATTACAATATTTGTTTATAATCATGCTTTCATATTAGCATGGTTAAGGAAAAGAGTAGGCTGGACAGAAATTGTAAGACCAGGAGTAACTAGATTTGCAACAACATTCATCACTTTACGAAGTGTTCATGATCATAAACATGATTTACAAGCATTCATCACCAGTAAGACTTACACTGATTCAAAGTTATGTAAGACAATGAAAGGGAAAGAGGCAGCCTCAATTATTTTGGATGCAAGGTTCTGGAATGATAGTTTAATAATTTCTAAATTATCAGGGCCTTTAATTAGGTTGCTAAGAATTGTTGATGCAGATGAAAAGCCATCTCTTGGGTACTTTTATGATGGTATGTACAGAGCTAGAAAAGCAATGAAGGCAATGTTTAGAAACAATAAAAGAATGTACAAGCCCTTCACCAGTATCATTAAGAGAAGATGGGATAATCAGTTGAAACAAGGGTTACATTCAGCAGCTTATTTTTTTAACCCTCATTTTCAATATGACAAGGAAAATCACTGCAACAAGCATGGAGTTATGCAAGGTCTAATAGAATTAATTGGCAATAAAGATATTTGTGCAAAACCATCTTTGGCAATGAATGAGTTGAGGCTATTTCGTGATAATTTGGAAAGTTTTGGGAAGCCAATTGCATTAACATTGGCAAAAGAAATGCAACCTGGTAAGATGACAAACTTTTGAGAATTTATTTTAATATTTATGTGAATTATGATTTTTTTATTTACAATAAATATATTTGAATAAACCACTGCATTTTTATGGTAGATGAATGGTGGAAGATGTTCGGCTCTAGTGCACCAAACCTACAGAAATTGGCTATTAGACTTCTTAGCCAGACATCATCTTCATCAGGCTGTGAGAGGAACTGGAGTGTGTTTGAGCAGATTCATACAAAAAGACGAAATCATCTTGAGCACCAAAGGCTAAATGATCTAGTATATGTTCGTTACAATCTCAATTTAAAAAATAGGTATTATTTGAGAACATTTTAAATATCTTTTTACATGATGATATACTCATATACATGTTAGTATCAAAATTTTTAAAACAATTTTGTAGGTTACAGTCTAGAAAAAGAAGTTATGATCCTTTGGACTACACAAGTATTGAACTTATTGACTTTTGGATCCTTGATGATGAGCCAACTCCAGAATTGCATCTAGAAGATTTGGAGACAGAAATTTATAAAGATGATGCAATTCCTATAGATATACAACCAAACATACCATCAACTGGACAAACCCCATGTAAGATTGTAAAATAAGTTATATCTTCTGAGTGTAATATAAAATATAAACTTATTATTTCACATTAATGATTTGCAGATGAACACAACTTAGCTAATACATGTGATGAAGATGACATACCACGTGAGGATGCAGAAGCATTTGTGATGCAAGATTTTGGTGAAGGAGAATTTGAGAATCCATCTTTTGATCTCACGGATTTTGTTGATGATTATTAGATTTAGTATGAGTGTTTTGTGTTTAAGTTTATATTATAAACAAGGTTTGACTATAGGTTTTGTTTGATCATGTTTAGTTTATTTGAAGTTTTGAACCAAATTAGAGTTTGAAAGTCTAAGTTAATGTCCTGTAGGTTTTCATGTCGGGATGTTATCTAAAGCATGGTCAATGATTTTGTTTTGTGGGAGGGTCAATGATTTTTTGTATTTCTATATCAATGTATTCTTCATATAACTAATGTGAGATTTAACTCAATAGTTTCATGTGCTTCAATAATTTCCCTCATGTGATTTTTTGTATTTCTATGCCAACATAGAAAATAGAATGTAGAATGAATGTATTAGAGAAAAATTAATCATTATTTTTAATTTTTTTAATAATATTGTTATTTATTACGTCATCCGGTTTGACCCCGGTTCGACCGGTCGAACCGGTCGAACCGTGAACCTCTCCTTCCTCCGGTTCGTTGTCCGGTCCGGTTCTGAAAACCTTGATTAGAAGTATAAAGTCAAAATTCAAGAAAATAAAATCATGTAAAACAAACATGAATTACCTGTCATATCTAGCATTTTAACGCCTTCGTATTTTCTTTCTCAGATCATATTTAGTTTTTATCTTTATTTTAAATTATCTCGAGTAGTATAATCATTTATTATTTTGGAATAAATTTTATTATTAAGTCTTATCCAGTAAAATCTTCAACTAGATATTGAGGTCAAAGATAATAATTAGATTATGATTACTAAATGAAATGAAGCATTGTGACACAGATGCAGGTAAGCGCACAGAAAAAATTGTTTATCTATAATTTTATTTATATAATTCTGTACGTATTATTCAATACGCATACATATATGTATTGGATAAGCTGCGCTTCAAGATATTAAATATTTTTAAAATAAAGCAATAGCTCAAATCAACCAAAACTCGACTCAAAATCAATCATTTTCCACTCATCTCAAATTGAATTCAAGCTAAAAAGAATAAAATGTTCAAACTCAAATTAAGACCTACCAAGAACTGCTATCCCCTAAATAAGCTCACCTCACCAATTCTTCATATAAAAAACAAAAACAAATAATACAAACCGCACCACAGATATTTTAAAAAGACGAGAAAAAGGTTGTATACCTTAATTAAATTCATTACAAAGATGTGTATTTCACTTTAGATATGCTAAAGTTTGGTTACAAGTTGTGCATTTTTGTTCTACAACTGTTATTATATTTTCCTTTCATAATTCAAAATTCTATATCCAACTAAACAGGTCAAACAGTTTCCTCAAATTTTTACTATATTAAATAAAGCATCTAAAATAATCAGAATATATTGCATTTACTAAAATGCATACATTCCAAATACGAACAACAATCGAGCCCTGAATGCATATGTTTTAAAATAATTTTACTTTTTTTTTATATTTATTATCATCGTTGTATCCTACAATTACAAGCAAGATCACAAACACACGAGTAACCAACAGATCTGGCCAAATCGGGTAAATGTTAAGTGCATTAGCGACAGGTATATGTATCTATTACTTCCTAAATTACTCCTTAAACCCTAAATTTCAAAATAATAGCTCATCACCTAAAATCACCTCATTCTACACTTTTACACGGTGCATTTTCATTTTTTTTTCCTTATTTTACCTTCTATTACCGAAAGGAATACAAATATATAAGATTTACACAAAAAAATACACTAAAACATACCTAAAATGGCGAAATCCGGCGGGCGCAGTCAGCTGGCGACGCTATCGGCGAGGGCAAGCAGATCGGGAAAAGGGAGAAGGGCTTCGGCCAAACTTTTTAAAGAGGGCAAAGTCGCCCGTCTAATGGGCGACTTACCTTAAATGTAAGTCGCCCGTTAGATAGGCGATTATGCCTAGTTTTAAATTTTTTTAAAATAATGCTTAATCCCTTAATTAAGACTTTAATCATGCTTAGTCTTAAAAATTGCCCGCCAAAGAGGAGGGAGAGGACAATTTTTTCCAGTTAGAGAGATGAGGCCCGAAAAAATGGCATTTTTTTTCAACAGTTAGGATTCAAATAATTTTTTAGGCTTTTTTGGGCTGGTTTTTTTATTGCTTCCTAATTAAAATTTTTTATTTTAATAAGTAATAAAAAAATCGTCCCAAATGAAGCTTTAGTCATATCCGAAATCAATAAATTTATAATTAAGTTGATTGTCTCAATAAAACGAACTCATTGGCTCTAAAAATGATTTGATTAGAGTAGACATATGCATAAATTAAACACTTAAAATATGGTTGTAAATTTTGAAGTATTAATTTGGAGGTCAAATGATCTTTGAATCTTCTATGTTTATAGTTAAATTGAGTGTCTTAATAAGAAAAATTCAATGAGGCTATGATCATTTGACTTCAAAATCATTAAGGTACTACAATTTTGAAAGAACCGATGTTGATTTAGGGGGTCACTTAAAACTGTCCAATAGAGTGTTTTGAGATTTTTTTTTTTGGATTTATTTAAGTTTCACTATAAAAAAATATAAATAAATCACATTCTCTATATAAAGGGCATCTGGACTGGGAAGAAAAAGGAGACACTGCCTTTGAACCGCCATTTACCATCATCAATAATGTTGCCTCATGTCATTGATGCACGCCATTGACACAAAGCCCAACACTCGTGATCATAAGGTGAATGTCTTGCATTGATGCACACCATTGACACAAAACCCAATGCACCCATCAATATATGTCATCACTTATATCAGGCCAATGCACGTCGTCTCCTAAAAAGAAAAATGAGCCATTAAATTGCAAATGATCACTTAAAGAAAACTCCAATTCCCAAAGGCTCTCCCAATTTACACCATAAATTCATTCTATATAGTTTTATATATACTATCTTATGTTAATATATGTAATAGCTGCCATGCAAAATCAAGATAATTACTATTAATGTTTACTTAATATTGTATTTGATTAGTAATTACGGGTCGCAAAATGTTTAGTGAGTCTTTACATAAGTTAGGAAATGGTCTAGAGTAGTGAATTTCAATTCATGAAAACTTCTATGGAAGCGTCACGGTGTTGAGTGGGCAACATCATGTCGTTGTGCTCTCCAGTATGAAAATGAATTTGAATGTGTTGTGGAACCGTGCTCTCTGTTTGAAAAGATTTAAAGGAATTTTGAATATTTGGTTCAGTACTACAACACTGAGGAGGTTAGCACCATGGTGCTATATCAAATTAGTGATTTTTATATAATTAAAAATATCTCAGACCATTTGCCACTCTCATCCATCTTGCCAGAAAAGAGAAGAGGGGAAGGAGAAGAGAAGGGAGGAGAGAGAAAGGAAGAGATGGTTTTTGGTGGCAAAAGCTTGAGTTTTGTCTGTTGAACTAGTTAAGAATTTTGTAAAACATAAGGCAAATTTTGGAACTCCTATCTCTGATTTCAATTTCAGTGGTTTTATAAAATTTTTCTCAAATTTTATGATATTTTTATTGTGTAAATTTTAATATATTGTTGTATGCTTTACTCCAAATATTTTGGTTATAAGAAATCAAAATTTTCCCATTTGATTTTTCCTACACAAATATTTGAATATATGATTTGATTGAGGCTTTTTTGGCAATTGCAATAATTATATAAAATTCTTAAAATATTCATGTGAATCTCCCTCTAAAGTATGAAATTGAAAAGAAAAAGTTCAGTATATATAATGTTATATATGTAATGTAACTTTTATTGTACATCCTGCATTTTATGAGTACTATATTGAGTTCATAATTTAAGTACTCTTGCATTTACATTTGCATTATTCATAACATCACATTGGAGATATTTTGATATATGAAAATTTGTACTATCTAATATGTTATAAGGGCCATATATATCTTATTTTGGCTCCCTCTTTTTAGTGTGAATGTGGGAGAGAATATGGCCTCACTTTTTGAAACCAGGCGTGGGAGGTTGTGATACTATTCTGTTATGATTTAGGCCTCACTTACTATAAGCGTGTGTGGAAGGTTAAAAAGAGACATAATTAGAAGTTCAGTTATAAACAGACATCTTGACATTTATATTATAATCTTTGCATTGCATATTTATTAATGAATTAAGTATAAGTAATATTCTGAATTAAATGTTATGAATTCTAAATTTTTGTATGAACCCTGATGAAATATGAACATCAAGTAAAAGTGAACCCTTGATAACAAGTGTTTTGTGATTTATCTGGAAACATTTGTGGATGTGGCTTTTACAAGTATATATTGAAACCTTAAAAAATATGTTCTACTAGTACTTCTATAATTTTTTTTGCTTTCTTTTTTTTAATCATATTGCAATTTAATGATTTCAATTTGGATACTGATATCTGTGATGGGTCAGGGAATGAAGTCTACTAAGCTGGTTATGCTCATTTTGTTCTTTCTAATATCTCATGGATAGAAAAAAGCCCAGCAAAGTAGATAAAAGCTAGAGTCAAAATCTTCTAGGTGTTAGTATATTGAGGTATTCTTTTTAATCCATTATATATATATATATATATATATATATAAAGCTTAATTGGATTATTGTGTATCAACATATGTCAATCGAAACCAATTATCCTAATTGATTTGCAAATCTAATCATCCAAACCAACCAAAAATATTATGGTTGCATGGTTTAATGAAAAATGAATGTAGATTAAAATAAATGTGAATGTAAAATAAAAATAGTGTATTGAAAATATTTTTCTGTTGCTTGGTTGAGTACATTATAAAGATGTAATTATTATTATTATTATTATTATTATTATTATTATTATTAAAGTAAATGATTGCAAAGAAAAATAACATTGCATTTGAAATAATATTTTGCAATCCAACATTCCTTTAAGATCTATAAGAAGTTTAGTCATATATCAAGGTCATTGGCTTAACCTTAAAATAAATATAATACATAATTAATTAATTAAATATAAATGTGAGGAATGCCTATTACTGAAAATATTATATATATATATTATAAACATTATAATATTATATAACAAAATAAAAAGTAAAAAATTTCTTTTAAAATCTCATAAAATAAAAATTATATTTAGTTAGATACTACACTAAGGTTTTGTTTGGGGCGACTTTCTTCCTGTTTCTTAAAGCAGCTTTCCAGTGTTAAAATTTTAATTTTTGAACTAGAAAGCCGCTTTAAGAAGTAGTAAGAAAGCCGTCCCAAATGAAGCCTAAGGTTTCATTTGGGATGACTTTCTTCCTGCTTTTTAAAGAAATTTTTAAGTACAAAAATTAAAATTTTCTAATACAAAAATTAAAATTTTGTATTAAAAAGCCGCTTTACGAAGTAGTAAGAAAGCCGTCCCAAACGAAGCTTAAGTGATGGGAGATTTTTGCACTTTTTGAGTCATATTTTTTGTTTTTTAATCTGGTTGTATTGTTCTTAATAGGTCTATTATTTTTCATTTGTAACCTTTTACACTTCTTTGTGTTTCACTATTTGATGTAATTTTCCATTTTACTTAATGGAATTGGGCTCGGCCTCTAAATTTCCCCAAAAAAATAAAAAGTTAGAAGATAAAATATAGCGGTTAACAAAATATGTAAAAAAATTTAAGTCACAATAAAATTTAAAATTTTATATTGAGATAAATACAATAATAATTATTTATATATTGCACACTCATGACTCATCTTAATGAACTTTTTTTTTTTTTTGAAAAAATATCTGTGGTATTATTTTTTTAGGTTTTAAAGTGAAAAAAATAATTTTAATATCCATATAAATTCCCAGAAAAAGCTGAAGTAGTGTATTATGGCTCTATGAGGAAAAATTATCATGTGCGGAGTGTGCACCATTCGCACAAGCATTAGGTACCTAGCAGTACCCAGCGGTACCGAGTGATACCTAGTTGGGTACCATATACTTGTGTGCGGACGGTTCTCCATGTCCGCACTCTGCACCTAATAATCTCTCCTCTATGAGGGGCAGCTTAAGCTTTTTACTTTTTTTATTTCTGAAGCTCGTTTCTTAGAGTTTGGGCCATCTATAATTTTTTGTAAAGGCGGTGGTTCATTTGAGAAGGCTTTTTTATTATTTTTCAAAGCTATTTTTTAGTACAAAAAATTTTTGTACTTAAAAATTTTCTATTGAAAAGTTGCTTTAGGGAACAGTAAGAAAGTTGTCCTAAACTAAACTGAAAAAAGTAACTTTTGAAAAGCAATTACGCAAAGCAGCTTCCTAACACCAAAACTTCTTGAAACTGTGAAAAAATAGTTACCAAATATAAACTATGGCTGCAATTTGAAAACAAAGTAGTAATCATATTGCCCCAAATGAAATCTATTTGGAATAGTCGTAGCGTTTCATAAAGTTGATTGTGCAGTTGTTATTAATTCAAAAAACAACTTTGCTATTACAGTTACATAAAGTAAATTTTTACTACATAACTTTCTGAAAATAATAAGAAAGCAGTAAGAAAGTATTAGCCAAATGAAATAATAATAGTTGTCTGAAAATCAAAGCAGCAAGAAAATTGTCCCAAATAGGAACTTTTATTTGGTCCGGTGACTGGACGTAGCTCTACGTTCGGTCACCACTGAGATCGTGCCACGTAGCAGGCACAAAACCGCGGACCCGACCCGCTGAATGGTGGGTATGTCGCTCGTGCGTATTTTAAATCCATGACAATTCGGTATTGCTAGGTATTGGTCGATTTTGCTCGACAATAACGAGAAATACCATTATGTGAAGACAAATACCGAGCAATACCGAGAAAATACTGAGCAATACCGAGTTTTTCTAGAAAAACTTAGTATTGCTAGGTATTGGTCTTCACAGAGCGGTATTTCTCTTTATTGTCAAACAATACCTAGCAATATCGAGCAAATACAGAGTAATACATAGCAATACGCGAACATAGCAATCCCGGGTTCCTGTCCGGGTCAAGTCGTTGGGCAGCGCGTTAAAGAATGAGAGCACGTGGCGACATGTTATTGACGGTCAAACGTAGAGCTACGTCAGGTCAGAGGACGTAATAATTGTTCCCCAAATAGACCCCTAGTCATAGTCTCAAAAGCAATTAAAAAATAATAATTCTTTAAAAATTAAAATTGAAAAATATTATGAAAAAACTGTCTTCCTGATACACTAATACACATTTTCGACTGACTCTACTCGTAAAAATGCTCAAAACAAAATCTATGCCTACATTGCATCATTGTCATATTTTATTTTAATTTTATTAGTTTATTTATTTTTTGAAATGGTGGCCAACAATCACAAAATAATAAATTATAAATTTTTATCTTATTAAATTCAGATTGCATGATTTCCCAAAAAATAAAAAATCAGATTAATGAATGTCAGTCACGTGCGGCACGTGTGGATGTTGGGTGCAGGTCCATTATGAAATTCTGCATATTTGTATTTTTTTATTATTTTTTTTAGGGACATTTAGGCCAATTAAGGCAAACTCACACACACAACGCATACACACAGACTCGAACCTTGGACCTCTTAATTGGAAGCCTAAGCTCTCAACCAATAGACCAAGAAGAGTTGTGTGTATTTTTTTTTTTTTTTTTTTTTTTTTATTCAATAAGAAGGTTTATTGGAATGTTCTCTTATGACTCAATTGAAGACTTGCACAAATTTTATTTTCCATATTGGCTTACAAAATTTATTTGTGTGAAGCTTTCATTACACATATATACAAATGTTTGTAATTTTCCTATTTTGATTAATTTTAGGGTTTGTTAATCCAATAAGAACTATAAGTAGGAGTGTCAAAACGGGTCGACGGATCTAGTTCAAGTCGAACACGAGTTGACTCGGGTCATAAACGGGTCAACCCGAACCTAACCCAATTTTATGAACGGTTTATAGACTATAAGTAACTTTATTGATGAATAATCATTTAAATTAAGTCAAATATGCATCAATTTAATTATATTTATTTATGATTTGAGAAATATTAAGGTGATACTAAAATAAAATATTGAATTTTATCTTAATTTATAATCTTGATGGTGTTTAAGAAAGAAAGAAAAGTTGATGAATTGTTCTATAGGAAAATAAATTGGAGAAAGAAATAAGTTTGTTGATATGAATATATTTATTTCGATCATATGAAATAAGGGAACTATAAAAGAGATTATCAATTATTAAAGAGGGAAAAAGCAACAAACATACAATAACCATTAGGAGTTAGAGCTGCAAACGAATCGAGCCGAGCCGAGTATGTGAGTATTCATGTTTGTGTTCATTTAATATCAGCTTGTTCAAGTTTAGTTCATGTTTGTTCGAGTTTTATTGTTTGTGTTCATGTTTGATTCAGTTAAATTAATAAGTGTTCATATTCGGTTCATGTTCAGTTCGTGTTTGGTTCGTTTAGTGTTTATCGAGCTTTAAACAAACTAGCATGAACGAGCTATAAAAGAGCTCTATTTTTATATGTTCATTAACTTAACAAACAAGCTTCATCAAGCTTCCTAACAAATGATTACATCGAGCTTGTTCGTGAACATATTTAACGAATTTTTTTAAACTATCAAACAAACATGTTCATGAACATATATATGAACAAACACATTTATATTAAAAGCAATTGTCTATGTAAAATGAAAATAATATTAATCAATATGAATATATTTTTAAATGAAACTTACATGTTGCATATTCAATAACCAAATATTAATTAATTTTATCGAGCTTATTCACGAGTTCAAAATCAAACATGAATCGAGCTTTTATCGAGATTCTTATCGAGCTTAATGTCGAGCTTGTTCACAAGCTTCAAATGATGTTGTTCGCAAACATAAATGAGCCAAACACATTAGTGTTCAAGTTTGTTTATTTAAGAATTAAATATTTAAAATATTGTTCAAGTTTGTTTGCTTAATTAATTAAACGATCACAAATGAGCTTTAATCGAACCGAACAACGAGTAGCTCGTCGAATGCTTGATTCGCTTGCAGCCCTAGAAGGAGTTACATTAATTGCAATCATCAGATTTGGGCTTTATTTGGGATGCCTTTCTTATTATTTTGTTTTCAAATCACAATCATAATTTTTATTTCGCTAATACTTTTTCATTACTCTCAATAAATTTTTTTGTTAGGAAGCTGGTTTATACAATAGCTTTCCAAAAAGTTGTTTTCTACATAGTAGTTATACTATCACCTTTATAAAAAGCTGCAGTCGTCCTATACTGATCCTTAAAAATGCAGAATAATCTGAATCTTCGAAATGATAAAGCTTTTAAGCATAAGTTTTTTCCATAATTTGTATATGATTTGAGTGAATAATCAATATTAAGCTATTACAATATATAATATACTCAAAATTCGACCTGTCAATATTGGACCCGACCCGAAAAACCCGACCCGAAAATTTCGGGTTTGGGTTGACCCGAACCCGAAGCGGGTCGGGTTCGAGTCCGGAAAATCGACCCGTTTGCAAAACCGGGTCGGGTTCGGGTTGACCCGGCAACCCGAAAATGACCCGGAATGACCCTGAAATCAAACCTGCCTGCTCTGCCCGAATATGCCCGCCCGGCTGCCCTGCTCTGCCCCACGCGTACACGGCTGCCCTGCTCTGCCCCACGCGTACACGGCTGCCCGCCTGCCCCACTGGCCAGTGGCCACTGCCCGAGTGCCCGCATCGAGCCCCACGGGGCCAGGCCTACGCGTGACATCGCGTCGCATGGTCGCGTCACTCGCGTGACGGTGAGCGCTCCGGCGCTTCGTTCGCCCGCGTCGGCGTCACAGCTTGCATCGGGCCGCTGCAGCCGCCGCTGCACCTCTGCCACCGCCGCTGCACCGCCGTCGTTGCACCGCCACCGCTGCATCACCTCTGCACCGCGCGGGAAATAAAAAAACCAAACCAAAGCGGGTTGGGTCGGGTTGACCCGAACCCGAAGCGGGTCGGGTTGACCCGAACCCGAAGCGGGTCGAGTGCGGGTCTGGAAAAATGACCCGTTTGTGAAAACAGTTCGGGTTGACCCGAACCCGAATAGTGCCGGGTCAATTCCGGGTTCGACCCGAACCCGACCCGTGACCCGAAATTGACATGTCTGCTCAAAATTATCATTCACTTACACTCTCTCACATGTATGTATAACTTGATGAATCTTATGAAAAAATCTATTAACTTTTTTTTTTTATAAAAGCAATTACTATAACTAATTCATAATTAGCACATAAAAAAATATTTAGTAAATTTATTGGATTAGATAAAAAGTTTCAGCCAAAAAAATTGTCAAAAAATTGTCTGAGCCTAGAGCAAGAGCAAAAAAGATCTTTCCCTAAACCTAATTTTGGTTATTTAAGGCTCATAATCCTATGATCAGCGGCTAGGATCGATCCTAGATGAAATTAGGAGGGAAATATGTCGGTTTTGGCCGTGGTTTTGAATTCAAAACGAAGGGAATTGATTTTTGCATTAAATGGGCCCTTAAATCCACTTAAATAGGTGATTAAGACCTATTTAGAGCCATGGTTGACCAAGTCCACGTTTGACTTGGTTAAACCAGTCAAGGGGATGAGTTAAGCCATGAAATCCATGAAATTAATTTAAGATTGGTTTTAGGCTTAAAAGGTCCAATTGGTCAACCCTGATTGACTTGGTCAACTGGGTTGGTTCAAGTTAGGGCTCAACAGACTTGACTCGACTCACTGAACCCATTGGAGAGGGTCATGGGGTCTGGCTTGGTCAATTTGACCAAGTCAACCTCTTTGACCAGGAGTCTGGGCAAAATCGAGGTCAACACTTCTTAACACCAAAACTTATTGAAACTGTGAAAAAAATAGCTACCAAATATAAACTATGGCTGCAATTTGAAAACAAAGTAGCAATCATATTGCCCCAAATGAAATCTATTTGGAATAGTTGTAGTGTTTCATAAAGCTGATTGTGCAGTTGTTATGAATTCAAAAAGCAACTTTGCTATTACAGTTACATAAAGTAAAATTTTACTGCTTAACTTTCTGAAAATAATGAGAAAGCATTAAGAAAGTATTAGCCAAATGAAATAATGATAGTTGTCTGAAAATCAAAGCAGTAAGAAAATTGTCACAAATAGACCCCTACTCATAGGGGTGCAAACGAGTCGAGTCGAGCTCGAGTCAGCGGTTGTTCGAGCCTAGCTTGTTTGACAAATGCCGAGCTCGAACTCGAGTCGAGCTCAAAAGTCGAGCTCGACTCGACAGAGTAAAAAAAAGCTCGTCGAGCAGCAGTTCGAGCTCGGACGTGCCCGCGTCGTCGCCAGTTCTGCGTCATCGCCAATGCCGCTTCGTCGACAATGCCGCTTCGTCGCCAGTTCCGCGTCGTCGCTTGCTCTGCTTGTCGCGAATGCCGGATCTTCGCAAGTTCCGCCTTCCGCGTCTTTACCAGCTCCACTCGTCGTCGCTTGCGTCCGCGTTTAAGGGGTCGCCAACATTCGCGCTCGCCGCCGGCGTCCACGTCCGCTTCCAGCGCCAGCGTCCGCGTGCGTTTCCAAGTCGCGAGTCGAGCACCTTGCCGCCAACTTCTACGTCGTCAAGCTCGAAAGTTGAGCGCTTGATTGCATATTCCCGCCGCAATTTCGTTTTTCCCGCTGGCGAAACGAGCTGCTCGAAGAGCTCTCGAGTCGACGCGAGATCGATAAGCTCGGCTCGTCGAGCTCGAGCCGGCTCACGAGCCGGCTTGACTCGGTTGCACCCCTCTAGTCATAGTCTCAAAAGTAATTTAAAAATAATAATTCTTTAAAAATTAAAATTGAAAAACATTATGAAAAAACTGTCTTCCAAATACACAAATTTGACTGACTGTACTCGTAAAAATGCTCTAAACAAAATCTATGCCTTCATTGCATCATTGTCATATTGTATTTTAATTTTATTAGTTTATTTACTTTTGGAAATGATGGCCAACAATCACAAAATAATAAATTATATATGTTTATCTTATTAAATTCAGACTGCATGATTTCCAAAAAAAAAAAAACCAGATTAATGAATGTCAGCCACGTGCGGCACGTGTGGATGTTGGGTGCAGGTCCATTATGAAATTCTGCATATTTGTTATTTTTAATTTAATAAGAAGGTTTCTTGGAATGTTCTCTTATGACTCAATCGAAGACTTGCACAAATTTTATTTTTCATATTGGCTTACAAACGAATCGAGCCGAGCCGAATATGTGAGTGTTCATGTTTGTGTTCATTTAATATCAACTTGTTCAAGTTTGGTTCATGTTTGTTCGAGCTTTATTGTTTGTGTTCATGTTTGGTTCATTTAAATTAATGAGTGTTCATGTTTGGTTCATATTCAGTTCATGTTCGATTCGTTTAGTGTTTATCGTGCTTTAAACAAGCAAGCATGAACGAGTTATAAAAGAGCTCTATTTTTAGATATTCATTAACTTAACAAACAAGCTTCATCAAGCTTTCTAACAAATGATTACATCGAACTTGTTCGTGAACATATTTAACGATTTTTTTAAACCATCAAACAAACACATTCATGAACATATATATCAACAAACACATTTATATTAAAAGCAATTGTCTATGTAAAATGAAAATAATATTAATCAATATGATATATTTTTAAATGAAGCTTACCTGTTGCATATTTTATAACCAAATATTAATTAGTTTTATTGAGCTTATTCACGAGTTCAAAATCAAACATGAATCGAGCTTTTATCGAGATTCTTATCGAGCTTAATGTCGAGCTTGTTCACAAGCTTCAAATGATGTTGTTCGCGAACATAAATGAGCCAAACACATTAGTGTTCAAGTTTGTTTATTTAAGAATTTAATATTTAAAATATTGTTCAAGTTTGTTTGTTTAATTAATTAAACGGTCACAAATGAGCTTTAATCGAACCGAACAACGAGTAGCTCGTCGAATGCTTGATTCGCTTGCAGCCCTAGAAGGAGTTACATTAACTGCAATCATCGGATTTGGGCTTTATTTGCGATGACTTTCTTATTATTTTGTTTTTCAAATCACAATCATAATTTTTATTTCGCTAATACTTTTTCATTACTCTCAATAATTTTTTTTGTTAGGAAGCTGGTTTATACAATAGCTTTCCAAAAAGTTGTTTTCTACATAGCAGTTTTACTATCACGTTTATAAAAAGCTGCAGTCGTCCTATACTGATCCTTAAAAATGCAGAATAATCTGAATCTTCTTCGAAATGATAAAGCTTTTAAGCATAAGTTTTTTCCATAATTTGTATATGATTTGAGTGAATAATCAATATTAAGCTATTACAATGTATAATACACTCAAAATTATCATTCACTTACACTCTCTCACATGTATGTAAAACTTGATGAATCTTATGAAAAAATCTATTAACTTTTTTTTTTTATAAAAGCAATGACTATAACTAATTCATAATTAGCACATAAAATCATATTTAGTAAATTTATTGGATTAGATAAAAAGTTTCAGCCAAAAAAATTGTGATCAATTACATAATTATCAGTAACTTAAGCATATAAACATTAATCATATAATTAATAAATATTTTTTGTATGAAATAAGAAAAAAATTATATACTGATACGTCATCAAAAATTTGCTTTGATCAAGCACGAATCTTGAGGCATATTCGAGTTGGAAATTTTCAAAATTAAATTTGAGATCATCTGAATTCCAATTTCAGCAAACTTATAGTCAAATTGAACATCTCAAAGAGACGAACCAAACAACACCAAAATTGGTCCAATCCAAGCCCAAATGGATCCGAATCAGGAGCCCGGACCACGTTTTGAAGGGTTAAAGTATTATTTGGACAATAAAATGATTTCTAAATATGTCATGCTTATAGTCAAATCGAGTGGCTCGGTGAGACGAATCCAACGAGCCCAAGATCTCTGAATTCCGACATCGTTAAGGTACTTAAACAGTTGAAAAACTTTCTACGATCGGGGGAATCAATACGAGCCATCCGATGGAGCACTCCGAACCAACCTCTGATCTTCTCTAAATTTACGGGGAGTGCCACTCATGAAAATCTATAAATAGACCCCCACTCTCTACATGAAGAGGACCTTTAGCTAGAGAATGGAGAGAGCTCTGAAGCTTCAAGAGCTATAGCATCACCGCCCAGCCGCTGGACTTCAACCCGCCTTCGTCGAACCACTGCCCGGCCAGCGACCTCCGCCGGACTTCAGCCCGACCTTCGTCGAACCACCGCCCGGCCGGCGACCGCCGCCGGACTTCAGCCCGACCTTCATTGGACCACCGCCCGGCTGTTGACCATCGCCGGACCATCGCCCGGCCGTCGGACTTCAGCCCGACCTTCGTCGGACCACTGCCCAACCGCCGACCATCGCCGAACCACCGTTCGGTCGCCGACCACCGTTGGACTTCAGCCCGGTCATCGATGGACCACCGCCTGGCTGCCGACCGCCGCCGGACTTCAGCCCGACCTTTGTCGAATCACCGCCCGGCGGCCGACCATCACTGGACCACCACCGACTGCCGTCAGACTTCAGCCCGACCTTCGTTGGACCACCGCCCGACCGCCGACCATCGCCGAACCACCGCCCGGCTGCCGATGGCCGTCGAACTTCAGCCTGGCCGCCGACCATCGCCGAACCACCGCCCGGCCGACGTTCATCGCCAGACCTTCATCTGATCGTTCCTTGTCAGCCAAACTTCTACACAAAAGCCATCGGATTTTCGTCCGACCATCATCAGACCTTTGACTAGCTCTTTAAATTATTGTAATATGACCACCTCTAAATCGAGGGATGAGTCAACCCTTGTAATTCACTCAAGTTTAGTGGAATCTTTTCACCTGTGCGAGGCCCCGTGGTTTTTCCCTCTTCTGGTTTTCCACGTAAAAAAGATCGGGTGTTCGTCTTCTCTCTTTGTGCTTGCGTGCTGGATCGTTGTACAATGCTAAGACGCTAAAATTTATTTTTCTCTACCGTCGCGAATATTCCTGGACACAATATATATATATATATATATATATATATATATATATATATATATATATATATATATATATATATATATATATATATATATATATATATATATATATATATATATATATATATATATATATATATATATATATATATATATAAGTGGGTCATAATGGAAGTTCTTAGGATAGATTGATATGTAGAGTATAGAAATTAGACTAAAGAGCTCTTTGTTTTGCTAGAAAAAAATGTAGAGTGATATGATTACGTATTAAATAAATATTTGTGAGTTGTTTGGTTAAGTATTCTATGATTATCGAGATTATTATTTTGTTTTTTATTTGAAATAAAACTAATTTAGCATAAAATTTATGATGGGGCCATCGATAAACTGGCATCGGCAAAGAGCAAATGGCAGCGGTCTGCCGAAAGTGTGAGGTTGGAATTGGTGGCGGTCGCTCGATGGGCAAGCAAAGCTCTACATTTGAAATGTCTTTGAACATTGGTCAAATATCTCTCTCTCTCTCTCTCTCTCTCTCTCTCTCTCTCTCTCTCTCTCTCTCTCTCTCCCCCCCCCCCCCCCCCCCCCCCCTTTCCTGGGTATTGCATACGAATGAGATTTGAGATATCTATTTGATATAGGGGTCACCATCATCGAAGAGACCGCCATCAATCGCCAACACAATTGTTGATCCTCATTGTCGGCAGTGTCACAAGTCATAGATTCCATTTTGCTTGCCACATTTATCACCCTATCAACCACCACCATCATCTTGCCACATAAATCAATGTATTTCATATTCATAAACATTAAAAAAAACAATTTATATTTAAGATATCAAATATATATTTTATTTAATATCACACCATAACTAAAATAAATAAAATATTTCTAAAATGCCCTTTAACAATTTAGAGTAAGCTTTGTCTCTTTCATCCACCCCACATTATGGTAACCATTGTACCAACCATGATGGTTGAGTGTTCAACAATCCAATACATCAAATTATTTTAGAAAAGTACCCAAAATATCTCTCCCATAAATACAATATTCAATTGTCATTATTTGATTACAAAGATTTTTTTTTTTTTAATTAAATTAATTGCAAGGCATGCTTTCTTTAATATATTTAATTATTTGTTTATTTGTTTGTTTTATATTCAATATGAAAAATATGAAATTTACAAATGAAACCATAAATAAATCTTGGGGTAGAAAGTGCAAAGTTTTTAAACTTCTCCAAAAAAATATGCAATTTATTTAAAAAAAAAAAACACTAAGAGATTGGATAAGAACTTTATACTATTTAAAAATAGTGTGGCCCAAACCATCAGAGCCAAATCAATGAACCCCTAACCTAACAGGCCGAACCAATTCATTAATTACATATATCCCCTTACAACCTCTAACTACTTTCATTCATTTAGCTATTAATTGCAGCATACAAAACAACCACTCATTCCTTTCTTATTTTTTTATTTTTTATTATTTATTATATGGTTTTTTTTTCTTTGTAAATTAGAATGATGATGCCACACTAATGCATTATCATGGGGTGCAATGAGTCAAGTCGGCTCATGAGTCAGCTCTGGTGGGTTCGATAGATGGCTCATGATTTAAGCTTGACGAGCTATCAAGTCAAGTTTGAGCTAATATTGGCTGGACTCGTTATTTCGTGATCCGATCTGTTAAAAATATTACTTTAAACTACACTTATAATATATTAAAAAAAATTAAGAGCAAAATTGAAAAGAATATTTAAAAATTATATCTCATTTCCTTATATTAAGTCATTACTTATTATTTCTCTTAGAACATCCTAATATTTTTGTCATTTTATTACAATAATTCTTTAAATCAAAGTCATTTTTCTCTTTCATTTTATCATAATAAATGGGTCAACTCGAACTCTTAAAATAGAGCTAAATCTAAAACTCAAACTTGATCACTTGATCAAGCTCGACTTCAAAACAAGGGTGGCTAGAGCTATGCTCGATTCCACTCTTTACACTTCTGACATCATCATATCACTCTCCTCTTTTTTTCTTTTTTTTTGAGCGGAGTATCTATCTGGTGCTACCCCAGAAGAATGAGATAGTTGACAGAGTAACTAATCTCTCGACAGCCAGCCTTCATAAACATCATATCTCAAGAAAATAGATTAAAAAAAAAACTATAAAAGAAGTATCTAAAACTTTGATCAAATGACATAACAAATGTCATCTCTTCAATAACTCAGGATTTTTTATTTGAAATTGGACATTATTTCAAACAAAATTTAGATAGATGACATTTATTAGCAAGAGAGAAATTTTGATAGAGAGAAAATGGATAGATGTCACTATCATGCTCTCTTTCTCTTTGTCTCTCTCAATTCAATTGTAGTATTACATGTGATACCTATTACATATTTATTTGAGAAAAAAATCTATGGTTGTAATTCAAAGAAGCTAATTCTTCTTGATAGCATTCCATCACATGCATTTTCTAATTATACATTCACATTGTCAAAAGATCTCCATGTCGAGTCTCATATGTGATTTTGATGATTCCCAGTATTATTGATTATTTTTGCTATACTAACATTTTAGAAAAAAATATTTTTTGCAACGTCCGGATGCGCCTGGAGGCGAATCCGGATAAGCCATGTCACTGGGGGGCCCAATGCATTCTGTGACGTGGCCCCACCGAATTCGCCTCCACACGCGTTCGAACGCTGCACAAAATAATCTCTCAACATTTCAGGTACATCATATAAGGAGAAAGGCCAAAGAAGAGAACTTAAGAATTGCAACATTAAGTTAAGTCAAAACTATAATGATAAGAGTCTTTATTTATTTAGGTATTTTCTTAAAAAAAAAGCCTCATTATTTATTTGGAATAAATTGTAAGAGTGGAAATAAAGGAAGATTATAAAAGATTGGACTGAAATTAATTTTCAGATATTTATTTGAACATGGTGAAATTGAGTGATAAATAATTTTTAATTATTGTTTAGTTGATTTGAAGTTAAAATTCATATTTTCTGAGTTTGTTTATATATTAATTACACTCAAATCAATTACTCAAAAATAGAAGTATGAAATTAAATTAAATTATATTCTTTCAATTTCTTCCAAACTATACATAGCCTAAATATTAAATATAAATTTTAAAATTGCATAAAAGCGCGAGCGCGCGCGCACGCGCGCGCGCGCGCGCGCGCGCGCACACACACACACACACACACACACAACATATATATATATATATATATATATATATATATATATATATATATATATATATATATATATATATATATATATATATATATATATATATATATATATATATATATATATATATATATATATATATATTCTAATAAAATTTTATTTAGAATTTATTTGGGACTATTTTCTATGCAACAATTATAATTCTATTTGATCGTAATTTTTTTGCTATTAAAAAAAAAATTATGGGAAAAATATATATTTTTAATAATTAGAAATACCGAAAAAAAAATATTTTTTTGTTTTTTAAAAGATAAATATAATTACTATAATAATTTTTAAAAAGTTATTTTCTCTACAATAATTTTACGACTACTTTTATACATATTAATAACTCAAAATTAATAAAATTTAATTTGATATATATATATATATATATATATATATATATATATATATATATATATATATATATATATATATATATATATATATATATATATATATATATATGATAATTTTTTAAAAATAGCACCCCAACTATTCGAATATGACAATTTTTTTCTGATAGTATAATCTTTTTTCAATTTAGTCCATCGGCTATATAAAATTGATCCAAATAGTCCTTTGGGACTAAATTATGATCAAATTTGTAAAGCTGAATGACTAAATTTAGATCAATTTTATATCACAATTACAACATTAGAGATTATTTTAGATCAATTTTATATAGTTATAAAATTAATTTGAGCAACGTGATAAAACTAAATTGGTCATACACAATTAGTCTCAAGACTATTTTGATTTTTTTTGTTAAAATTTTAGGTTTTTTTTTTTTTAAATATGGACATTTAGGTCAGTTAGGACAAACTTATATATACAACACATACGTAAGTATCGAATCCAAGGTCTCTTAGCTTATAGTCAAAACTCTTAACCAAACAGATCAAGATGACCTGCGTCATACTCATCATATATAAATTTAGTAGTTTTGATATTACCATGCTCAAATTCTAGTGAAATTATTCTGTGTGGATACGAATATTATTCGAAGGCGAATCAAAGTGCGTCACGTCATCTCTTTGCTGTGTACCATGATTATGTATCCACTGTGTACCAGATAACGTTGTGTGTTCTAATACGCCTCGAGACTCCGAACGGTCCGCAAAGAATAATTTCTCTAAATTCTAAAGATAATATTCTCATCCAAAAAATCTCATTTATACAAATCTTATAAGCAATATCATAAAGGAACGCAAAAAAATATCATAAATTCAAATATTTTTCGAAGTCCTATTTATCGTTCTCTGTTGCTGAAGTCTGATTCTCCGGTTAATATTTCTGTAAAAGCTTCGTCTTACATATACAGCGGTGGGTTCCCGCCATTAATGCTCTGACCTCGACCACCCTCCAACTCCCCCATATATCTACAGCTAGCCCTCACAGGTAGAGCAATGAGCTCGAAGAGATGGGCGAAATGGCTGGAGAAGGTGAAGCGCCACAGCAGCCTGGGGCTATCTTGGTCTGGGAAGACTTGACGGCAGTTGTGGCCAATCCCGGAGCCCGGAAGCCGGTGAGGAAGCTGCTTCAAGGGCTTAGCGGCTATGCCTTGCCTGGTCGCTTGTTGGCAATCATGGGTCCATCTGGCTCAGGGAAATCTACTCTTCTGGACTCCTTGGCAGGTACTGCTCCTTTTTTTGTCTGGGGAATTTGGTGACCTAGAATGGAGAATTAATGGTATGCGTTGGTTTTTGTTGTAGGGAGATTGGGGAGAAATGTTGTGCTGTCGGGAAGTGTGCTGCTCAATGGGAAGAAACGGAGGACCGATTACGGTGTTGTTGTACGCTTCTGTTCTTTCTTTTTTTATGCTGTTTTGTTATTTCTTGAATTTATATTCTTTTGTGAAATCTCCCTTGATTTTCTTTTTAATACTATTAAATTGATCAGTTTATTATTGTCTCGAAACCTAGTTAGCTTGGTCGCTTGTAGGATGTTTGTTAGTTTGCTGGAAGACAAGAAAAGAGGTTGTTAGCCTACAAGTAGGATTCAACTCAGGTAGGATTTAGTAAAACCGGGTAATTTTATATTTAGAAAATCTTGAGCGGATCAAAATCTGAAAAATATTTGGCTTTTTTTTTTTTTTTAAGGATTTGAGATATTTAGCTATTCTTGAATCCTGTGAATGATGAAATTCAACAAATCATTAATTTAATTAATAGTGGTGCCGACATTTAGGGTTAATCAAAATAAAAGGATTTAATGTCCCAAAAATAGTGTTTAGCAGGATTTATAAAATCGATAAACTTGTGGATGTTTCACATGACGCGTGCAGATTGAGATCCCCAAAAAAAAAAGCTTTTGTGGCACTCTGAAAACCATAAAAAAATGACATTTTGGAGCTATTTTGAACACCTTGCATCCCGAGGGACCAAAAAAAAAAAAAAAAAACGCGATGTTTGTCGAAGTGTTATTAGTGGTTTCAGACACTGCATGTTAATTGAATCTGATTCATGTTACATCAACTGTATAAAACTATAAATGCCTCTGAATAATAACTTTAGTACTTAAGTTCCTTCCGTAGGTGAAGTAGATTGAATGGGCCTGAACCGACCTATGTCAGCTCAGCCAGGTCGTGGCTGGCTGGTCACTTCCTTGCATGTAACAATTGTTGCTGCTGTCTCCCATTGGAATCGATGAGATGACCACACTACTACTGCTCCCTTCTTGTCAATTGGGGAAGATCAATCCCCTCAAACGGTGACTAAGAAACCTGGAAAAGGATCAAAATGATCCCCTGACTAAAAAGTATTAAAATAGTCCTCAACTATATTAAAAGATCATTTTGGTCTCTCAAGTCTTTAAAAAATAAAAAAATATTATCACTGTGAGACTATATTTGTTCCTTTTTAAAGAGTTTAGAGATAAAAATGATTTTTTAATATAATTGGGGACTATTTTTGTCTTTCATAACGAGTGAATGGACCATTTTAATATTTTTCTCCTAAGAAATCAATGAAGTGAAGTTGCCAAAATTAGTGTGAATTGTTAAAGTTCTGATATGTATCAGAACAATATTTAGACTAAATAAGCTCTGTTCCATTTACTGACGTTGATCATCATATCTCGGTTGTATTGATCCCAAAGATTTGCGCTTGCAACATGTTAGCTCTCTGATTCAAGCAAGGCTAGATCAGTCATTAGCAGTCATTGCATGATTCTTGAAGGCCACGTGTTACTCTCTCCCATCAACCAATAAGGCTTTTCGAATTACACAAAAATGCTGGCAGAAACAATTTGTTGATAGCCTCCTTGCATGCTTATTATAGATGGCATGTCAGAGCACTGTCATTGGATTTTCATCTCCAATTATATTCAGAAATGCCAAGACCCACCTTGTTCTATTCTATACATATAAGGTCGTCAGTCAAATTTCATTGATTACTTCATTTTTCATCTCCTACCTAATGGCGGTGGCAATGCCGATTTAGTTTTAGAAGGTGCAGATGAGAGTATTTAGGATGGATATGGAATAGGAGGGAAAAAATTGATGAACAACGCTCGAGAGTTGAGAAAGGCTTTTTTTACTTTTGTTGCATGTTAGAAGTTGTGTTAGTAGAGAGAGATAATATCATCTTAATTATGAATTGAGAAACACAATCAGAAAAGTAAATAAAGCGAGTAGATGTTACATGATTTTTTATTGAAAATATGAAATTATTGAACTTATCCTAAATAAAAAAAAAACTTCTACTAAAAGTAGATATGAATTACAAAATGTCGCTATTTCTCAAACTCAATGAAAACATCAATAAAAAGCAATGTAAGTAGGCTTACATTTGTGTCATCTATTTAACAACACAATGAGGTTGAGCACTGATGAGTGATGATAGCCAATTTTTTAGGGAGTTGAGGATGGCATGACTTTAAAGTGACAAAATAAGAGGCATTGAAAGATTGAGGAGGCCTTTGAGGATGGTCGGTTTGGTTCTCCCCTAGGGGCAAAGTTGAAAATGTGGGACTATAGATAAAGTTACAATGAAAGGCTAGGGAGGCGATTATTGGAAGTTAGAATATCCTATTTTTAGAGTTAGAGAAGACACGACTTGTAGGTTGTGGGCAAGGAAGCATTTTGAGGTCATGGAGGTGACTGAGGATGGATAAAATACCCCTATGTTTGGAGGTATGAGCAACCCATCTTGAATTTAGGGGACAAGAAGGTCTAGGAAGATTACCAAGGTAATTAAGGATAGTTGGGTTCTTCTTCTTAGAAGTGAAGGTAGCACGAGCTTTGAATGATCGATGAGGTGGTGTTGTTGAATGTCATTGCTTAGCCAAGCCATTCTAGGATATTCCTTTATAGAGGACCATAGACACCCTTAGGCTAGGTTAGCCCTAATTTGCCTTAGGTGGTATCCATAACCCTTAGAATGAATACTCTAGATCTCCTAAACCTATTTGGAAGCATGACCCTTCACAAGGCCCCATTTGTGAAAGTTTAAAGTTAATCAAAAGCCAAAAACTCAAAAGTACCTTTAGATGGGCCCCTAAGTTGATTGGACCAATCATGGCCCAATCAACCCTGTATTGAATTAGAAGCTTCTTAGGGATCCTAGGACACTCCCAGATCATCTTGGATAAGCAGTGGAACCAAATGGTCTTCCCTAGATGAAAACCTAAAATAACTAAAATTCCCCAAATCACCCCAACTTTAGGATTTACCACAGCTGATCTTTGACCTACGGACTAATCCTAATGACCTTGATCTACTTTTGGACCCACTCCATGAGTCAAGGACTTAGTCATACCCTTTGACCAGAAGTCAAGGGAGATTTGACAAAGGTCAACCGTTAACCTTAATCTGAACCCAAAACTCTCA
This sequence comes from Dendrobium officinale, assembly GCA_019514585.1. Taxonomy (NCBI): domain Eukaryota; kingdom Viridiplantae; phylum Streptophyta; class Magnoliopsida; order Asparagales; family Orchidaceae; genus Dendrobium; species Dendrobium officinale. Next base: position 4,189,755 of record CM033683.1, on the reverse strand, counting down.
TCTAAGTCATTTAACCTGGGAATTAAATCTAAATGGTCCTAATAATTATTAGGAACACTTGGACTTATGGTAACCCTCTTTGATCATGGTCAACCCAGATTTGACCTAAAGCATAAAAGAACCCTATATCAAATCTAAATATTGAAAATTCATCAATTGGGATTTATTTTAGTCTAAGTTATCTTAATTCATTTTGAGATCACTTGAATTGATGGTTGACCCATGGTCAAACTCCTTTGTCCATGGTCAACCCAAATTTGACACAAGCTTTAAATAACACTCCTAAATTGAACCTAGGAGTCAAATTCAAACTAAATAGTCTCCTTGGCTTTGAGTCCAAATGTTTATAATCTATCTTAGGATCACTTGGACTCATGGTTGACCTATAGTTAAGCCCCTTTGACTATGGTCAACTTATATTTGACCCAAGACCCTGAAACCCTAAACAAACTCAAAATTTACTATTTTACCTTTGGCTTTAAATGACTCTAATCCATCTTAGAGTCACTTGAGGTCATGCCTAACCCATGGTCAAGCCACATGTGTTGAAATTATTGAAAACCCTTAAGCAAACTATTTTTGGTCAAACCCAACCTATGGGTCTTAGTTTTGATCCTAAATGATCCTAACCCATTCTAGGATCACTTTGGGTCATGCCTAACCCATGTTCAAGGATATTTGATCATGAGTAGTCAAAATTACTAAAAGACTCCTAAGGATACCTATCCTTGATTTTTTAGGATAAAGCCTAGTAAACTAAGCCCAAATCCAATCAAACTTGGTTTGACCTTTTCGTAGTCCCTGGGCTTTTTGCCCGGGTTAAAACCAATCCAATTGGGCTAGCTCAAAGGGTGAAACAACCCAAGACAAGCCAAATTCATCAACCTAAAAGTCTAAACCCAAAATTGAGCTACCCTTCCCCTTTTCTTGGCCAGCTATCCCCAACTGCCTTGTGTGGATCTCCACCATCTTCACACCTATGAATTTTCTCATGACAACTTGAGTTCAGATTAAACCCTTACGAAATTTTCAGTCTAGGATCTTTAGATAACTCTGAACTTAAAATAATTATGATAAATTACCCTTGATTTAAAAAAAAAAAACATGAGATTAAAATCAGATCCTCCCTCAATCTTATGAATTAGAGGGAAAATTTGATGAACCCTAAGGACCATGGTTTGCTCCTTCAAAAATTCATTAAAGGTTAAGCCCCATAAATCAACTCTAAATGACCCTAAATTTTTAGGGATTGATTAAGCTTTACAATAACTTTTGATTTTTCATAAGAATTTAAGATCATTTACTTAGAAAATTCTCAAACATTAGTTATAAGGTTAGAGTTGTGGACCTAGTAAACTTGCATACTTCACTAATAATTTAACAAATATCGTTAAAATATGAAATCATTTGCAATAGATTCTAAATTATTTGTAGAATTCAGAAAAAAATATTTCAAACCATTTTGAGGTTAAAAAATAAAATTTCTTAATTTTTGAGTAATAATTTAATTTTAAATCAATAAATCCTTAGAAATCATGGTTAATTCCAAATGAGTTGAAAATTTTATGGAACGATCCTCATCTCCATAGTGACTTGTAATTCAAATTTCATAAAATTTAACTTATTTGATAGGCCAAATCTTAAACTTAATTCCAATATCAATGAAACCCTAATTTATGTATTATTAATTATAAATTTATTAAAAAATAAAAGACCTTAATTATTATTTTTTAGCCAAAACTAATATTTGAAATTTAGTTGGGCAAAATTAGGCTAAAGCTCAAATCCTGATCGACATTCAGAACATTAAATTTACAATATTGACATATTGATTTACAATGATAGTCAAAACAGGTGTGATGCATAGAACAATAATGCTTGATTTTTTCAGAACCTAGTTCCTTCTAACATTAGGTTTTTTTTTCTAAGATGAAAACTCTATAAAATAAGGAATCAAGTAAAATTAATTAGAAAAGACATAGGAATTAAAACTTAAAAACTAAAAAGCCCCTTAAGACAACAAAATAATTAAAAGGAAATATTGCATTATCTAGAACCATTTGTGCACCCTTCATATTTGATATGTTTAGCTTCGGTAGCTAAGTTGGAAGTCTGATTCCTAAAAATAACGCTAGCCTAGCCTATTGTATTATATATAGACTTAAACATTATAGTTTTGAAGCTATTAGATTGATTTAGCTAATAGTTCTCTCTAGGGGATTGTAACTTTAGTAAAGTCGGGCTTTCTTCAACCCTTGATAGAGTAGTTATTGTAAAATCCTAGCCATTCCTTGTCATTTTGAATCACGACTAGGATGGGAATCCGTGGGAGGCTCACCTATTAAATCCCAGTCGTCTCTTGACATTTTGATCCCATGGTTTGGATGGGAATTAGTGGGAGGCTCACCTGGATCACACCAATCTCCTCCCATATTTAGTTGGTTGGTTTAGAAAGGATTATATTTGAGCAATTATGCATGATTTTATAATTATTTGTTTCTTTATTAAGTTGTCTTGTATAGATCTATATATATGGATAGCTTTGTGCAATAAAATTAATCATTTTCCCTCTCTAATTCTCTGAATTTAACATGGTATCAAAGCCGTCATTGCCATTGCTGAAATTTTGAATTTTTTTGTACTGTCGTGCCTTCATTGTTGACATTCCTTTGTTGTTGTCCTATCTATAACCAACGTAGCCTTCATTGCTGCCTTGCTTAATATAGCCTTCATCGCAACCATTTTCAACCACAATGTCTGAAGCAAATTCCTCCCAAAGTTTTGACCAAATGGAGGACTCTATGATGCACCAAGGTAGAGATCTCCAAAATATGCAGCCTTCCTATCGTTTAAATGGGAAGAATTATTTGAATTGGTCTCAATTTGTGAAGACCTACTTGAAAGGGAAATGAAAGTTGAATCTCCTCCTTGGGGTAGGACCAAAAAAGAAGGTGATCCTAATTTTTGGGCATTGGATGAAGCGGACTCCATGATTATGTCATGGTTGTGGAATTCCATGACTCCAGAAATTAGTGATACTTTGATGTTTCTATCTACTGCAAAGGACATATGGGATGCCGCCAGACAAACCTTCTCAAAGGCTCGAGATGCTGCCCTGATCTTTAAAATTAAGGTCAAGATGGGAAGCACAAAACAATGAATCAAAACTGTAACGGATTATGACACTTTTCTTTAAAACTTGTGGCAAGAACTTGATCACTAAAGATGCATAGAGACGAAGTGTCCAAAAGATGTTGTTATCCTAAAAAATTTTATTGAGAAAGATACCATGTATGACTTTCTTGCAGGATTAAATGCGGAGTTTGATCATGTTGGAGTTCAGATTCTTGGAAAAGAGGAGACACCCTCTTTAAACAAGACAATTTCTCTCATTCATACTGAGGAAAGCTGACGTGGGGTAATGCTAGAGCCAAAAGTAGTTGAAGGTTCAACAATGGCGTCAACCAAAGAGGTACCATGAAAGGAAAAAGTCAAAAAGGTAAGGATTCCTCAAAATCTAAAGACAAAGACTCCCTTTGGAGCAGTTATTGCAAGAAATCAAGACACACAAAGAAGACATGCTAGAAGATACATGAAAAGCCCTCAACTAAGAAGTGGAATGAAAGAAGTGGACAAAATGGCACATCACAAGCCAAAACTACAATAAATCATCCTAACCCAGAAATGTAGTCTAGCTTTAGAGATATCAATAAAGAAGAAATTGATAAACTAAAACAATTTCTAGTATCCCTTGAAAAAAACCTGCATCTTCTTCTCTTGCACTTTTTGGTAAGTTTTCTATATCCATTGGATTAACTGCCTCTAAAAATCAATTGAAAGGATTATAGATCATTGACTCAAGAGTCACAGATCACATGACACCCTTCACTATCCATTTCATCAACTATACTCCTTGTCCAAGTGACAAGAAAATCATCACTGCTGATGGTTCTCTTACCACAGTAGCAGGCCAAGGAGACATACCCTTATCTTCCTCCTTCACTCTAAAAAATGTGCTCCACGTACCTCAATTATTCACAAATCTAATCTCTATACAAAAACTTATCAGTGATCGTAATTGTCAGTCTTATTTAACCCTACTTGTTGCTTATTTCAGGACCAAAGATCGGGGTAGAAGATTGGACTTGCTAACGAGTGTGATGGATTGTACTACTTAGAAGAGCTGAACAAATCTAATATTATCAATAATTGCTATTCTATGTTATCCCTATTTGATAAAAAATATACTATTTTGCTTCACCATTTTAGATTAGGACATCCATCTTTTGATATCTTAAGAAATATGTAACAAAAACTTTTTTATTAGTTGAAAAATGAATCTTTTCATTGTGAAACCTATGAGTTAGTCAAGCATAAACGAATTCCTTTTTCAAACAAACATGAGAGATGTAATACTTCATTTTACCTTATTCATAGTGATATTTGGGGACCCTAAAAAATTCCTAATGTCTTAGGAGTCCGATGGTTTGTATTCTTCATTGATGACTATACTAAAGTCTCTTGGATCTTTCTCCTAAAAAATAAATCCAATGTTAGCACTATCCTCCCAATTTTTCATACCATGATCCAGAACCAATTCGGGATAAAATTAAGAAAATTTCATTCAGAAAATGCTAAAGATTACTTTAATCAATCCCTGTCCTCCTCCTTTTCCAAAAAGAAGGTATCATTCATGAGTTTTCCTGCATTCATACCCCACAATAAAATTGGGTTGCAGAAAGAAAAAATGATCATCTTCTAGCCTCCATCTGTGTGCTTTTATTCCAACACAATGCACCCAAATTCTAAGGGGGGAAGCCCTCTAACTATCATATCTCATAAATTGACTACCTTAAAAAAACTTGAAACTTTAAACACCAATGAATATTCTATCTTCTTTTTCCCCCGAATTCCGAACTCATAATAACCTTACACCCATAATCTTTGGGTGTACTACCTATGTTCATATGCATAGCCAAAATAAAAAAAAAATTAAAAATAAAGAGCACTCAAATGTATCTTTGTTAGATATTCATTCACTCAAAAATGTTATAAGTGTTAGTATCCCCGCACCGAAAAAACTCTTATATTTTTTGACATTACCTTTGATGAATAAAAATCCTATTTCACCAAACCTCATCTTCAGAGGGGAGACTGTAATTAAGAAAGATGAGGAAAGTGAGTTTTTCCCCTCTTGACCTTCTAGCTCCACCTCAAATCAATCCACAAAAATCAAAATCAAAACCAGGGAAACTGAGAATAAAGTTGTTATAGATAACAGTAGGTTTGGGCAAGTGTATTCCAGGCGTACAAATCTAAATTATGCTCCAGAGCAGATTTAAGAATCTAAACCGTCTTATGAAATTGAGGTAAACACAAGTTCACCAAAAACAACTCCCTTGTATCTTTTAACCAACTTTGTATCCTTCCATAACTTCTCACTGTCACACAAAAATTTTTAGGTATACTAAATGATATTTATATTCCTAACAATATTTCTTAGGCCTTATCTAATGAAAATTGGAAAAGTGCCATGAAAGATTGAATGCATGCCTTGGAAAAGAACAATACATTGGAGATCACCGACCTACCAATAGGAAAAAAATCAATTGGCTGCAAATGGGTGTTCTTTGTGAAATACAAAGCTGATGGTATATTGGAAAGGTATAACACAAGAATGGTGGCGAAAGGGTACACTCTGACGTACGACATTAACTACAAGGAAACTTTTGCACCGATGGTCTAGATGAACACCGTGAGGATCCTGCTCTCTCTAGCTACTAATTACAACTGGCATCTGGAACAGTTAAACGTCAAAAATGCATTCCTACACAAGAACTTGGAGAAAAAAATATTTATGGAGATTCCACCAGGATTTAAGGAGAAATCTGGGGGTAACAAAGAGTGCAGGTTAAAAAAGGCTCTATATGGGCTCTATATGATTTTAAATTGCATGGATCGAGTATCATAAGAATTGATTTAATTGACATTAAAAAGGAAAAGCTAAAGTAAAATGTAGCTTGAAGATAAATATGTATGATGGAGCATTGACTATTATATTATGAGTGGTTGGGAGGCTTCCAATCATAGTACCGTTAAACTAAAGGTCACCACCATGATTTTAACATGTTGATTTTACTACGAATGCTTTTAATAAAAGAGATTTAAATAAGTTACTCTATTTTATGTTCTTTTTAGATGACATTATTGATAGATGCGAGATCTCTTGCAAGGAAGATTTTTTTTAAGAGACAAATTTAGGTTTGGTAGGACACTAATCATTTTGTGATATCCTACTCTAGTGAACGTGAAATCAATAATTTATCAATTAATATTGTTGGAAGGTCAACTGATATATAGATGTGATGATTTTAAGTGCCTTAAAGTTTTTAGGTAAAAGAATGTAGATATAAATAAGTATATATCTTCTACATTTAAAATTAGGTGGTTAAAAAAGGGAAGTAACCTAGAAATACTTTATTAAAAAATCATGATATAAAAGATGGGTTTATAAACTACAGTTATATTGGTTATATTGCATGGATCTAATTATCAATAAATAAAGAAGTTGATGACTTTTAAATTGAGTGTTATAGAAAATATAATCTTAGGATGGATTTGTTGGTAAACAAGGAAGTATTTAGTGATATGATTTTAAAATAGTTAATAGAATAATAGTGGAAATTATTTTAGGTGGCTTTGGGTATAATAAATGGCAAAAGATGCACAAATATAATGGGATTTAACAAATTGGAAAGAATTGAAGGTAGATTATGTCGATTTTGAATTTGTCTGTGGATGATACTCGACCTTCATGGTAAGGCTTGACTGGGTAAGTGCAAGTGAGTAAGAATTTGGGTGAGGATGGAGAGTAAGGAATGGAATTGGAGAATAGAAAAGAATCTAAAAATTGATCAATGACTTAGAGCTTTTGAATTGACAGAGTTTCCACTATCAGAAGAAGGAAAAAATGTTCCCCTTGACCATTCCTCTTGACCCCTTACTTATAAGGTTAAGGGAGTTACATGAAAGACTACAAAAAGAAAAAGTCAAAAAGTTACAATGCTACATATTCCACAAATACAATGCTACAAAACACTCTAGAGACGTGTCACCCCCTGATCGGATGAGGGATAACCTGGGTTGAGGACTGATCTTTGGGTGAGTGAGATGGTGTTGAGTATGCGCTGAGCGAATTTAGAAGAGGGTGAACTCCGTGGCTTCAAGCAAGTCTGCAAGTTGATGCAGAGCAGGACGAGCCCGAAGATATGATGCTGACTAGAAGTCGCTGGGATCTGTAACAAGCCTTGAATCATTTTGATGGAATGGGTGAGTCAGCTGAGGTAGCTGAGAAATTGATTTGTGGTAGGCGCTTATAAGGCGAGTTGGGAACCCTAGGCAGGCACTTTCCTGTAAATGAGTTGGATGGAGGGGTGGTTGCTTTGAGAGAGAGCGAGTGATTGATAGTGGAATCAGGGCATCTAGCGGATAACTGACTTGGCAGGGAACTTCTTAGTCACCTCGTGTGGGGTGAGCTTTCTGGTGACCTTGACAAGTGACACATGTTGATTTGAAAGGCAAGTCCCCCTTTCATGACATGCTGGATTCCTGTTAAATGTATGTGAAGGCATATATAGATTACTAGTAAATTTTCTATAAACTATTTCAAAAGGACTTGTGAAAAATTGAGTTAATGCCTAACAAAAAACTCAACAAGAATGAGCTGAAGAGAATCCATAAGGCTCAACCCAAAAGTAGGGATAAACAAATAAAGCTGATTATTACAACCCGCAACATGGAAAAATAACATCCTCCAACCATTGTGCCAGGATCCTTTCACAATCATATACTTTATTCATTTGAATTTGATCAAGGTTGCTATGAAAACTAAAGCTGAGATGAAAAACTGTCACATCTGATCGGCTAGTTTTGGACTGTGGCACTGATTATTATTATTATTATTGGGTAAATTTTGTTAATATGGGCTTGAATTTCTTGTGATATACATAACTTTTTTTCCCTTCTCATGGTGAAACTTTAGCATTAATGATGGTTCAGGGCATGACAAATCACATTGATTCTCGTACTTGTGAATGTTAAAGTGGCTATAGCTGTCTTTTATTCCATGTGTAGCAATCAGAAATCAGTAATACTGTGCTAATTATTATATGATTCCTTAACTTCTTTAAAACTGAATCTGGCAATGTTTGAGAAAAACGACTCGAGTTGTTTAATTCATTTTTAAACTTTCAAACAGGATCAACAAGCAGGTGAAATTCTCCTTGAATTTCAGAAATGTTATTTAATTATTAGTTTGTCATCTGAATGCTGTCTGTTAGGATCTTCATCGTCGAGCATTTAGTAACCAGTAAGTGCAGGAAGTTTCCGTGCATTAGGATTCTCCAATGTTTAGTTTGGTAAAAGCTGCTAATGTCTTCACATCACTGATGAAATTATTATGATTAACGATGCCCCCCCCCCATATGATGTTAACAGCTCACAACTAAATCACAACATTTTCACCAAATTACTAAGGCGATCTCTGTGTCGTCACTTCGAATATTAGTCTTTGAATTTTTATATTGCCTCATCAAATAATCTTTCTTTGGGAAATCTTTAAATTTTTTTTTTTGGGAAATCAAATAATCTTTCTTGTACTCAACAGTTCATATCACATCTTATCACAACAGTTTTTTCATGGTAAAACAATAAAAGGTGCAGCATTAATTTACTATTTCATTTTGGAAGTTTGTCATCATTCTTGTTTATATGGACTATGGAGGAATTAATGATTTTCTTAATTCGAGGTTGATCACTAACTATGTAGCATTTCAGTAATACTTAGATTCATTCTGTCATGTAACTTTTTGTTCTCTCTATAACTTACTGGAATGTTGCTTTCATATTCAATTATTCTCTTGAAAAATATGTTCATTTCCAATGTTCTTTTTATGTGGCAATCTTTATCTGCATGAATCTCAGTCCTTTGATATTTTGTAGGCCTACGTGACGCAAGAAAATGTTCTTCTGGGAACACTGACTGTTAAAGAAACCATAACATACTCGGCACATTTAAGGCTTCCTTGTAGCATGACCAAGAAGGAGATAGAAAAAGTTGTGGAAACAACAATCGAGGAGATGGGCCTGGAAGATTGTGCAGATGGACTAGTAGGGAACTGGCATATGAGGGGTATTAGCGGGGGAGAGAAGAAGAGGCTCTGCATATCACTGGAACTTCTTACAAAACCTCCTATTCTCTTCTTGGATGAACCCACTAGTGGACTTGATAGCGCAGCAGCTTTTTTTATCATCCAGGCGCTTAGGCAGATGACTCGTGATGGAAACAAAACCATCATTTCCTCCATTCACCAACCAAGCAGTGAAGTTTTCGCACTCTTTGATGATTTGTACCTTTTGTCAGGTGGAGAAACTGTGTACTTTGGAGATGCAAAGCTGGCTACTAAGGTATAGCCCAACTCATTATTTAATCTTAGGCTTCGTTTGGGATGACTTTTTTACTGCTTCTTAAAGCTGCTTTTTAATTAAAAAATAAATATTTTTGTACTAGAAAGCAGCTTTAAGAAGCAGTAAAAAAACCGTCCCAAACGAAGCCTTAATCCATTCACTAAACGACCTTTTTCCTTTGGACAGTTTTTTTCAGAGGCGGGCTTTCCCTGTCCTGTCAGAAGGAACCCATCAGATCATTTTCTTCGATGTATTAACTCTGATTTTGACCGTGTGAATGCTACGCTAAAAGGATCAATGAAGCGTATTACAGTATGTGTGGCACTACGTCCATATTAATTTCTCTTCATACTTGAAATCTCACCCCCTTACTCCCTTCTTTCCCTAGTTTGATTTGAAAATTCTTTATGAGTTTATGTAAATGTCATATTTACAATTTATGCTATCTGTTATGTAGGAGGTTGAATCTTCTTCGGATCCCCTGTTGAGATTAGGAACGATGGAGATCAAAGCATTACTTATCGATAAATACAAAAGCTCAGAGTATGCTATGATGGCTAAAAGGAAGATTGCTGAGATATCCAAGATTGTATACTTCTGTCATTTTCAACAAGAATTTAATTTTAATCCATCAAATGCAAGCAAAATTTAAATTTTTTTCAGATTGGGTAACATTGTTAGTGATGATTAAATAGTGTTTAACTCTTAAGTGTGTTACTTATCCTTTATTTCTCTAAGTAATTGATATGATTAAGTCTGTTTAATTCAGGAAGGCTTCACGGTGGAATTTCTTAAGGGCAGTCTGGCTAGCTGGTGGAAGCAGCTCAGAACATTGACAAGTAGATCTTTTATCAACATGCGCAGAGACATTGGCTACTATTGGTTGAGGATCATAATCTATATAGTTGTATCTCTCTGTGTTGGTAGTATATACTTTGATGTGGGGACAAGCTACACTGCTATACTGGCCCGGGCCTCTTGTGGATCATTTATTTCTGGCTTCATGACCTTCATGTCCATTGGTGGTTTTCCATCCTTCCTGGAAGAAATGGTGGTTTTTTATCATGAAAGGAAAAATGGACACTATGGTGTAGCTGTATATACTCTATCAAATTTCCTTTCAGCTTTTCCTTTCTTGGTTGCAGTTTCCATTGCTACAGCAAGTATCACCTTCTTCATGGTGAAAGCCCACAATGATTTCCCTCACTATGCTTACTTCGCCATCAGTATCTATACTGGCATTGCCATAGTCGAAAGTATAATGATGGTTGTGGCATCTGTTGTTCCCAATTTTCTGATGGGCATTGTTGCTGGAGCTGGAATCATGGTAAGCAGTTATGGTTTATAAAGGCTTCGTTTGGGACGGCTTTTTTACTGCTTCTTAAAGCAGTTTTCTAGTACAAAAATTTTAGTTTTTTATTAGAAAGCTGTTTTAGGAAGCAGTAAGAAAGCCGTCCCAAACAAAACCAAAATCATAGAAAAATCAGTTATTTTGTAAGTATTCTCTCCCTTCCCACTCTTATATGTAACATTGCAGGGAATTGTCATGATGACCGCTGGATTCTTCCGTTTGCTTAGAGATCTTCCCAAGCCCATATGGCGATATCCAATTTCTTACATGAACTATGGTGCATGGTTGCTTCAGGTAATGTTTCTATTCAACATTACTGCTGCTCTCAATCTCGTTTGGTTGGCCGCAAGTTCTCCATTTCCGATTTCAATCGGTGAAAAAACTATTATTTTACTTTTTGTTTACGCTACTTTTTCAAAATAACTTTTCCTACACCTCCGTAATTCGCCGATCTGAGAAGAAAAAAAATATGCTTCTTCGTTGTAATACCTCCGTTTAACAACGCAAAAAACGTCGGGAGCAACCAAACGAGACCCTCAGCTAAAAAGAAAGCTTCCTAAAGTGTCAATAGGATTGGCATCGTTAGAAAAATACTGAACTTATATTTTCTCAGGGAAATTACAAGAATGACTTCATAGGCGCAACCTTTGATCCTCTGGTGCCTGGTGATCCAAAATTGTCAGGAGAATTTATTCTATATGATACCTTTGGGCTTACCTTGGACCAATCAAAGTGGATAGACTTGTTGATAGCCGTTATAATGCTCATAGTCTATAGGATTCTCTTCTTTCTCATTATCAAATTCAAGGAGAGCACCACTCCTTTCTTCAGAGAGCTCAATGCCAAAGTTACAAGTCTAAGGAAACCTTCCTTCAACCTGAGGAAAAATTCCTTCTCATTATCAAATGGTACTCAGCATCCAATGGCTCTACAAGAAGGTCTGAGCTCTCCACTTCCATGACAATTTTACTACACTGCCAAACCTTTCATACCTTAAAAAAGGAGAAAAAAAAGGAGAGATAAATAAATCTTGTGATTTAAGAAGCATTAGGGTTATATCATATTGTGATTGTATAAACTGTGTAATGTTAAATCCGTGTACTTTTTAAATCCATTCTTGCTCCTGTATTTTATGCGGAGGTCGGACCCAGCTCACATTCAGAGGCAAATCAGGTGCAGCCATGTTAGCAGTATCGAGTAGTATCAAACCGCGGTACACCGCAAAGGGGTGATGTGGCGCATTCTGGTTGGTCTTCGGACGACATTCGGCGTCCGCACATAATAATTAATCTTATTTTAGAGGAGCATTACTGATAAATTTACCTCTCTTTTTTTCATTGATTGGTTTATGATATCTTAGAATATTCATAGGCTTGATGTTTGAAAGGGTCTTTGAATATGGCCATATGGGCGATTTGTTTATGCTGATGAGAGAAGATTCATTAGGGTTTCTATTCCCTTCCTCTGTGCAATTAAATAGCTTGTGGAAATATTGAAAAAGGATTTCCAAACATTTACTAATCATCTTAAGCCTTAATATTTTATCAAGATAGCTTTGAATCTTATATGAATGGTCAATGGTGTCTTAATACAATCATCAACTTGTCAATATCTTTATATTAAAAGGGATGAGAAAAATAATCGAAGTAGATTAAATTATTAGCTGTAGTATAAGAAGTTTAATTAAATAAAGTAATTTAAATTTTAAAATCAAATTTGTATTATGTGTTAAATTCAAATTGATTTAATGGTTCAATTTTAAATATACTTAAATTTATATTTATCATAAAATCCACAATTGCCAACTCATAAATTAATGTATATTAGTTTAGAATATAATAAAAATACTTTGCAGTGTCATTTAAGTATGTTTTTTACTCTTTTTGTTACATTTTTTCCAAAAAAAAAAAAGGCTATAAATGAGTCAACAAGAGATCTGATTTAGAAAAAAAATAATTTAGGCAAAATTTTAAACTAATGATGGTTAAGAATGTTATTAGTCAATTAAGCATTGCTAAATAAAAATTTAAAATTAGGCAAAATTGCTCATTTAACAGTCAAATTGCTTTAAAAAAAAAAAAAAAAAAAAAAAACAGTCAAATTGCTAGTCTAGTCAACATAAAAGTAAATTTAAAAAAATTGAAAATAGCTAGCCCAGTAGATTGTGATCATAACAAGTCACCTCTTAAACATGCAACTTGCTACAATAACACAAGTATTTTTTTAACATTTTTTTTATTTTTTTTCAGTGAATAAATTAATTATTATATAAATTAAGTTGGTAACAAAAAATATGTTTCTAAAAAATCAATAAAATGTAAAAAATAATGATATTAATGTAGTAAATCACCTGTTTATATATATATATATATATATATATATATATATATATATATATATATATATATATATATATATATATATATATATATATATATATATATATATTATGCTGATCGGATAGCAAGTCGCTCGTTAAACATACAACTTGATAGTTTTAAAATTTTCTTTTATGATACTTCATTATATAATTAATTTTTTAATAATACCTACCTTAAAAATTTGCCCTTTATTTGCAATTTTTAATATTGTTTATGAATTGTTATTGTAATTTCAAATATTCAATTTATTCTTACTAAATTTATAAAAGTTTTAGAATTTTCTAGTCAATATAGCACCCAGTTGTTTATGAGATTGGGATCAGGTTGACTGTGAAGGTGCAAGGTGGCTTTCACATGGAACCAATTCAATCTAGTTAGCTTTGACCTTTGATATTTTTATGGGTCCCACTTCTTGTAAATTTTGTTGACTAATCAATCGTATGGGCCCCGCATAAAATAGCCGTTGTGGATCATTTTCCGGAGTGATATGACTCGGTTATTAATGCAAATGGAAATATTTGACTTTTCATGTTGATAATTAATTAATTACCTAAGTTAATTATATATTTAAAAAATACATCTTAAATTTTTTTTTATTATTATTTTTGTGGTGATAATGTAAGACATGGCTTTTAATGATAATGTGAAAGCTCCACCTCAAATAAATCTTTTTCTAAACTTATCATCATCTTCAAATTTACTCTAGATCTCATTTTTATTGCTATGTAGCTTGATTATTGAGCTCATATTTGAGTTCATCATTATTATTTCTCATATGGACTGACTCGGTATCAAAGATGTTAGATTATTCGATTTTGAACGTCCCATTATGAACATATCATGGTCGCATATATACCTCCTTTGATGGATATCAATCACTTGTATACAAGAAGTAACTCGTCAGTTGAGATTGTTCTTGGATATGGTCGAGAAAAATTGGAATAAAAAACTTGCTCCTTTAGGAGATCTCGACCCCTACAATTAAAATAAATCTTATTTGAAGATAATTTTCTTATAGGAGACATCTTATGATAACTACAATCAACTTGCTTTTCTATTGATGCTCATGGGTATATAGTACATTTATCAACTAATGTTAAACTTCTATTGCAATTCTATAAGAGTTTTTCAAAGCCCACAGATTTCTAGTAGCTTATTCCTAAGCTTTTCTCTTTCCAACAACTAAGTTAGTGATTTTGTTATTTTGCTTGCATTTAGATATAGCGCTACACCCACCACTGTTTGTCTTGGTGGTGAAGATCCGGTTGGGCAAAGCCCAGGTCTGTGGTTCGAATCCCTTGGCAAGCAGTGAAAGCCTTAAGTGTTGGCCCGTGTAAATTGGTGTGGGTTGCATGCTAGGTCGACCGGGGTTTACACTGGCCTAAGGACAGTGGTTCCTCGTCACAAAAAAAAAAAAAGATATAGCGCTACATGCACCTGATTGATGTATTCTTTTCAATGGTGTTGCGATCTCTTAACATCAGATAAACTTACTAATATTTGATGATCAAACATGAATGGATGCTTAAATGGATTTCAAGTTAGATAATAGTTTGTTTTGAGGATAATAACAAAAATAAATTGACATAAGGATAGGTGTGAACAAGTGGGGTTTCAAAGATATCAATAAGAGCTCAAGGTAGTTTTGAGTTCGCCGCAAAAAAAACATGGTGATGCTTTTGGCATCATTGTCGACGAGGTCTAAGGCTAGGACCACCATATTGTTTGGGGATGGTTTGTTATGTCGCAAGACGTAAATTGAAAGAATTGACTATTTTATCTTTTAATCGTCTAAAAGAACTTCTATAAAATCATCAATGTGTAATTTGAATAGTCTAGTAAAATCAAATCTATATATCATATACATAAATTTTTTTCATTATATTCATTCCCCAAAATCAAATTACAATAGCTACGAGATCATTTAAATCAATAATCTATCTAATATTGTTGACTACAAAAGAATAAAAAAAAAAAAAAAAAAAAAAGAGAAACCTAGAAATCTCAATTTGTCACACTTCATAGAAATTTGACCCATTTCCTGACATGAAATCAATAAATCATATAATGAGCTTACAAAACCCATTAGAAGCCCAAAACTCACTAAAGCTTTCAATAAAAAATTTTAAAATTAATATGTTATATTGTATCAATTTTCATTATGAAATAACGGAAACCTTTTGAGTAAAAAAGAAAATGTTTTCTTTCATGAATACATATATGTTTTGTATATTTTGATCAAATATACAAAACATAAAAACATAAACCACATAAAGAAAAAATAAAGTAGCATATGAATGAAATACAATTTTGATGTATACTAGATGAAAATATCACTCAATCAATAGAATTAATAGCATTCAATGTCTTGAATAATCAGTCATTAATAGTATGACAAGATATGATCAATAACGAAATGCAAGAATCATTACACTTAAATTTATAAACCAACAATAGGTGCTAGGTCAACTGGGATTGGGGCTGCTAGGGTTTCTCTCCCGCCGCTTTGCTCTCGCCTGTTTTGCTCTTGCGCCTCCCTTTCCTCCGGCTGTCGCCGGAGGCCTCCGCCCGCCTCTACACCCCCTTTTCTTCCATGGAAGCTCTTTCTTCCATGGATTTTCCCCCGCTTACCTTGCATGCAGGAGGTCCTTCTTCCTCTTTGCCCCCTCGCAACTGGAAAAATATTGTGGTTGATGCTGAGCCCGTGTCCAAGGATTTACCGCTCTCTTTTCTTCCGCTAGAACCCGACATCATTCCTTTTGCTGGTGAAAGGCTTATAAAAGGTGCAGAAAACTGGAATCTCTGCCTGGTGGGCTATTCTATTGGCAGACGGCCATATTATGAAGCTCTCCTAGGTGCTATTCGTAAAATTTGGACTTTAAAAGGTTCGATGCAACTTTTATCTCTTTCAGATGGATTTTTTCTGTTACGTTTTACTACCATGGAAGATTTTGAAATGGCTTGGTCCAAGGGGGTGTGGTTCTTCTTGGGTAGGCCTTTCCTCCTTCAGAAATGGTCTCCTAAATTCCGTCCCAAATGTGAAAACTTCACCTCTATACCCATTTGGGTCAAAATCCATGATCTACCCTTGGTGTGTTGGAACTCTGAAGGAATATCTCGTATTGCAAGTAAGATTGGAATCCCGCTCGCTGTTGATGCTCTTACCGCTCAGCGTACCCGTCTCACCTTTGCCCGGGTTTGCATTTAAGTTAACGCGGATGCAACTTATCCTGAAGAAATTCCAATTTCGATTGAAGATGATGTTTTTAGCTTGAAAATTCAATATGAGTGGAGACCTACACCTTGTGAACACTGCAAATCTCTTGTCCATTCATCTTCGGTATGTCCTTCAAAACCGGAGACTGTCCCTACGAACACACCTGCGGTTCTTCCGCCGATCAACACTATTCGAGGCAGGAGTAAGAGTAGAAGGCCTCAGGGTAGAAACTTACCTATTTCTCCTACTATTCCTCCTTCTCTTACTCCCTCTTCTGTAATACAAGCTGAGAAGCATACTATCTCACAACCCAACCCCACAGCTCTTTTGAATACTCCTGCTGAGCAGGCTGTCCTGCTTCCCCCAAAGCAATTGATACCGCAGACACAAAATCCCAAGCCTCAGGACTTGCCAGTTGCCACAAACAACGCTCCACCTACCACTACTCCACATAATGATCCACCAGTTTCCAATATACCGAATTTAAATTCTCCACACGACATTGCTACATCATCTTCTTCTTCATCACTGCCCAAATACATACCTCCATCTCCAAAAGTTAAATCCCCCAACAAATTTGACGCCTTGAATTTACTTGAGGAGGACCCGAGTATTTCTGATGAAACTTCTTATCAGAACTCTGATCAATTTCCTCCGTTCAATGGAAAAGAAAAGGATAAGGAGTCGGCTCAAAAGCAATCAGGAAAGCCAGGGAAGAATGCTAAGGGGAAGCAAGCCAAAAAGGCCCCCAACCAAACACGCTAGATATGTCTGTTCCTATAATTGCCTGCTGGAATATTAGAGGGTTTAATAGTCCAGACAAGGTTTTTTGCTGTAAGCACTTAGCTTCTTCTTTTAGACTTGACATGATCTGTTTGCTGGAAAATAGGATTCAAACCTCTTCTCTTCTGAATCCTTTCTTTACTGAATCTCATGTGATCTTCCCTTATGAAGACTCCTGTCATAATTTCAATGTGACTGCCCCTGGTAGGATATGGATTAAGTGGAACTCCTCCACTCTTAATTTTTCTCCTACTATCATCTCTCCTCAACTTATATCGGGTACTGTGGATAGAGCGGGTTATCCTTCTTTTACTTTAACTGTCATTTATGCTGAAAATGATAGAGAGAGTAGATCTTCCCTCTGGGAAATGCTTAGAATTTGTACTGCTTCTCATACTGCTCCCTGGATCATCATGGGAGACTTCAACTGTTGTAGGTTTACTTCCGATAAATTGGGTGGTAATCCCCTGTCTCACCGCCAGCTGGGAGAAATGAACTCTGTCATTTTTGATCTCAAACTCGTGGAATTACCCTCTGTTGGTAATGTCTACACATGGTTTAACCAGCGTCAAAGTAACCCTATTCACATTAAGTTAGACAGAGTTTTGGTAAATTACATGTGGGCATCTGTTTTTCCTAACTCCTACTATTCTGTGCAAGCTTCTTCTTGCTCAGATCATTGCCCCTTAATACTTCATACTTCTGATGCTGTCTCCCGGCACCACAGATTTCTTTTCAAAAACTTCTGGACTCAACTTGATGGTTATTGGTATATTCTGTTGGAGGTTTTTTCTGCTCAACCTATTGGCAATCCCATGGCGGATTTTTGTTCCAAACTGAAGCGTTTTAAAAGCCGTATTAAACTTGAACCTTGGGCCAATTCCAATGCCATTAAAGATCAGCTGGAATATTTGCACCGCAGACAACTAGAATGTCTTGAGCAGATCAATCTTGATCCTCACAATGATGACTTGGTTAGGCATCTTAAGAGCATTAACCACAATATCTCTAAAACCTCCTCTCTCCATTCTTCATGGATCATTCAACGGGCCAAGGCCTCGTGGCTCTCTCAGGGAGAGGACAACCTCAAGTTTCTGTATGCTAAAATTAGGCGCAGGAAAGCTTATAGTAATGCTGCTGTCAATTTGGGTACATCTTCTAATCTCTCTAAACCTGAGGCTATTTCTGATATCATCAATCATTTTTATAAGCTTTTCAGTCCTCCCCTTATTGAGGATTTGAACATGGACCTCTTCCCACCTGGTAACACTCTTCAACCTCTACTTGCCGATACTCTTATTTGTCCTGTCACAGATGATGAAATTAGGCAATCTGTTTTTGATGGTGCTGCTTCATCCTCCCCGGGTCCTGATGGTTTCAATTACTACTTCTACAAGCGTAGCTGGCACATTATTGGCCCTTGGGTTTGTAAGGCTGTTAAATTCTTTTTTGTTAATGGCACTCTAGCAACTGGCATTAAATCTACGGCTTTAGCACTAATTCCCAAAACCAAGCATGCATCCTCTTTTGCTGATTTCAGGCCTATTGCCCTTTGCAATGTGATATATAAGATCGTCTCTAAAATTTTGGCTTCTAGGCTTAAGCTCATAATGCCTTTAATTGTCAAGGAGAATCAAGCTGGATTTATTAATGGAAGAATATCTACTGATAACATTATCTTGGCTCAAGAACTTCTTTCTTTTGCTAACACTAAAAAGAAAAACATTTTTTGTGCTAAGTATGATATCCGTAAGGCTTTTGATACAGTATCAAAGGAATTTGTGCTGGCTAGACTTGTTCAAAAAGGAATCCCCTCTTTATTTATCACCTGGATTAAGGCTTGTATCTCTGATGTAAATTTCTCCATTGTGATCAAAGGGGCTCTTGTGGGATACTTTACATCCTCGGCTGGGCTAAGGCAGGGATGTCCACTAAGCCCGTATCTATTCTGTATTGTGATGGATGCTTTTTCCTCTCTTATTGATCATCTGCCTTTTGTGGGAATCACTCATGGTAATTTTAAGATTAGTCATCTTCTTTATGCTGATGATTTACTTGTTTTCGGTGAAGCTAGTCTAAACAACTGTAGGCATCTTAAGCATATTATCAACTGCTTCTCAAAAGCTTCTGGCCTGCATATAAACCTTGATAAAAGCTCCATCATGCTTCCTAGACACTTTGTGAATGTGGACATGATATGTAGGGCCCTTAGCTTGGCTCCCAAAGATATCACTACCTATCTTGGTATACCTATATCCTTCAAAAGGCTTAAAATTTCTGATTTCTCTCCTCTCATGGAAGAAATTACTAAGAAACTTTCAGGATGGAATGCTAACCTGTTATCATTGGCTGGTAGATTACAATATCTCAAATTCACTATGTTAAACTCTATAGCCTATTGGATCCGGGGAGCTATTTTACCAAAGGCGGTCATGAAATACTTTAGAAAAGTTGCCTCTAAGTTCTTATTTTTTTGTGATATATCTGCTACTAATAAGTTGCATTTGGTAGCATGGGATACTGTATGTAAACCTAAAGATAAAGGGGGGCTTGGGATCCCCAGCATCTTGGCTCTCCACTATGCTTTTAACTGCTCCTTAATTCATAGGATTTACACTCGTAAGGCCCCTCTTGCTGACTGGTTTTTAATGACCTATTTGTCTCCCTGGAAGCCGCCTGATACTAAGGCTACTAAAATGTGGAAAAGCATATGCTTAACAGCTCAATCTACTAAAGCCAACTGGATTCTTAACATTACACCTACCTCCCAATTCTCTTTTGTTTGGGATTACTGGTGCAACAACAATCGTATTGTGGAACTTCATCCTAATGGTTCCAATTTTGGTAAGCACGTTGTTAGCAATTTCATTGCGGATGGGGTATGGCAATTTCCTCCTGGCATGCCTACTGATTTGGTGAACTTAATTGTTAATGTCAGTATTACTGATAACCAAGCTCCTTGCTTGATATGGAATGGTAACCCCAAAGCAAAATTCTCTGATTTTGTTAAAGAATTTTACAAAACCTTGCCCCTTTGTGCTTGGTCCGGATACGTGTGGCACAAAAGACACATTTTGAGATATTCTGTATTTACCTGGCTTACTATTGTGGGAGGCCTAAAAACTGCTTGAGAACTCAACAAAAGAAACATTGGTGTGGATCTTAAATGTTCTTTCTGTCAAAGCTATCCTGAAAGTTCTGCACACTTATTTTTTGACTGCTCTTTCACCCACTCTATTATTACATCTCTTGTGCCGGAATGCAATGTCATTTTGCTTAGGCCTAATCTGCTGCAGCTTTTTGACTGGGTTACTGATTACCCCAATTTCTCTTCGCATACTAAGAGAATTTATGTTCTTACTATATGCTGCACTATCTACTATGTTTGGCGTGAAAGAAATGATAGGAGATTTGCCTTGGCTAACTCTTCTGCTAATTCTATTTGTCTGAGGATTAAACAAGCCATTCATGCTAAGACTGTTAACTGGAGAGATAGATAATGTATGCTGTTTTATCTGCATGGCTTGGTCGGTCTGTTTTTCACTTTTTTGGATGCTGCTTTTGGCCTTGGTCTTTTGGCTGCTGGATGCGTATTTTGTTGGATCTGGGGGCAATGATGTCCAATTGCCCTGTTTTTTCCCTGGAGGGTAGACGACTGCAACCAATTCTTTTATGGAGGGCACTGCCTGCAACCGGGATTTTCTCTGACTTCGGCAATTGATTTTGTCTCTGAGCCCAACTACTTCAGTATCCAACTTTCCTTTTTAATTTTGACATGTGTTAAATTTTGGCTCTTTTTGGTGAATTATTTCACCTAGTTTTCTTATCTTTTACACATGTAACTAGTTTTTTTTTAATCTATGAAATGGGCTTTCAGCCCCTAATTTTCCCAAAAAAAAAAAAAAACAACAGGTGCTAGAACATAAATGTTTCAGTAATCAATAGATCAACACAATAGAGAACAACACATCGGTACTGTAATCATTCAATATTATATTTTTGTCAGTGAAGTGAATCGCAAACATATTGTTGTCACATCAATAGGCTATGTATCAATTGTGCTGGCATATGCATGATATAACAATTTATAATATATAAAACCATGAATGATATATTCATAAACTATATATGTATAGACCTAAATAAGTAATGCATGAATCAGTTATATGCTATTAATATCATATAATCAGCAAGATAGGTCATCCTACTTTAATGTAGTATTTTCATTATTTCATCTTTATTATTTGTACAATTATATCATCATCATCATTATCATTATCATCATGTCATCATTCTTATTATTATTACTGATACATCACGCAAAAATCATCTTGATCAGGCACGAATCTTGAGGCAAACGTTAGTTGGAAACTTCAAAAATTAATTTAGGAAGCACCCGAACTCCGATTTCAACGAACTTATAGTCAAACTGAGCGTCTCAGAAATACGAACCCAACGACACCAAGATCAACCCAATCTGAGCCCAAATGAGTCCAAATCAAGGGTTCAAAGCGCTGTTGGAAGGTTCAAACCGTGATTTGAGTTACCAAACGGTCTCCGATTTTGACGAGCTTATACTCGAATCGAACGGCTCGACGAGACGAATCCAACAAGCCCAAGATCATCGAATTCCTACATCAATAAGGCCTTCAAATGACCAACGAACGTGCATGATCAAAGGATTCAATATCGGCCGTCCATTCAAACCACTCCCAATTCGCCCTTGATCTCACGTCTATTTACGGGCTATGCCACTCCAGAAAAACTATAAATAGAGCCCTCATTCTACACCAAAAAAAAAAAAAGGAAAGAGAGAGAAGAAGGAGAGGAGAAAGGGGAAAAGGAGATTCCTCACCTCCTCGACCACCGCCGGAGCTCTTCCTGCCGCCTGAAGACGTCGAAACTCTGCCGGTTTTTCGGGAAACGCAGGGAATTTGCAGAATTTTGTAAACTACTTGGGAGAAACAAATTGTATTCGGATTATCCCAACTTGTGGGACGAATCCGCCATTTGTAATCTACAAAAACACTAGTGGAACTTTACAACTGGGCGAGGCCCCGTGGTTTTTTCCCTTTTTGGGTTTTCCACGTAAAAACTCTGGTGTTCACTTCTCTTTTCTACTTGTGTGTTAAATTTACGTGGAACGCTCGGACGTGAATCTATAAACTCTACCGCCGCGTATTTTCTAGCACGCAACAGTTTGGTGCCGTCTGTGGGAACACTATCCCACTACTTCGAGTACTACTACGATGGTGAATAGGCGTAGCAGTCGCATCATTGGAGCCTCCCGCTCCAACTCCCACCAATCCAGAAATCCGTCTATTAACCATAGATGACCAATGTCAGCATCTTTTCATCCTGTGGGGCAGAATGCTGCCAGAGAAGTGATCTCGGGACCTTCTTTAGAAGAAAGAATCCGGAAGATGGAAGAATCTCAGAACGAGATCCTTCATCTCCTGCGAGATGATCGACAGCCGACGTTGGAGGAGGTCCTTCACCCTCGGGATCCACCAAGGGTTGAAGATATTCAATTCGAGCATCGTCAAGAAGAAATTCATCTTCCTCCACCTAGGAGACATCCTTAATTACAACAGGAAGATGAACTTGCCGATACAGCGAGTTCAACACATCCTTCCCCCTCGACTCGGTAGCCTCGCATTTTTTCGGAACTCCCAGAAGGCTCTCCCCAACCACACATTACGGGACTCCCTCATAATGTCCTACATATCGAACTGCAAAAATTGGTACAGGAAGAGTTCCCCCGAGGAGATGTGAAGCATGCTCTCCGACAGAAGAATTTCCATGAGTCATCACCTCTAACTGAATCCATTCTTCAGCACCCCATTCCGGTCTGATTCAAAGTGCCAAACGTTGAGTCCTACGACGGGACGACCGACCCGTATGAGCATATCGACTACAACATAACCATCATGCATATTCAACGAGCATCAGACGCGATCCTCTGCCAGGTCTTTCCCGCCACCCTTAAAGGACAGGCTCGAACGTGGTTCTATTCGCTTCCACCTGGGACGATCCCCTCTTTTGTCAAATTGGTCAAAGTATTCGTCGAACAATTTGTGGCCAATCGAAGAATTGCTAAGGATTCTTCCCACCTCTTCGGGATCCGCCAAAATGAGGGAGAATCGTTGAAGGAGTATTTTCAGTGATTTTCCACTGAAGCACGACAAATTCCAGGAGTAGACCCTGAATTACTCAGAGGAGTCTTTCTTGGAGGTCTTCGTCCTGGCCCCTTCTATTCGGCCCTTATACGAGACACCGTCCATTCATAGGCCGACTTGATCCATCGCGTGGAGGCGCAAATATCTGCAGATGAAGCTATAAATGCTCACAAGAAGCAGTTTGAGCAAATCAACGGGAAGCGCAAAGGTGCAAATGGGATGGACAATTCTTTCTCACAGCAGAAAAAGCATGGGAAGAATAATCTACCTCATAGGTCTTCATCACCACGATGGGAACCCCGACAGGAGAAGGAGTATACCCCACTCAATACGTCTCGAGCAAATGTATTGATGGCCGTTCGAGATCAAGATACAATAAAATGGCCAAACCCTTTGAAGTCGAACACAGGAAATTCAGATCAGAACTGTCACTTTCATCGTAGCCGTGGTCACACTACCGAAGCCTGCAAGCAACTCAAGGATGAGATTGAAAGGCTTATCCGCCAGGCTACCTTCGACAATTTATTCAAGATTCACCTACCAGAGAGGAAGCTCGTCCCGCTGGGGGGCAAAGTCAACAACAAAGACAACCATTGAATACTATTCAAATGATTGGAGAGATTGAATGATCACGCACTTCGTGTATTTGTATTAGCAATATTACTTGTCTTGTTGTCGCTTTTATGTTGAGAAGAGTGTCACTTTGATATCTCTAATATCTTCCTCCAAGTTAAATGTTGTTGTATTGTCACCGTACATAGATCTTGTGTGTTGAGTACTTTGTAATTTGTAAGTCGTACTAGGAAACTATTGTACTATCTTACGTAATGAAGTAATAGAATGTTCATGTTGTTGTGATATGATTTTTCCTCTTATGAAAGAAAAGAAAAAACTTCTCACACTCTTTCTCCGTGATTCGAGAAATACACAATCCATATTGTATCTCAATCACCGGACGATCAATCCCACGGGGATTTGATCCTGACCTCATCCACACAGTTAACGTCGTCGAGCAGGGCTCCGACATACAACCTCGGATAGGTCTTACATCCTTTGTGGATTATCCTGACCTCATACACACAGGTTAACGTCGTCGAGCATGGCTCCGACATACAACCTCAGATAGGTCTTACATCCTTGGTGGATTCTCTCGACCTCTTCCACACAGGTTAGTCATCGAACAAATATTCTGACATACAACCTCGGATAGGACTTCTACCAGACGTCGGACTTCTTCCTGTCGTCGGACTTCTGCTCGTCAGCGGACTCCTACTCATCGTCGGACTTCTGCTCGTCGACGAACTTTCGTCGGTCTTCTACCCGACGTTGAACTTCTATCGGACGTCGGACTCCTACTCGTCATCAGACTTCTGCTCGTCGATGAACTTTCGTCGGTCTTCTACCCGACGTTGAACTTCTACCCGACGTCGGGCTTCTTCTTGTCGTCGGACTTCTGCTCGTCAGTGGACTCCTACTCGTCGTCGAACTTCTGCTCGTCGACGAACTTTCATCGGTCTTCTACCTGACATTGAACTTCTACCCGACGTCGGACTTCTTCCTGTCGTCGGACTTCTGCTCGTCGATAAACTTTCGTCGGTCTTCTACCCGACATTGAACTTCTACTCGACGTCGGACTTCTCCTTATCGTCGGACTTCTGCTCGTCAGCAGACTACTACTAGTCATCGTCTTCTCGCTTGACTGCTACTCGCAACGCACCCTCAAACTCTCTCCTTTGGCTCCACGCTCGATCGTTGACTGCAAATGGGCGTCAACTTGATCGTCCATCGCTAGCAAACTTCCGCTCAAATGGCAAAGAAATCTCGTAAGCTTCTGCACGCGAGGAGGGGCGCTAATTCGAGCATGAGAAATTTCTCGCTGGCAAATAGCGGAAGCCCCAACCGCCAGAAAGCCGGAGGGAGGAGAAGAAATCTCGTAAGCTTCCACACGCGAGGAGGGGCGCTAATTCGAGCAGGAGAAATTTCCCACTCGCAAATAGTGGAAGCCTCAACCGCCAGAAAGCCGGAGGGAGGAGAAGAAATCCCGTAAGCTTCCACACGCGAGGAGCGGCGCTAATTCGAGCATGAGAAAATTTCTCACTCGCAAATAGCGGAAGCCTCAACCGCCGGAAAGCCGAGGGAAGAAAGAAAAATCCCATGACTCTTGCGCGTGAGGAGGGGCGTTAATTCGAGAAGGAAAAATTTCCCGCTCGCAAATAGCGAAAGCCTCAGCCGCCAGAGAGCCGTGGGGGAGGAGAAGAAATCCCGTAACTCCTGCGTGTGAGGAGGGGCGCTAATTCGAGCAGGGGAAATTTCCCGCTCGCAAATAGCGGAAGCCTCAGCTGCCAGAGAGCCGTGGGGGAGGAGAACAAATCCCGTAACTCCTACGCGCGAGGAGGGGCGCTAATTCGAGAAGGGAAAATTTCTCGCTCGCAAATAGCAAAATGCTCAGCCGCTAGAGAGTCGTGGGGGAGGAGAAGAAATCCCGTAACTCCTGCACGCGAGGAGGGGCGCTAATTCGAGCAGGGGAAATTTTTCGTTCGCAAATAGCGGAAGCCTCAGCCGCCAGAGAGCCGTGGGGGAGGAGAAGAAATCCCGTAACTCCTGTGCGCGAGGAGGGGCGATAATTCGAGCAGGAAAAAATTCCCGCTCGCAAATAGCAAAAGCCTCAGCCACCAGAGAGCCAGAGGGAGAAAGAAAGAGAAGATGCAAGTTTTCTAAAGGCCTAGGGGGCCTATTTATAGGTTTTGGAGAGAATGAGGGGGAGTTATTACAATTTTCAAAATCCCAAAATTTTCCTAATGTTTCACGAATTTTTAGAATTTTTTTGCAATTTTTTGGAGATTTTTTCGGCAAAAATATCCCAAAAAACACATCTTTTCGACTAGTGGGACCCACTTAAAGGCGGTGGAGAAAAACCGCCGAAACCAGCGCACCGATCCGTGGGCGTGTTACGCGGATCGTGGCTGGCGGGATGCGGCATCGCAGCAGCTGTGCGATCGGGGAAAAATTGCGGAGTGGGGGCTGGCGGAACGCGGCACCAGCACTAGCCGCGAAGCAGGCCCACACGGGACCAGGCGCGCGAAGCAGCGGGCCCAAGCGGCGCGCGCACAAGCAGGAGTGCGGGCGTGCCCAGGCGGGCACGCGGGGGGGAGCCGCGAGCGCGCGATGCGCAAGCGTGTCAGGGCGCTGGCCGGCAAGTCCGACGCGCGTTTTCTGGCCGGTGGCGGCCGGCCGCCCGGACCATTCCGAGCCAGTTTTTCGCCATGACAAGTCCAAATTCAACGTTTTTGGGGTCCCCAGACACGTTTTTCGACGTCACTGACTCAATTTTGACACTTTCAAGGCCATTCGAGGCCCCCACATGCAAGAATAATTCTGACTCGCTCGGGAAAATTCTTTAAAATTTGTAACGCATATTTTCGGACTCCTGGAGCTTCAACGTCCGAAAATAGGGGGCAACTGATACATCACGCAAAAATTATCTTGATCAGGCTCGAATCTTGAGGCAAAAGTTAGTTGGAAACTTCAAAAATTAATTTTGGAAGCACCCGAACTCTGATTTCAACGAACTTATAGTCAAACTGAGCGTCTCGGAAATATGAACCCAACGACACCAAGATCAACCCAATCCGAGCCCAATGAGTCCGAATCAAGGGTTCAAAGCGTTATTGGAAGGTTCAAACCGCAATTTGAGTTACCAAACGGTCTCCGATTTTGACGAGCTTATACTCGAATCTAACGGCTCAACGAGACGAATCCAACGAGCCCAAGATCATCGAATTCCTACATCATTAAGGCCTTCAAATGACCAACGAACGGTGCATGATCAAAGGATTCAATATCGACCGTCCATTCAAACCACTCCCAATTCGCCCTTGATCTCACGCCTATTTACGGGCTATGCCACTCCAGAAAAACTATAAATAGAGCCCTCATTCTATACCAAAAAAAAGGAAGAGAGAGAAGAAGGAGAGGAGAAAGGGAAAAAGGAGATTCCTCACCTCCTCGACCACCGCCTGAGCTCTTCCTACCGCCTGAAGATGCCGGAACTCTGCCGGATTTTCGGAAAACGCAGGGAATTTGCAAAATTTTGTAAATTTCTTGGGAGAAACAAATTGTATTCGGATTATCCCAACTTGTGGGACGAATCCGCAATTTGTAATCTACAAAAACACTAGTGGAACTTTACAACTGGGCGAGGCCCCGTGGTTTTTTCCCTTTTTGGGTTTTCCACATAAAAACTCTTGTGTTCACTTCTCTTTTCTGCTTGTGTGTTAAATTTATGTGCAATGCTCGGGCGTGAATCTATAAACTCTACCGCCGCGTATTTTCTAACACGCAACAATTACATATGACTTTCAATAAATCATTAAGAGTCTTCCATCCCTCCCCCCCCCCCCCCCCAAAGCTACAACCAGGACAACACCACAAACTATCTTTAAAGAAAAGTACATTAGCTTACCCTCCAATACTAGATATTATCATTTTAATATCCAATATATATTAATTATAATATTAACAATTAATCTTCTTTGCTTATGCGTAATGATTGTGTTCATTAGGCCTTAGCTATATCATTTACATGAAATTCAATAATCATATAAAAATTCATATTCACTATTATGAAGTGCATGTAAATTTTCTAGTCAAAAGTACACAAAAATCCTAAGTTATTATAATGCAAATATGCGCTGAAATTTAATTTTAGCTTTCATTTCATTCCTACATGGCTACATACAAGTCAATAAACTAGCCAAATCACTCAAAAATTCATAATAACTAATATGCCTTGTGATTTTCAATAATATTATAGTCAAAATATTCATAAAATTCATATTTATCATATATGAAAAGTTACATTATAAAAGTAAAGTAAATCAAGATAAAATATATATATTTATCGATCTATGATAGATTAGATCTATCAAACTCAAAATCATTGAAAACTAGAGTGGGATTTGGGTAGCCTACCATAAGTAAATGAAATCTCCTAATAGAATCGACATATGCAAATGCTTTGAATTCCTTTCTCTCTCCTCCCTCTCTCATCCTTCCCTCCTCTTCTCTTCCTTTCCTTCCTCAGGAAGTCTAAGAACTAGGTGAGTGAGTGGTTGTGTGGAGAAAAATTTATATATAAAAACTCATTTTAATGCATATTGTCATGGTGCCCAAGAGACCAAGCGCCTCTACGTTGCGTGCTAAATCCAGAATTACTGTAGAATAGAGCCTTTAATGCCCCTATGGTAATTTTTGGCACTATATCGCTTCAATTCAAATAGAAATATAAATTCTCATTTTAAATTTATTTTAATAATTAGTAGATTGTTATATGGCCAATCCTAAGCCTCATCACTATTAACATTACACTTTGGTTGAGGTAGACACCATTTTCCCTCCATAGTGGAATGGTTAAGTTCTATTTTAACCATAAGGCCCTTATTGGGCATGTAGGTGAGCTTCCTTCATTTTAATAAATAAATGCCTCACCCTACACTAATACTAAGGGTAGAGATTGGCCAAGACCTTCTATATTCAATAGAAGCCTACGACATGCGATGGTGGTGTGGTCGGAGGGACGGTAGCCTGTGAGTGAATGTGGTCAGAGGAATTATAGCCTACAAGCTATGATGGTTGGAGGGATCTTAGTCGGCCGTCGATGGTGGTTGGAGGGGCTATAGCCAGCGGGCAACGGAGGTCAGTAGGCAAACTTAATCATAGAGACCGTAGTCGGTAGACAACGATTGTCTGAGGGACTGTTGTCAACAGGCGACGTTAGTCAAAGAGACCGTAGTTAGTAGGCGATGGAGGTCGAAAGAAGGCCTAACGGTGGTTGTAAAACGAATCTTTGACTATGATGGTCGGGTAAAGGTGGTGAGGGTTTGTCAGCGGTGGTGCCGAGGTGGAGCCATAGGATTCTTCAAGCCTCAGAGCTCTCTTGAGTTTCTAGCCTAGGGTCTAAGCCTCCAAAGGTCCAAGCCCCTTTTAATATGGGAATAGGGGTCTATTTATAGATTTTTTTGAGTAGTATGCCCCTTAAATATGAAGAAAATCCATGATAAATTCGAAGATCTCCATCAGACGACCCATATTATTTCCCTTGATCATAGAATGTTCATCAAGCATTTAGTGTCTTAATGATGTTAAAATGAAGCAATCTTGGGCTCGTTGAGCCGCTCGATTCAACAATAAGCATGTTATATTTGAATATCATTTTGTCATCCAATTAATACTTTGGAGCTTCCAAATATGCTCTAATCCTTTGGTTTGAGCCTGGAGTGGATCGTTTTTTGTGTCATTGGATTCGTCTCACTGGTACGTTCAATTTGATTATAAGTTTGTTGAAATTGAAGTTTGGATGATCTCGCGTTTAATTTTGCAAGTTGCCAACTTGAATATGCCTGAAGATTCATGCTTGATCAAGGCAATCTTTGGTGACGTATCAACTCTTATTAAATCGGGTAGGAACATGTGAAATTATACACTATTCCAATGAGTATTACATTGTATGCCCTATATGGAGTTTACTATGAACACGAGGAGCCTATTGTGAAACTACTTCAACTGGGCAGATCCCAATGGTTTTTCCCTTTCAAATTTTCAATATAAAAACTTATATCGCCAATGCTCTTTTTTCATTTATCTGTTTGTATAAACTTATGTCACCAATGTTCTTAAAAAAATAATAATAATAATAATAAAATAAAAATAAAAAAAAAATAAAAAAAAATGTCACCAATGTTCTTTTCATTTATCTATTTGTATATTGAATCTTCGTGTAAAACTAAGATTCAAAACTCTCTCTATTACCACATGCAAAGAATAATATCATAATCATCTTTGAAATATGATTCACTCACTATTCAAATATCAAATATTGTAATTTTTTGTGAGCCTCATGTGATAAAGATGAATATTAAAATCATCACTTACAAGAATACCCATATTATTATATTCAAGTCAAGAATATTTAATATAATAGATCAATCAAACATTATTATCCAACCAATGATACATCAACTCATAATTATTATTCCAACCTTAGATTAAAAAAAAAATGTTACCAACCAAACCCTAAACAGTAGCAATTGCTTACAAAAATATCAAATTTTATAATATCACCATATCACATACATTTAAGAATGAAACAATATGCTGATAAGCATCTTTCAATTTACTCCCATTCCTATCATCAAATCTCATCTACATTATTAAACATCTACTACTGATTAATCCTTCTTTCAAATGGATTTACATATATATCATTTTATTTCATGCTATTTACATATTTAACATCTAAAATTTTAAAATTACATACTTACCACACAGAACAAATACGGGTGCATGAAATGAAATATTAAAGTTTATAAGATGGTATGGATGATATGAATGAAATATATTAGTGATATATTTGATATTAAAATTTTATATGAGTGGTAGGAATGTAATATTAAAATTTTGAGTGTTATATATATAAATAGCATGAAATTAAATGGTATGTATATAAATTCCCAAAAATAAGAGAGAGAAAATAAGGACTACCTCATGATTAATTTGCCATTACTTCCAACTGAAATAATAGATTCCTTCATAACTTTCTCACCAAGAACCCACCCTCTTGTACTTCTAATTCATCACAGCATGATTTGATAAACAACCAACCACTTTCAGCATTCACTCACAAAGCTGTAAAGCTACATTAAAAACAGTAGAATTTGTACATTAAGGCTTAGTTTCGGGAGAAATTATTCTGTGCCGACACTAGACTGTTCGGAAGTAAATCAGAACGCGTCACGTCACCCAGTACATAGCTGTCGTACACAGCAAATAGGTGATGTGTGGAGCATTCTGATTCGCTTCCGGACGGCATCCATATCCGCACAGAATAATTTCACTAGTTTCTGACGGATCTTATTGTTTTACTTGATACTTTAATAAGTAAAAAAGTCACCCCAAAGCCTAAGTTAATGAACAGTAAGGAAAACAAAAAACAAAAGATCATACAAAGAACATTAAAACTCTTCAATTATTTGAACAACCACATTAAACATAAAACCACTCATAGTTCTGAACTGAAACAAGTAATTAATTAGGATTCAGCGACTGCGACGATAAATAGTAAATGAGGAGAGAACAACGAGGAGAAGAAGAACAGCTGACGCCATGAGAGAAAGTAATGTAGAGCTCCCAATATGGCGACAGAAAGTTTCAAAATTGTTACAGATCTTATTCCACAGAACATGTGAGTTTCCTTTCAGTCCAATATATGCAGTAGAGCCTGCACATCCTGTAGCTGATGCCATAATTCCTGCCAACAACTTTAACAACATGAACATGATCATGATCAGACTCTCTGTGAATCAATAAAAATCGATTTTTTTAAAAAAAATTTGCTTTGATTAACATGTTCTTACCAGGTCTATGACCATCAGTTTAAATAGAGAGCTTGAAGAAGGAGATGATTTTGAGCGGTAGGAAGCTGCAGAGATGATCAAGCTGATGAAGCTGTACAAGGTTGTGATCGATAGTGCAACCAGAAGATATCTGTAAATCATTAAACAAACAAGATGAAGATATTGGCGAATCATATAAGCCCAGATCTAGTAAATCTTCAGAGTTTTAAAACAAAATTATCAAATTTTGCAGTGTCGATTCTGTAAAATTGTTGGATGTTTGTTTCAGAATTAAAGATTTGAGAGAGGAGAAATGTTAGAAATCATAAATTTATCAAATTGATGAGAATTGAAATACCAAAATTATATTTTTGGAAGAGATTTAGCAAAATATGGCTTCAAAACTGCCAAAATTAGGATAAAAACAAAAAATACCTTTTTTTAAAAAAAAAAATCATCACAGAGTACTTCTCTGAAAAAATAATTTTTTTTAAAAAAAAATTTACCAAATATAAATGTGTCGGTTGGCCCTGTAAAAGAAAACTGTGAAGAAAATCATCACAGATTAACCCACAATATTAAAAAAATTGCAAATTACCACACAAAATTACTTACATAAACGCAGGAGAATTGGTAAACTTGGCGGATCGAGTGATAGTGATGGTGAGGACGGGAATCGTCACAGTCTGCTTGCTCGTTAACAAAACCACCAAAGCAGTCAAAGAGAACGCGAACAATAATAATCGCAGTGCAAAATCCAGGCCGGAGAAGCTCTTCAACTTCACCGGAGAAGCGCCGTAGCCGGATTCCATCTGCCGGGCTTTTCCGCCGGCGCTGTTGAGCGCAACCTCCGGTGTGGACGCCATAGGAGGCAGGAGTAGTTAGCTTAGCAGCTCTACTTTCCTCAGCTGCCCAACCTCTCAAATCAATCAATATTTAAGCTTGAAGCCTTTGCAATTTATATACTTATCCTTCTCTCTTTTTTTTCTTTTTTTTTTGGATAAAAAACATTAAATTTATTTTTTGCTCGCCAGCTAATTATTCGGCTCCATTTAATTTTCGAATCTATTTCGAGCTGAGCCTGAATCAATTGAAAATATATAAAATAGAATTAAAAAAAATAATGATTTTGATTAACAATTATTATAATAAAATTAAAAAAATTAATGAGAAATTTGAAAATAAATAAGAAAATACTATTTGATATAATAAATTAATAAGATATATCTTTTAAAAATTTTAATAGATTTATAGATTCAAGATTACACCTCTAACTAACATCATGTGAATAAATAGTAATAAAAAAATTTATTGAATAAAGTCAAATAGCCATAAATTGAGGCTACAGGCAGCATTTAAATATTAGTTGTTAGACATTTCTTACTTATTATCTCTATCTTATGATTAAAGATTTCTTTGAGATAATTTTTTTATTACTTTTTAAATCAATTTTTTAGTAAAAAAATTAAAAATTTTATACTTAGAAAGATGCTTTAAGTTTAAGAAGCATAAAAAAATCATCTCAAACGAAGCTTAAGTGGGCAATGAAAACCACCAAGGAAGGCGGTCGTTGTCGTATAAAAGAGAATGCTGGTTTATCTATAAATATATATTTTTTGAAATATATAAATAAATTTGGGCCTAAAGTTTAAAGTCGTTCTATGTATATATCAAAGCTTTATTTGTGACAACTTTCTTAATATTTTTTAAAAATAGCTTTAAAAAATAGTAAGAAAACTATTTCATATGAAACCTAATTTGAATATAAATTTCTTATGTTATAAGAAAAATATGTAATGTATATAAATTAGTAGGTCGATTTATTTGAGGATTATTTTATAAAAAAAACAATTATTAATTGAATAAATATCTTTAAATTAAAAAAAAATTTAGTATTTGAATAACTTTCACATACTTTTTAATAATTTTGATTAAAAAAAGTTTTATTTTTAGTGCTATAATTAGAAAGATGTTGAGGGGGTGGGAGGACTATTGATGATAACAATGATTGTGGGTGTCAATTTTGGGTCACTGGTTGGGTTCGGGTCGAATCCAAAACTGACCCGGGTTCAATCGGGTCGACCCTAACCCGACCCAGGTAAGTAAATGGGTCGAATATTCGAACCCGGATCCGACCTGGCGGGTTGCCGGGTTGACCTGACCCGACACGGCAAGGAGCGAGCGCGGGACGCGAGCGAGCGAGCGAGCGTGCGGGCGGCAGGTGCGCAGGACGCGAGCAGGCTCCCGGGTGCGAGGGACGCGGCGGGTGCGTTG
The DNA here is from genome assembly GCA_019514585.1 of Dendrobium officinale. Classification (NCBI taxonomy): domain Eukaryota; kingdom Viridiplantae; phylum Streptophyta; class Magnoliopsida; order Asparagales; family Orchidaceae; genus Dendrobium; species Dendrobium officinale. The sequence continues at coordinate 4,155,715 of CM033683.1, read as the reverse complement.
GATGCGGGTGGGTGCATGGACGGGACGCCGTGGGTGCGCGAGCGACAGGTGCGACCCTGGCCGGGTACGCTGCAGCGCGCCTGCGCGGTCACGAACTCGTGGGCAGTCAGTTTAAACAAGTTTCCGGGTTGACCCGCCAACTCGTCGGGTCAACCCGAACCCAACCCATTTTTCAAACGGATCGAATATGCGAACCCGAACCCGACCCGTTTTTAAAACGGGTCGGATCCATGTCGGGTTTTAGTGTCGTGTCAAATATTGACACCCCTAACAATGATGTTAGTTCTAGGTTTAATGGAGGTGGGTGATGTCATGAATACTAATATTTCCATACTTTCTTGTTACTTCTTAAAGTGATTTTTTAGTACAAAATAATTTAAATTAAAAATTTTTGTACTAAAAAATCATTTTAGAAAGCAATACGAAAGCTGTCTCACTTGTAGCACCTTCTGAGTTGAACAACAAATTTTTGTTTGTTAGTGTTACGTTTGAGTGGCCACATTGAAAGCAGTCATACAAATGTGATGTTAGTTTACAACGTGTTATAGGTTGAGGATTTGTTTGGGACAGCTTTTATTGCTTTCTAGAACAGCTTTTTAAATTCATTAACGTATAAAACCTTAATCTTATTTGGATTTATTAAAATCTAAAACCAATTCAAATTAATGATACGATAATTTCTAAATTCATTTTTCTATAGGAATATATTTAGGCTTCATTTGGGATGATTTTTTTTTTATTTTTTAAATTTTTTTAAATATAACTTTTTTTAATAAGCAAACAAAGCTTTTAGGCTGCCTTACCAAGGAAGGCGGTCGTTGTCGTATAAAAGAGAATGCTGGTTTATCTATAAATATATATTTTTTGAAATATATAAATAAATTTGGGCCTAAAGTTTAAAGTCGTTCTATGTATATATCAAAGCTTTATTTGTGACAACTTTTTTAATATTTTTTAAAAATAACTTTAAAAAATAATAAGAAAACTATTTCATATGAAACCTAATTTGAATATAAATTTCTTTTGTATAAGAAAAATATATAATGTATATAAATTAGTAGGTCGATTTATTTGAGGATTATTTTATTTAAAAAAAAAACAATTATTAATTGAATGAATATCTTTAAATTAAAAAAAAAAATTAGTATTTGAATAACTTTCACATACTTTTTAATAATTTTGATTAAAAAAAGTTTTTATTTTTAGTGCTATAATTAGAAAGATGTTGAGGGGGAGGGAGGACTATTGATGATAACAATGATTGTGGGTGTCAATTTTGGGTTACTGGTTGGGTTCGGGTCGAATCCAAAACTGATACGGGTTTAATCGGGTCGACCCTAACCCCACCCGGGTAAGTAAATGGGTCGAATATTCGAACCCTGATCCGACCTGACGGGTTGCCGGGTTGACCTGACCCGACACGGCAAGGAGCGAGCGCGTGGCGCGAGCGAGCGGTGCGCGGGTGCGCGAGCGAGCGTGCGGGCGGCTGGTGCGCGCAGGACGCGAGCAGGCTCCCAGGTGTGCGGGTGCTCGCCCGGGTGTGAGGGACGCGGCGGGTGCGCTGGACGCGGGTGGGTGCATGGACGGGACGTCGTGGGTGCGCGGGCGACAGGTGCAACCCTGGCCGGGTACGCTGCAGCGCGCCTGCGCGGTCACGCACTCGTGGGCAGTCAGTTTAAACAAGTTTCCGGGTTGACCCGAACCTAACCCATTTTTCAAACGGGTCGAATATGCGAACCTGAACCCGACCCGTTTTTAAAACGGGTCAGGTCCATGTCGGGTTTTAGTGTCGTGTCAAATATTGACACCCCTAACAATGATGTTAGTTCTAGGTTTAATGGAGGTGGGTGATGTCATGAATACTAATATTTTCATACTTTCTTGTTACTTCTTAAAGTAATTTTTTAGTACAAAACAATTTAAATTAAAAATTTTTGTACTAAAAAATCATTTTAGAAAGCAATAAGAAAGTTGTCTCACTTGTAGCACCTTCTGAGTTGAACAACAAATTTTTGTTTGTTAGTGCTACGTTTGAGTGGCCACATTGAAAGCAGTCATACAAATGTGATGTTAGTTTACAACGTGTTATAGGTTGAGGATTTGTTTGGGACAGCTTTTATTGCTTTCTAGAACAGCTTTTTAAATTCATTAACGTATAAAACCTTAATCTTATTTGGATTTATTAAAATCTAAAACCAATTCAAATTAATGATACGATAATTTCTAAATTCATTTTTCTATAGGAATATATTTAGGCTTCATTTGGGACGATTTTTTTTATTATTTTTTAATTTTTTTTAAATATAACTTTTTTTAATAAGCAATAAAAAAGTCGTCTCAAATGAAGCTTTTAGGCTGCCTTACCAAATTGAATTTTTTTTTTAATTTCTTTTCATTGGGAAAACCAAATTAATTTTGGATAACTAATTTTGTATTATAGTATTGATGAGATAAAATGGAGTCAGGAACTTTGATCCTTAAAAATAAATATGAATCGAGCTTTGTCTTTGAATGGACTTCAATGGGCAGCTGCAGCTTGACCTGTTCAATAACGACGGCCGTTGGATTTATATCTATACATATTCCTTTAAAAATATATTTATGGATAATAGCTATAAATTAAATATTAATGCATGCTAAAATATTCAAGACATTAAAGAAAAAGAAATTTTAACGTCATAATTTTATACAAAGATCTGACAACATGCATATATAGCGAAGATTAAAAGAGAAAATATACTCTTCGACGTAATTAGGGAAGACGTGTTAATAAAATATAGAAAAAGTTACATGATAGAAGTTGACAGGGCTTTGATGCATTAAGCTATCATCAAGAGATTATTTTTTGTATTTTTGATTGTTATTAATTTGTTGAAGAGAGGAGCACACTGATCGAGAAGTTAAGAGTAATTCTAGTTAGAGTTGGTGTCGATAGCGAGCATTGGACTTGCGAATATTGTCATGCATTAATGTTATTCATGATAATGGGCTTTTGGAATCGGAGTAACGGTCGAGATCATGGTCGAGCAATGACGATAAGGAGATTGTTATCGTGTGATGGTGATCAAAGGATTGTAATTATGTGAAGTGGTTAAGGAACATTGGCAGATAATGATGGTGACGGGACTATAGTCTGGTGATAAAGTACTAATTTTTTTTATGGCGAGAAATAGGAATTTTACGGAGTCCAGCACACCATATATATATATATATATATATATATATATATATATATATATATATATATATATATATATATATATATATATATATATATATATATATATATATATATATATATATATATATATATATACTAGTATAAATGCACGTGCACATGGTGCACGTTAATAAAAACTAAAAAATAATATTTATATAATATGATTGCATGTGAATAAAATTTAAAATTTTATTTTATTAATTTTTTATAAATTAATAAAGTTATCATTATAATTAATTTTAATAAAGATCATATTATTGAATAACTTGAAAATTTTTCTTAAAATTTTAGTTGATACGTTATTTTAGGATATTTTTAGATGTTTAAAAGTATACTATCATATTATGAAAATTATGATTGATCATCCATGCCAATTTCTAAACGCTAAAAGCATTTTAATCCTTAAGGCAACTAAAACAAGAAAAAAGAAGAAAAAAAAATTAAAACATGAAATTAATCAAAGTGAGATAAACGTCCACTCTATCTCTGAATAAAAAATTCAAAATATAAATTGATTTTCAAACAAGAAGTAAATTTGAATAATTAAAAAGATCGATATGCAAAACAATTAAGATATTTTTAATCTACATAGCTCCAGCCACTTGTAGATTGATTTTCACATCAATGATATAATCAAAGTATAAATGTAACCTCATATACATTAATTATAGTTTAGGAATGCATAATCAATTGTCGAACCCATAAGAAAGTTAAGTTCAAGAAGCATTGCCATTATCATCCAATTTTATTTGCATTTCCTATTTATATTTTAAAATATTCTTATGTCCTATTACAAACATACATCAAGCAAGCTCAGTACCCTCTTATAATAACCAATTATAGCATAAAATGATTTAAAACAAACAATTTTTTGAAATTCAAATTCGTGGTATGTAATAAGGAAAGAGGTAAATTAAGTGACAATGATTTAACTTTTATTGATCAAAGAGATGAAGAAAATATGGAAATTAGGATGATTAATTAGTAAAGTAAAATATCAAGCGAAATTAATTAGTATTCAACAACTAACACACCAAAAGGAAATTAATTTTTTATATAGGCCAAATGAAAATAAGTTCATAATAAAATATTATATGGATCAATTGATAGAGTCAGGTCATTAAAAATATATAATACTTAAATATTAATGATTCCATCAATTTATCTTCACATCAAATATCTTTCAATTTGAATCAACAAAATTTATCAACGAAACCTTTAAATAAAAATATATGGTCCATCATTTACTGGAATTATCATTTGTTGTTTTGGATGACAGTACTATTACTCAATTAAAAGAAATGAACAACATAAGCACTTATTTTTGTTTTATCCATCAATTATTTGCATTTAATTTCTTTTTGTTAATCCATTCATCTACATTGACTGACAAATAACTTAATAAAAAAAATTTTGTTAAATAGGAAATATGTTTTGAATTGAATTTAAAATGTTACATATTTTCAAAAAATGAATCTCATATGATAAAATTTTTTCATTCTTGATAAATAACAAAATAATAAAATATTAATAAATAAAACAATAAAGCTATAGTTTAAAAAAAAACAAATCTACATGAAGAAAATTGCAAAAATCACATGAAATAAAATTAAGTTTCAAAATAAAAAGAATAAACTTTTATATTATCTTATTATCTTTTAACCATCATCTTCATATAAAAGTCTTTAAGCTGAAATAACAAAGAAGCATGATTTTTGTGAACTACAAACAATAGAAACTTCAATACAATCTCATCAAATAAATATTATATATGATATAAGTCGTAGTAAATTTGGAACTTAGTGAACTACACCTCGCATAACAAATTATCATAAGAGCTGTATTGTTTATAATTTTAAATACAAAAACAAATGCATTAAGGGAGAATTTAGGTCCAAAGCAAGCTCACTAAGATCCTGTCAATTGTACAAAACGTAAGACTCCACAACAAACATTCAGGATTGTTCTCAATCTTGCATCATTGTTTATTAACATTATTTGGGAACTTCAACTTCCATCTAATAAACTAAGTAAAATTAGTCGTTCATTTTATTGTTCAACAAAAAATAATACGCTTTGAAAGAGATTGCAATGGATGATGAATTTCTTAAGATTTAACAGTTCTATAGACAAATAAATAAATAATATTTGAGATAAATGAATCACTAAATATTAAAACAAATCAGAAGAAAGCCAACACAAAGACTTTCTAGGAGTTAATTTAATCTCAATAGCATAAATAGGCAGAAGAAGAAATCAACTTACATTTGCAATTGAGGCTTTATATTTGTCACCTCTGTGATGAAAATGTGTGCTATCACAGGGAAAATGTATCTTATGAGCATTCACAACCATCAAGTTCTGATCAAACTTCTCATGTGCAAGGTGAGTGTGAGGTATGCTTGCTTTCCAAACTTCATCTATATTAATGTTATTGACCACTTAATTGGAATCTAACGCAAGTAGAGAACAGTACCAAGAGCTAACACTTCTCCATATATGACTTTTTCAATTTTGAAGATACAAATATAATCAAATCATAAGAAAAAAGTTTCCTCAAAATGAAGGAAATCACAAGAAAATAGAATGGAAGGAGTCATCTAAAATATGCAACCAAAGAGTAGGAAGCCTCATAGATTTTATGTACAATTATTAGAAGATAAAACTTTATAGTCATTAAGATATGAAATTAAAATATCAAAATAAAATGATAAACTACAATGTCAAGTGAATTCAACTAAAACAAAAAAAGAAACAAATGTGCTATATCAAATAAGACAAAGTATTTAGCATCAAATAAAACATTGAGTTCACGTGAATAAAAATAAAAATAAACATTATAATTTATAGTATTATATTTATTTATTTATATGAATAAATAAATTTATCAATAAAAACATTTGTAATAATGATCATATTAATAAAAAATTAGAATTATATAAAATTATATTTAACAAAAAATATATATTTTTATAGTTTAGTAAGAAACTAAAATCTTTGATATCTTTGATCAGAATTAAAATAGGTTATTTTTAGCCAATAACTTATCATCATTAATTTTTGAACAACTTTTCATCCTATTTTTCAAATAAAAACATTCTTACTAAAGGAATTCTAACACTTCCAATTTTCACATTAACTTTGAACTAAAGAATTCAAGGTTTGTAGGTATTATCCGAATGAAATAGACAATAAAATATTTGTATGTGCACTTAATAAAATTTAAAAAATCACATTTCTATCTCTATTACTATATCTTTTTAAGTGCACTTGATCACATCTGTACGTGCACTTAATCACATTTCTATCTCTATTATTATATCTAATTAAAGATGTTTGATTTATCACATAAGCTCTTAAAGACAACTTAATTGAGTATTTTAAAAATAATCATAGAGGTTAAGAGATCATTTCATATCTGTGCAAGTATTTCAAAATCATGTAATTAAATTTATTAAAAATAATTTGAAGATGCCCAATCTTGAGTGATTGAATTTGTATTATCATAATAACAATGATTATACAATTAATTTATGTTTGCTTCTTTTTCGTCAAAATATTAAGGAAAATCCTTTCTCATCAAAATAAAAGGAAACGATATGGGAGAAAGCCAATTATAGAGACAATAAAACAATAATCTAAGCACGCATTAATTGAGTATTTTTTAATAAGAAGATATAACCTGTAAAACTTACCGCAGGCAGGATGCTTGGAAGTTCTAAAATGAATTTGTTTCTTCCAACCTTAGGAGAATAGAAGTTGAAGAGAAGCAATGGCGATTTGGTAGTCAAGGGCCCAAAACTCTTCTTCATGTGAAATAGGTGAACGAAGAGGTAAAGGATGTGAAGAGACTTGAAATCATGGGGATCTCTCATCGTGACTTTCGATCAAATAGGAACAACATAGGAAGAAGTTTCCTCTACCCTCTCAAAACTCTTCTTCACATGAAGCAGGGAAACGAATACGCCTAAAAGAGGGTGTGAATAGATTTGAAGATGAGCTAGAGCTTCCGTCGTAACTTCCCATCCGACAGGAGGAGAAGAAGGCGATAAACTTTTTAGCGATTTCATCTGTCTCGGTGAAGAAGAGGAAGCGAAGATATAAAAGGAGGTGAGCGGAATGGAATGCAAAGAGGCGCAAAAACGGATGGAGCAGATTAAATTAATAATTTACAATAAATAAATAATATAGTTTCAAATAATTTGGTAGCATAATGAAACGACCAAGGCACAAATATAGGCTGTTTCCTTCATCTTCCAAAACATGAAATGCGAGATGCTTAGTGCAAATGCTTTGGAAGTTCAAGAGAACGAAGGTGGTAATTAATTAATTAATGAAATTTAAGGCTTTTTGAGTTATGCATTTAAAGTCTTCAATGAAATAGATTTAAATGCTTTGGAAGTTCAAGAGAACGAAGGTGGTAATTAATTAATTAATGAAATTTAAGGCTTTTTCAGTTATGCATTTAAAGTCTTCAATGAAATAGATTTAATATGAAACTCAAGCCTCTTTTGGAGGAAATTAAAAATAAAGAATATGAAGAGTTATAAATGAATGGTGTAGATTTAATTTTATGTTTATAAATGAACGATCAAGATTTACTATGGGTGAAGTCCCAAGCCACTTTTATATAGTAGTATATATATATATATATATATATATATATATATATATATATATATATATATATATATATATATATATATATATATATATATATATATATACTTTGTAGTCATCTCTGATCATGAGGATTCTTACTAGTTTATCCAATATTTGTCGTATGTTATATGTATATTTTTTATAGCAATTTAATTGAAAATAGGCTCTAAAGACGAAAGGTCAAATTGAGATCGCAATAAAAAATATTAAAAATAAATTATTCTAACTGATCTGCTTATACTTTCTAGAAGTATAATAAAAAAATAAATATTATTTTTTTTCTTATAAAATTAAATTAGGCTTGTAAGTTGTAAGTAATATATGACAATTAAAGCTTTAAAATTCAATATATAAAAAATAATAATAAATAAAATTGAATAAAATTTTTAAATTTTGATCATACTTAAACACAACTTTATCTAATCCAAATAATAAAAATAAATAATTTTAAATAATATAAATATTCAACTCGACTTTATTACGTTATAATTAAATAAATAAATAATATAATATTCAACTCAACTTGACTTAATAGAAAATTTAATGGATCATCTCCTCACCACGTTTCCAACTTACTAATAAAAGAGATGAGATTCTCCCGATCGATGCAAAAATATATTTACACATTTAATAATAGTATTCCTCATAAGAAAAATTTAAATTTATATTTCGTTTGTGTCGTTTTTTTTATTATTTTTTTAAATATTTTTTTATTATAAATGTTTTAATTTAAAAAAAATTTACTAAAAATTTATTTTATGAAATTACAAAAAAATTGTATAAAAAACTCATAAAAATAAAATTTCTCTCTCTCTCTCTCTGATAAGAAAGTTGCCACAACAAAGTTCTCCTGCAATTAATAAAATTATTTTGTGAGAATATGAAGCCGTCTGGAGGCAAATCAGAATGTACTAAGTCACTTTTTTGTTGTGTACCGCTGTGTATCGAATGATGTGACGTGTTCTGATTCGCCTCCGAGTGATTCAGTGTCCCCACAGAATAATTTCTTCCCCTTAAATTTAGAATCATGTTATGTGGACCATACAAATTTTTATATGATAAAAGAATATATATTGGTACGTAGTATGTAAAAATCCTCCCTTACAGAATGGGCCCCCATATCCCCCTAAATCGGTCCTTAAATATAATTTATTTAATTATAAATTTAAAATTAAAAAAAAAAAAACTCCTATTATGTTATTTAATCTCATCTCATGAATCACATCCTAAGAAAGTTTTTTTATTAAAATAGTAATCAATATTTTATATTGATGATCTAATTAGAATAATAGATATTAGATTCATCCTATATTAAAAAATGGTATAGTTAGACTTAGGCTTCGTTTGGGACGGCTTTCTTACTGTTTTTTAAAACAATTTTTTAGTATAAATTTTTTAATTTTTATACTAGAAAATTGCTTTAAGAAGCATTAAGAAAGCCGTCCCAAACAAAAACTTAGGCTTCATTTGGGATAGCTTTTTTAATGCTTATTGAATCAACTTTTTAATACAAAAATTTTAATTTTTATATTAAAATGTTGTTTAAAAAGGCAATAAAAAATAGTCTCAAACGAAGCATTAGACTTTGTTTGGGGCAACTTTCTTAAATTTTTGTACTAGAAATTTGCTTTGAAAAGCAATAAGAAAGCCGTCTCAAACAAAGTCTTACCCTTCGTTTGAGACGGCTTTATTATTGCTTCTTAAAGCAGCTTTTGAGTACAAAAATTAATATTTTTATACTAAAAAATAATTTTAATAAAGCAGTAAGAAAGCCATCTCAAACAAAGTCTTAGCCTCCGTTTGAGACGGCTTTATTATTTCTTCTTAAAGCAGCTTTTGAGTACAAAAATTAATATTTTTATACTAAAAAATAATTTTAAGAAGCAGTAAGAAAGCCATCTCAAATGAAACTTTAGGTTTTGTTTGTGACAACTTTCTTACGGTTTCTTAAAGCAGTTTTCTAATACCAAAATTTTAATTTTGTACTAAAAAGTTGATTTAAGAAACACTAAAAATTCCATCCCAAATGAAGCCTTAAAAAGATTTGGTTAAAAGCATTAGAAATGATTTTTTCTATTAAATTTAAATGAGATTTTGACTCTTAATAGTACACAATCGAGAAAAATGACTCATGTATTTTTTTTTTTTAATAAAAAGGACTCATTTAGCAGTGATCAATATCAGGCATTGAGTTAGTTTATTTAGATAAGTTGATTGAGAGAAGAAGGATGATTAAAGTCAATAGAATACATACATCATATTTATATAAGACTCTAATCTAAAACTTTTTGGTTGATAGTCAAAGCCTCTAACCAACGGATCAAAATAAGCTGAGTAAGCTCGGAGAAATTATTTTGTGCGTAGTCCGAATGAGAAGAACTATTCGGACTGTCAGTGTACATACACTGTATACATAATTTACACACAAATATGATACACATTATATACAGTATATATACACTTACATACTTGAACGATTCTTCATATTCAAACTCTGTATATGATAATTTCACTTAAAAATGAAGATAAAAAGAAGAAAAAGCGGTTGCCTTTCTTTTTAATTTGTCAGTCCCAAGGAGATAGGGAGGACTGCGTATGGATATGGAAAACAAACAAGAAGGAGATGGAGGTGATTGCAAATAGAAGACAAAACAGCAAGGAGTGGGCTGACTTTATGTGCAAGTTTTAAGGAAACTATAAGTAATTAAGACATTTTACAAATGTGGCTATTTAGCCTATTTTACACCCTCTCGTAGCCATATGTAAATACAAATTTGCAAATCTTTTGAAAAATATTATGTCAAAATACTATAATGTAATGGTATTATATGATGAATTTCCAAAAAAATAATTTAAATTAAAATTAATGATATATACAATAATAATATCAAATCTTTATCTTACTATATGGGATAATATATAAGTAAATGATTTTATAAATTTCAAAATCTATTTTTGTTATGTGATAGCAAATTTGAGTGGGTAACTGCATTTTTTATATTTTATTTGTTGTATAATAATTCAGCATATACAAATAAAAAGTAGTAAGATAAAAAAAATTTTACGTTAAAAATCAGGAGAGAAAAATCACGGGGAATAGCTCAGATGAAATTATTCTGTGCGGATACAGACAACGTCCGGAGGTGAATCAAAGCGCGCCATGTCACCCTTTTGTTGTATACCCGTTGTGTATTAGCTGATGTGGCGCTCTTTGATTCGTCTCTAAACGATTCGGTGTCCACACAGAATAATTTCTTGTAGCTTAGAGTAGATATACAAGAATCTTCTCTAATAGGCTAATATTTTATAATTGAAATATAATTTTTTTTTTTTTTTTTTTTTTACATAAAAGTCTACTTAGGAGGATCCTCACACGCAATAAGAGTCTTACCCATCAAGTCATGGTGTGGTTTGCGTGAAGAAATGAATGTTATGAGGTATATTTGAAATATTCTAATTTATTATTTTAGCTTTGTATTTTTAATATTTTAGAGGAAAAAAACAAAATCTTTAAAATTAAAGTAGCAGATAGTAAAGCCGGCAGGAACACGCTATTCAAGTTGATAACCTAAAAATAGTGAGAGAAAACATATTAAATATGCCAAATTTTAAGGGTATGTTTTGGACCGCTTTCCTACTAATTTAATTTTAAATATTAATTATAATTTTATTTGACTTTTATTTTTTTATTATTTTCTTACTTATTCTAAAAAAATTAAAAAAATTATTATTTGTAATCATAATAGAGAAACTATTTTCTTTAAAATAATTTCATAAATAAATTTATAAAATATTATAGCCTTCTCAAATAAACCCTAGCTAAGTTTTATTTTTCTCTACTCACACTACTTGCAAATACAATTAATAATCAATTAGCAAATTTTCTACAGTTATCGATAACAAATAGAGGACAGAGGATCATAATGAGTGGATTCACATTTCTGTTTACTCATTTTACATGAAAACATATACTGCTACGCAACTCATTTTGATATGTATGTTGAGAGCTTTGGCTATTAATCAAGAGATTTTGGATTTGAAGCTTATAAATGTGATGTGTATGAATTTGTCTTAATAACTCAAATATTTAAAAAAAATGCTTGCATTGAAATCAATTGAACTGACGAGGAGAGAGTTGTTGAAAATTGTGTGAGCTTTTCAATGATATCAAGTTGGAACTCATCTCTATCGAGTGAGCAAAAGATGTGTGCGTTTCGTCTGCTAGGGTTTTCCCCCCTTCGCTAGGGCTTTTGCCCTAGCCGTTCTTCGCCTGTTTTCGCCTCCGTTCTTGCTTTCATGGCAAACAAGAGGTTGGATCCAGGCTTCCTTGCGGGTAAGAGCTCCAAATCCTTTAAAGACGCTTTCTCTGGCTCCGATGATGCGAATGTTTTTCCGGATTTTCACGTATCAACGATTCGCAGTTTGCCAGCGTTGTGGTTTTATGAAGATGAATTTATGCATCTTGCTAAACCTTTTGAATTTGCGTTGGTGGGGAAGTTCCCCTTAAAAGGTCGGTTTTGGATGTAATTCGTAGATTTTTTTTCAACCTTAAGTTATCAAGTGAATTTTTCGTGACTTTACTGGATCAATCTAATGTTTTGATAAAGCTTTCAAACGATCTGGATTATGGTAGGGTTTTTGCTCATCGTTCATACTTCGTCTATGGCTGTTTCATGAAAATTATTAAGTGGTCGCCTACTCTGGACCTTTCAGAAGAGTCGCCAGTCGTCCCTGTGTGGATTTCTTTTCCGGGTCTGCGACCTCATCTCTTCTCTTCTCGTATACTCTTTGGACTGGGATCTATTTTTGGTCGGCCGATCCAAATTGATAATGCGACGGCTGTCGGATCGCGTCCCTCAGTCGCGCGCATTCTTGTTGAACTTGACATTTCCAAAACCTACCCTGATTCTGTTTAGCTGGGTCCGTAGAAACTAGGGTATGTGCAAAATGTTGTTCTTGAAGGTTTGCCCAATTTTTGTCAACATTTCAAAGTTGTGGGACATACAAAATCTGAATGCTCTAAGCTATTTCCTAATTTACGCCCAGTTGAACCTTCGGCTCTGCCGCCGCTGATTTCTGTGTTTAATCCTTTGCCGAATTCTAATATTCCTGTTATCTCTTCTATCCCCATTGCTCCTTTGTGTGAGGTAGTTTCGAGTAATGGTGATGTTATTCCGGTTGTTGGTGATTTGAATTGTGATATTGATATTAATGTTGTGAAGGGTGTTGTTTTACCCTCTGTTGAAGCTCCGGTTCCTTCCCATGCAGTTTTGAGATCCCCTATTACGTTGGATAATTCAGATGGGTTGGGGGTAACGTGCTATCTGAATTTGGTGCTGGGGTTTTTTCGGCCTCTGATGGTAATGTTGTGGTTGTTTGCCATGTTTTATTGGTTACTGATGTTTTGGCTGGCTCGTCGCCTGATGTCGTTATTTTGAATAATCCTTCCATGAATGTAGACTGTATTGTGGAGAATAATTTGGTTGACAATCCGATCTGTTCGAATAATCTTGTGGATGTCACTGTAAACTTGGTAGATACGCAGAATATGTTCCAGCAGTTGGGTAATAATCCTGGATTCAATATTAATAACAATGTGGATTGGTTGCATGGGTCGTCTGAATTTGGATCTGAATCAGAATTTTCAGATTGCGGTTTGGCTGATCCGGATTTTTACGGTGGTTCGACCCAGGAAATGATTTTACCTTGGTGCGAGATAGACATGTTGCTTCTCGTGGGAGTGGGAGATTTCAAGGGGGGGGGGGGGGGGGGGGGGGGGGGGGGGCGCGGGGGGGCCGAAGGGGCCCGAAGAAGGAGATAATTTCCTATTTACTGTTTCTTTTCTTTCCTCTTATTGCTTCGGTCTGAATTTCTGGTTTTTCGATCGGGTATTTGAGGCAATGATGTGGCTGAGGCTCGTGTCCTTGTCGTCGAGCTGGTGGCAACCTTCGGTGTTCTTCGATGAGTTTTGTTGGATGTGGACGCTACTTTCACCTTATGGACGGTCCGTGCGAGGCTGCAGTGATGCTGGGAGCCTCGGACGTTTTCTGAGCCTAATGTGGGTTGTATTTCATTTTTCTTTTTTCTGGTCATTTATTGATGTAACCGTTATTTCTTATTTTAATATATGTGTTTTTGGTTTTAAAAAAAAAGTTGGAACTCATCTGTTTAAAATTTATATAGTATTAGTTATTTATAAATTATATTAATGTTAAAATATATTTATGAAACATAGGGTTTACTCTGATGAAGATATTATGATAGAAAATTTCATTCAATTATGATTCAATTATGAATAAGTGATCGAATTCTGGTGATTTCAACCTCATGATTAAAGTTCAATGCAAATGGGCTCTCCCTTAAATCAATAGCAATATTACACTATAGAGATCACTATCAATAGATGGATGAATTATTCTTTGCGGACACCGAACAGTTTTTATATTATTTTTATGAATTTTTTAGCATAAATTTTTTTTGATAGTAATTGATACGTCATCACAAAATTAGCTTGATTGGGCACGAATCTCGAAGCAAAAGCTAGTTGGAAACTTCAAAAATTAAATCCGGGAGCATATGAACTCCGATTTTAGCAAGCTTACTGTCGAACTGAGCGTCTCGGAAATACGAACCCAACGACACAAAGATCAACCCAATCCGAGCCCAAGTGAGTCCAAATCAAGAGCTCAAAGTGCTGTTAGAAGGTTCAAACTGCAATTTGAGTTACCAAACGGTCTCCGATTTTGACGAGCTTATACTCGAATCGAACGGCTCGACGAGACGAATCCAACGAGCCCAAGATCACTAAATTCCGACATCATTAAGGCCTCCAAATGTCCAAACGAACGATGCACGATCGTAGGATTCAATATCAGCCGTCCATTTGACCACTCCCTGTTCGCCCTTGATCTCACACCTATTTACGGACCATGCCACTCCAGAAAATCTATAAATAGAGCCCTCATTCTTCACAAGAGGGCATCTAAGCAAGAGAGAGAAGAAGAGAAGAGAGAAGGAGAGAGAAGGAAGGAGTTCCTCCTCGACAGCCGCCGGACCACCGCCGGACCACCACAGAACCTCGCCGGACCACCGCCGGACCACCGCAGGAATCTCGTCGGACCACCGCCGGACTACCGCAGAAACCTCGTCGGACCACCGCCGGACCACCGCAGGAACCTCGCCGGACCACCACTTTAAGGTCCGACGTTCAGTCCCTACGTCCTGCCAAAGACCCAAGACCCAATATTCAGTCCTTACTTCCTGCCAAAGACCCGACGTCTTGTTCAAGACCCGGCACTAAGTCCCTACGTCCTACTCAGGGCCCGACATTCAGTCCCTACGTCCTGCCGAGGACCCGACTTACTTACTTAAGTAGTTGATTGTAATCTGTTCACCCCTGGAGGTGATTCAGTCTTTTGTAACCGACTCAAAATCTAGTGGAATCATTTTCAACTGGGCTAGGCCTCGTGGTTTTTTCCCTTTTTAGGGTTTTCCACGTAAAAAATCCTGTGTTCTCTGTGTGTGCTAGTTATACGTACAACGCTAAGACGTAGAATCAAATCTCTATCGCCGCGTAATTTCTAGCCCGCAACAGATTGGCGCCGTCTGTGGGAAAGCTAATCCCACTACACTAAGGAATCCTCTAATGGTCAATAGGCGTAGCCATCGCATCATGGGAACCTCCCGCTCTAATTCACACCAATCCAGGAATCAGTCCCTGAATCAAGGACGACAGACATCTGCCTCCTTTCACCCCAATAACCGACACCCTATAGGAGAAGGAACTTCAGGGCCGTCCCTAGAAGAACGTATCAGAAAAATGGAGGAATCTCAGAATGAGATCCTTCAGCTTTTAAGGGGAGCTAGAGGACCAATGCCGGTACCCCAAGAAGATGCTCTTCTCCCTCGAGATCAGCCAGGATTTGAAGACATTCTTCATGTCGAAGTCCCCCTTCCTCCACCAAGGATGCGTCCTCCTACACGTCCAGAGAATGAACTTGCTGATACAGCAAGCTCTACCCATCCTTCGCGCATGGGTCACCGACACCATATGCCACCGGACGTCCCTGAGGACTTGGACCAACAGCGCGTCACTGAACTCCCCCGTAATACTCTACGGCATGAGTTACGAAGATTAGTCCGAGAAGAGTTCCCCACAGGGGGTATTAGGCAGTCCCTTCACCAACGGGACATTCAGGAGTCATCACCTTTTTACCGAAGCTGTCCTCCGATATCCCGTTCCGGCAAGATTCAAACTCCCAAATATTGATTCTTATGATGGGACTTCAGACCCCTACGAACATATTGATCACTACCGCACTATTATGCATATCCAGCAGGCCCCAGACGCTCTGCTCTGTCAAGTTTTTCCGGCCACCCTTAAAGGGCAGGCCCGGACATGGTTCTACTCCCTACCCCCTCGGTCCATTCCCCTATTCGTTAAATTGGCCAAATTGTTTGTCGAACAATTTGTCGCCAACCGAAGGATGATTAAAGACTCCTCCCACCTTTCGGGGATACGACAGAACGAGGGTGAATCTCTCAAAGAGTATTTTCAAAGGTTTTCTACAGAAGCCCGACAAATTCCAGGGGTGGATCCCGAATTGCTACGAGGTGTATTTCTTGGAGGGCTTCGTCCAGGCCCTTTCTACTCGGCACTTATGCGAGAAACAGTCCACTCTTATGCGGATTTAATCCATCGGGTAGAGGCCCAAATCACTGCCGACGAAGCCATCAATGCTCATAGAAAGCAATTCGAGCAAACAACCGGGAAGCGAAAAAATCCCCCAGGGACGGAGAATCCCCCCTCGCAAAGGAAGAAGCAAGGAAACTACAATCTTCCTCCTCGACCCTCACAGCCACGACGGGATCCCCGACAAGAAAAAGAGTACACGCCACTTAATACATCCCGAACAAATGTATTAATGGCTATCCGAGACCAAGAGAGTGTAAAGTGGCCGTACCCTTTAAAGCCTAATACCGGAAACCAAGAACAGTATTGTCATTTCCACCGCAGTCGTGGACACACCACTGAAGCATGCAGGCAGCTCAAGGAGGAAATTGAGAGACTGATCCGACAAGGATATCTCCGACAGTTCATCAAGAATCCAACAGCTCGAGAAGAAACCGTTCCGACTGGGGGGCAAGATCAACAAAAACAGCCGACGAACAACCGCCAGATGGTCGGTGAAATTGAAACTATTGCTGGAGGCCCTTCAACGCCTTGCCAAGTTCTAATCGCCGAGAACAAGGAGCCACCAACAAAAAAGCTTCATGTCGATCACTCCATCACCTTCAAGGAGTCTGATCTAGAAGGTGTAAAGACTCCTCATCAAGACCCACTGGTGATTAGCGCAGGAATCGGCAACCCATGTTACAATGTTAAAAGGATCTTGGTAGACAATGGAAGCTCAGTAGATGTTTTATTCTACTCCACTTTCCTTAGCATGGGCCTATCTAGAGAGAAACTCCAGCCTGCTGCTGGTCCACTGTACGGATTTGACAACCGGCCTGTAAGAGTCGAAGGAACCATTACTCTTCCGGTTGTGCTTGGAGAATTCCCCCGTCAAGTTGAGCACCCCATTCTGTTCATTGTGGTGAAATCCGAATCAGCCTACAACGCAATCTTTGGAAGACCACTTCAAACAATCTTCGGGGCTGTTGCTTCAATTCCCCACTTAAAGCTCAAGTTTCCTACCCCATCAGGGATCGGAACAGTACGAGGAGATCAACAAGTAGCACAATCATGCTATCTTAGGCAGGCTCAACCACACTCATCAGTTACCCTAAGCATCGAAGACTTCGATCTTCGGAATGAAGATACCCCTCAAAGGGCCTCCCCTGTAGAAGATCTTACCTGTGTCTCCCTATCAGAAGAACATCCCTCTCGAGAGAACAGTACAGATCGGATCACTCCTCTCAGATACAGAGAAAAAAGAATATGTAGACTTTCTACGTACAAACCAAGACGTATTCGCATGGAGTTCAGCAGATATGCCCGGTATTAATCCTGAAATAATTATGCACTCCCTGAAGATCAACCCAGCATGTAAGCCAGTGATTCAAAAGAAACGAAACTTCGCCCTAGAACGTCAGCTGGCAATCGAACAAGAGGTTGATAAGCTTTTAAAAGCAAGATTCATAAGGGAAGTACACTACCCATCTTGGTTAGCCAACGTCGTAATGGTTCGGAAAACAAATGGGACTTGGAGAATGTGCGTGGACTATACGGATCTCAATAAAGCTTGCCCCAAGGACAGCTTCCCACTCCCCCGAATAGACCAGCTAGTCGACGCCACCTCCGGACATCAGATGTTAAGCTTTATGGATGCCTACTCCGGATACAACCAAATACAAATGGATCCCGCCGATGAGGAGGCAACATCTTTTCAAACGGATAAAGGGTTATATTGTTACCTGGTAATGCCATTCGGGCTCAAAAATGCAGGGGCAACTTACCAACGACTTATGAATAAGGTTTTTTAGAACCTTATTGGGCGTACCATGGAAGTTTATGTGGACGATATGCTGGTGAAGAGCCTCGAGAAATCTCAGCATATCTCAGATTTGGAAGAATGTTTTAACCTCCTCCGATCTTACAACATGCGTCTCAACCCCTCCAAATGTGCATTTGGAGTCACCTCAGGAAAGTTTCTTGGGTTCATGGTTACCCACCGAGGGATTGAGGCCAACCCGGAAAAGATCAAGGCCCTAAGGGACATGCTACCCCCCAGAAACATCAAAGAAGTTCAGAGACTGAATGGAAGGATTGCAGCACTCTCTCGATTTCTAGCTCGTTCGGGAGATAAATATTTGCCTTTCTTCAAGATTCTCAGAGGGGCTCGTAACTCGGGATTCCAATGGACTGATAAATGCCAAGAAGCTTTCGAACAACTCCGGACTTATCTAGCCTCACCACCGCTGCTCTCAAAGCCAATTCCAGGAGAAATTTTGTATTTGTACATGGCCGTTTCTTCTCAAGCTATAAGTTCGGTCTTGGTTCGGATAGATGATTCAATTCAACGCCCAGTTTATTACATCAGCAAGGTACTTTCAGATGTTGAAATGCGTTATCCATTGGCAGACAAAACAGCCTTAGCATTGGTCTTCTCAGCCAGGAAGTTACGACCTTACTTTCAGGCACATGCGATCAGGGTTTATACAAACCTACCGCTGAAAAATATTCTTCAAAAACCCGAGGCATCCGGAAGATTGATCAAATGGTCAGTAGAACTTGGAGAGTTCGATATACAGTTCCTACCTAGACCCGACATCAAGTCACAGGTGCTTGCCGATTTTGTGGTCGAATGTACTAGCTATACATCCGAGGAATCGCCCGATGTGTCTCCTTCCTCCTCCTCCTGGACATTGTATGTAGATGGAGCTTCTGGGAATTCTGGTGCTGGCGCTGGAATCTTATTAATCTCCCCGCAGAAAGCCACACTCGAATATGGGCTTAGACTGAAGTTCCCAGCAACAAACAATGTTGCTGAATATGAAGCTTTGATCGCTGGATTGAGGCTTGCAATTGATTGCGAGGTTCAAGACTTAGTGGTTCACACTGATTCCCAACTGGTTGCTTCTCAAGTAGAAGGGGAATTCGATACTCACAACCCACTTTTGGCTCAATACTGTCAGACAGTTAAAACCTTGTTAGCTCAAATAGCAAAGCATCAGGTCATCCATATCCTTCGAGAGCAAAACACAAGGGCAGACTCACTCTCCAAACTAGCGACCTCTACAACGGGAGATGTTTTTTAAAAGGAAATTCATTGAGGAGATCCACTTCCCGAGCATTCAAGGCTCATGGGTACTTCAATCAATAGATGAATCAAAAGAAGTTTCTTGGATCGATCCCATTCTAGCTCTCTTACAAGAAGGATCTCTCCCTGAAGACCCAGTTATGGCAGTACGACTTCGGAGACAAGCAGCCAACTTCACCATTATTAACGGAGAGTTATACAAAACGATCTTTCACGGGGCCATACCTCAAATGCCTTCCTCCTTCGGAGGCAAATTATGCACTTCGCGAAGTACATTCGGGCATTTGTGGGGAACATTTGGGTGGAAGGGCGCTAGCCCAAAAGGTCCTGAGACAAGGGTTCTACTGGCCGACGATAAAACAAGACGCATTAGAACTTGTACGAAAATGTAACAGTTGCCAGTTGCATGCCAACCTCACTCATCTACCCGCCGTAGAGATATCGACATTACAGAGTCCCTGGCCTTTTGCCCAATGGGGAGATCGACATAATGGGACCATTTCCTATGGCCACGGGACAGCGAAAATTCATCATATTAGCTGTCGACTATTTCACGAAGTGGGTAGAAGCAGAACCACTAGCGAAGATCACTGAAGCAAATGCCAAACAGTTTCTGTGGAAGAGCATAATATGTCGCTTTGGCATTCCTGCAAAAAAAGTTATTACTGATAACGGGACACAGTTCACCGGAAGGGTCTTTACCACATTTTGTAAAGATCTCCACATTCATCTAGTACACACGGCTGTGGCTCATCCTCAGACTAATGGACAGACAGAAGTCACTAATCGAACCATTCTGAGAGGACTGAAAACACGGCTGGAGAAGGCTGGGGGGCAATGGGCTGACGAGCTCCCAAACGTCCTTTGGGCCTATCGTACGACATCAAGGACTCCAACAGGAGAGACACCGTATAACCTCTGCTTTGGTACAGAGGCTGTCATTCCAGTCGACATTGGAGTCCCCAGTCATAGAGTGCAAACTTTCGACTCCAATACCAACGACGAAAAACTCAGGCACAACCTAGACCTCCTTCCAGAAGTAAGAAACGGGACAATACTTAAGGTTGCTGCCTACCACCAGAGAGTTGCCCGTCACTATAACAGAAGGATGAAGCCACGACATATATCGGTAGGAGATCTGGTCCTACGCAGCATTGAGGCGGCAGGCAAAGGCCCTCAACGAAACAAACTCTCCCCCCTCTGGGAAGGTCCGTACCTAGTAGCAGCTATGGTGAAGCCAGGGACTTTCAAATTAAAGGATGCTGAAGGGAAGATGCTTCCTCGAACTTGGAATATCGAGAACCTCCGCAAATACTATCAGTAGAGCGTAAATCGTGTCGTTCGTTTTAGAATGTTGTATGTCTTTTGCTTACTGTATATGTCTTTAATTTCGGACTTTGTTTGTGGTGTTTTCTAGTTTCCTTCTCCCTTAAACTATTTTCGGGAGCAATGTTCTTCGTTTAATAGCAGTAAAGACTTTGTTAAGTTTTGAACTTTAATTTTGAGCAGTTGATGATTATTGTTCAATCGTTAGTTGATCAATCCCAGGGGGATTTGATCCGACCTCTTCCACACAGGTTAACGTCATCGAGCAGGGCTCTGACTCACAACCTCGGATAGGTCTTATATCCTTGGTGGATTCTCCCGACCTCTTCCACACAGGTTAACGTCATCGAGCAGGGGCTCTGACTCACAACCTCGGATAGGTCTTATATCCTTGGTGGATTCTCCCGACCTCTTCCACACAGGTTAACGTCATCGAGCAGGGCTCTGACTCACAACCTCGGATAGGTCTTATATCCTTGGTGGATTCTCCCGACCTCTTCCACACAGGTTAACGTCATCGAGCAGGGCTCTGACTCACAACCTCGGATAGGTCTTATATCCTTGGTGGATTCTCCCCGACCTCCTCCACACAGGTTAACGTCATCGAGCAGGGCTCTGACTCACAACCTCGGATAGGTCTTACATCTCTTATAGATTCTTTTAACCTCTTTCATACAGGTTGGCGTCATCACGCAAGGCTCTGGCGTACAACTTAGAGTAAACAGTACATCCTTAGAGGATCCTTTTAAACTTTTAAGCACAGGTTGGAAGATAAATACCTTAAACAAACATAAAAGAAATTCATTCAGAATAGATAAATACACTGGAATATTTAAGTCATATAGCAACAGAACGATAATCCACTACTAAGTCAAAGTAGATATCACATAACAGTACAAAACATCAGGTACATCACAATAACTAAAAAAGACAAACTAAAACAAACAACAGGAGCTAGAAAGTCTACTCAACATCTACTATCTCATCATCTGCATCAAGATCGAGGACCTTCCGAAGATCACTCTCTACCTCATCACCATCAGAGCCTGAAGGAAAGTCAGCTGAAGCCTGGCTAGGGGTCACCTCTTCGGCTGGAACTCCGGTCTTTCGCTGCATCAGGCGAACCCCCTTAAAGAAGCCTCTAATAAATCCGTCCTCAGTGCACTGCTGCTCCAAACCCTTCACCTCTATAGCATAGATGTGATCTCGGGCCTCCTCAACGTGATCCTGGACGATAGTCTTGAATGCTATGGACTTCTTGAAGTCTTCAATAACTCTTGAAGGTTCTGAGCTGGACAAGGCAGCCTCCTTCTCAGCTATAATGGCCTGAGACTCCTTATCCTTCATCTCTCCAGCGACGCAATCTTCTCCTCTGAAACTTTCTGCTCCCTCAAAAGTCTGGTGATCGTCGCGTGAGCCTCCTCAAGATCTATCTGGTGCCGATCTGCCTGCTGATTCCGGAGAGTTACAGAGCGCATTGAGTTAGCCAGCTCAGTCCTGCACTCGCTCAACTCATCTTCAAGCACCTTCACCTCCTTAACCTTCTGATCATATTTTCGTTTGAACTCTCCCTGGAGGTACTTGATCTTAACAAACTCAGTGTTCCAGTCATTAACTGCGATCACAGCACGTGACAGCTGAAAATAGAAAGAAAAGTTCATTAGAAGTCACCTCAGAAGCAAATGAAATAAAAAATATTAGGAGATGTTACTCACCAAATTACTGGTCTTGTTATGTCCAAGGCATTGATGATTCATGACATCATCAGGGATATGCAGCTTGGCTGGGGAAGAGTCAGGTAAGGTCTTGTCAGTGTTCGTTTCTTCCAACCTCTTCTTCTTCGAAATCGGGGGGTCGTCAACCCTTGCCGGTCGTTTGGGAGCCGCTTTTGAAGCAGGGGCAGGGGGCTCAGGAATCCTGGATGTCGGCTTCAACTTCCTTGCATCAGATCTCCCAGTATGAAATGAAATCCCAACCTTGAATAAGAACTTCTTCTTCAGTATATTTGCTCATATGACGAACCTCAAATAGAAGATGTTCGAGATCAGAAACTTTCAAAATTCTTATTATGTCTTCCTCACTGACATGCAGAGGGGATGGCAGATCCCTCATTTTCCCCCACTTCTCTATCAAGCCCCAATCATTCTTCACAAAAAAGAAAGTATTGATCCAGTTCTTTGAAGAATCGCGGGTACGCACATCCAATTTGGATCTAAAAGTCACACGCCCAGATGTATCGCTGGTAAACTTACCCATCCGTGAAAGATGCTCCGGGGTCATAGTAGCTCCTCGATCCCGAAAGAGAGCAATCAATCCCATAGCCACTGACATTGCTCTAAATGAAAGTTGGAATATGTTCACGCCGCACCATTGCAAGACTTCAATCAGCTCAGTAGGAGGCGGAAAACGTAAACCAGCCCGCAAGTGGGCCTCAGAAACAGTCACGTACCCAGCAGGAGGAAGATTCGCCCGATCAGACCTCCTCGGGACCATTGTCTTCACATCATTCGGAAAGTAATAATTCTTGCGAAAAAGGAACATGAAGTCATTTGTAACAGTCGACGCTGACACATCCACCTCCTTATTTGGCCTCTGCTCGCCATCATGCGGCGCAACGGGGTCCCCCCGGATCGCAGGATCTCTCGGTAGGGGGCGATCACCTGACATTTCTCTTAGAGGGAGAGGGGGAAAAAAGAAAATCTCCGAACTTCCTTGCCAAGAGAGGGGCCTCAGAAGACTGAGGGAAGGCCTCAATAGAAAGGACAGAGGGAGAAGATCTCCGAACTTCCTTGCCAAGAGAGGGGCCTCAGAAGACTGAGGGAAGGCCTCAATAGAAAGGACAGAGGGAGAAGATCTCTCCGAACTTCCTTGCCAAGAGAGGGGCCTCAGAAAACTGAGGGAAGGCCTCAATAGAAAGGACAGAGGGAGAAGAGAAGAAAGGAGGAGAAGAAGAGAAGAAAAGAGAAGAGGAAGAGGAGTGGAGTGATTTTCTAAGGGCTTGAAGGGCCTATTTATAGTTTTTTTTGGGAGAAAGAGTGGAAGTTTCTAGAATTTTTAATTTCCCAAATTTTTCTAAATTTTTCTGAATTTTTTCGGAATTTTTTGGGATTTTTTCGGGATTTTTTAGGCATTTTTACGGCCAAAAAAAGGCCTAAAAAAGCCTAAAAAATCATTATTTCTGCACAGGTGGGGCCCACTAGGTTGGTGGGCTGAACAGACCCGCCCGTTCGTTCAAATAAGGCGGTGGGAAGCTTCCAGGCGGGCTGACCGCGCGGGCTCAGGCGGCCCAGGCGGGCCGCCACGCGGGCCGACAGCGGGCCCAGCAGCCCGCCGCGCGCGAGCTGCAGCGCGGGCCGCAGGCGCGGCCCAGGCGAGCTGCAGCGCGGGCCGCAGGCGCGGCCCAGGTGGCCCAGGCGGGCCGCAGGCGCGGCCCAGGCAGGCCACCGCGCGGGCCAGGGCCTGGCCCAGGCGGGCCGCAGGCGGGTCGCGCGGCCCAAGGCGCGCCGCGCGCGTGTCCAGGCGCCGGCAGGCGGGTGCCGCCGCCGGCGGCGCGGCGGCGGCCGCCGGCCGGTCCCGGTCCGGCCGCCAAGCCCATTTTGGGCCCGATTTTCATCCCGGAAACTCCGTTTTCGACGTTTTTGGGGTCCCCGGACACGTTTTTTTTTTTTTTTTTCGACGTTCCGGACTCAATTTTGGCACTTTCAGAGCTCATCGAGGCCTCCTTGGCTTGATTTTTGCAAAATTTCAACTTATGGAAAGCAATTTTTGCTATTCGGCCAATGCAAAATGTCGACACTTATATTTTCGGACTCCTGGGGCTTCGACGTCCGAAAATAGGGGGGCAACTGATACGTCATCACAAAATTAGCTTGATTGGGCACGAATCTCGAAGCAAAAGCTAGTTGGAAACTTCAAAAATTAAATCCGGGAGCATATGAACTCCGATTTTAGCAAGCTTACTGTCGAACTGAGCGTCTCGGAAATACGAACCCAACGACACAAAGATCAACCCAATCCGAGCCCAAGTGAGTCCAAATCAAGAGCTCAAAGTGCTGTTAGAAGGTTCAAACTGCAATTTGAGTTACCAAACGGTCTCCGATTTTGACGAGCTTATACTCGAATCGAACGGCTCGACGAGACGAATCCAACGAACCCAAGATCACTAAATTCCGACATCATTAAGGCCTCCAAATGTCCAACGAACGATGCACGATCGTAGGATTCAATATCAGCCGTCCATTTGACCACTCCCTGTTCGCCCTTGATCTCACACCTATTTACGGACCATGCCACTCCAGAAAATCTATAAATAGAGCCCTCATTCTTCACAAGAGGGCATCTAAGCAAGAGAGAGAGAAGAAGAGAAGAGAAGGAGAGAGAAGGAAGGAGTTCCTCCTCGACAGCCGCCGGACCACCGCCGGACCACCACAGAACCTCGCCGGACCACCGCCGGACCACCGCAGGAATCTCGTCGGACCACCGCCGGACTACCGCAGAAACCTCGTCGGACCACCGCCGGACCACCGCAGGAACCTCGCCGGACCACCACTTTAAGGTCCGACGTTCAGTCCCTACGTCCTGCCAAAGACCCAAGACCCAATATTCAGTCCTTACTTCCTGCCAAAGACCCGACGTCTTGTTCAAGACCCGGCACTAAGTCCCTACGTCCTACTCAGGGCCCGACATTCAGTCCCTACGTCCTGCCGAGGACCCGACGCCTTACTTAAGTAGTTGATTGTAATCTGTTCACCCCTGGAGGTGATTCAGTCTTTTGTAACCGACTCAAAATCTAGTGGAATCATTTTCAACTGGGCTAGGCCTCGTGGTTTTTTCCCTTTTTTGGGTTTTCCACGTAAAAAATCCTGTGTTCTCTGTGTGTGCTAGTTATACGTACAACGCTAAGACGTAGAATCAAATCTCTATCGCCGCGTAATTTCTAGCCCGCAACAGTAATAAAAAAATTAGTGACTAAAATCTGTCCTGAATGAAGCCTAAATAAGTTAATTGCAGTTTTGATCTGCTTCCATTTTGGAAAACTCCGGCCTTTTACTGCCGCTCAATACGACAAAGAGCACCTTAGCTTAGCAGCCATAACCTCCTAAATTTTATAATTACCGATGAAATAATGATTACAGAAATTTATGTAATATGTTTTTATTGATGGAAAAATTTGAAAGAAAATTAAAGTATTCATATTTTATGTGTTCAACATGCAAAAAAAAATTGTGTATTTGAATTTACATTTAGATAAGTGTAATATTAAAATTAATTAATATTTATATTATACTCATTTTAAAATATATATATTTTTTTATTTCATTATATGTGTTGCGGGCTAGAATATATACGGCGATAGAGTTAGAATTATTCTTTTCAGCATTATACGGATATCCAATACACAAATAGAGGGAAAAAGAAACACAATAATTTTTACGTGAAAAAACCACGAGGTCATGCTCAACTAAAATGATTTCACTAATGTTTAAATAGATTACAAGTAACTGATCTGTCCTTAAACTTGCGGGCGATTAGATTGCAATAGCCAACCGTCGAGTTGAAATATAGTAATGAATGGAGATTGGACGGAAATCCGACGACGTTTAGTAGTCGGGCAGAAATTCGGCGCTAGTTGGTGATCGGGCAGAAGTCCAACGTCAATCAGTGGTTGGGCGGAAATTTGATGTCTATCGATGGCCAGAAGAAAGTCCGACATTAGTCGTTAGTCGGGCAGAAGTCTGGTGATAGTCGAGGAAGAGTTTGGAGGTAAGAGAACTCTAGTTTTTCTCTATTCCTTATATTCATTACTTTTATCTCTTTTCATGAAGAATGAGTGGTCTATTTACAGTTTTCTGATAGTGACATGACTAGTAAATATGAGGGATATCAAGGATAAGTTGAGAATGGTTTGAATGGACAGCCGATATTGATCCCCTTGATCGTCAATCATTTATTGTGCATTTGAATATATTAATGATATCAGAATTTGATGATCTTAAGCTTGCTGGATTTGTCTCGTCGAGTCGCTGGATTATATTATAAGCATGTCATGATTCAAATTGTTTGGTCATTCAATTTATGGTTTGAACTTTCCAAATGCATTTCGGGTCTTCGATTTGGACCAATTCGGCCATTCGGGCTTGTATTGATTCGAGTTTGGCGTCGCTGGGTTAGTATTTT
Source organism: Dendrobium officinale (assembly GCA_019514585.1). Lineage (NCBI taxonomy): Eukaryota > Viridiplantae > Streptophyta > Magnoliopsida > Asparagales > Orchidaceae > Dendrobium > Dendrobium officinale. The sequence goes on along the minus strand of CM033683.1, from coordinate 4,128,568 downwards.
TGAGACGTTCAGTTTGACTATAAGTTTGCTTAAATAGGAGTTCAGATGATCCAAGATTTAATTTCGGAAGTTTCTAACTTAATTTTGCTTTGAGATTCGTGCTTAATCAAGTTAATTTTTTTTATGATAAATCAATATGATTTTATTTATATTTTTAACTTAAATTTTTAACATTTAAAAATTAATATGGGGTGATAGAAAAATCTATGAGTAAGTCATCAATAATTAAATATGACAAATTCCTTCCTCTATGGATTAAGATTGATGGTGAAAAATGAAAATGGCTCCTTGTTTAAGCTTTCTACATCAGGATAGGATGTCGCCTTAATCATAATGAACCTTCATAGAACGCGATTATTGATTTTAATAAAAAAAAATCTCTCTCATAATTGAAAAAATTCATTAATCATAAATATTTATCTACATTACCTATATAATATCTAAAAAAGGAATAGTAACACATCGTTTGGGACAGCTTTCTTACTATTTTGTTTTACAGATCATAATCATAATTTTTGTTTAGGAAATTTTCTTAGTAGGAACGCATTTTCTATAGTAGCTTTAAAAAAATTACTTTCTTCACACCAATTTTATAAAAAAGTTGTATTTATCTCAAACAAATCCTAAAAGTCTATTTAGGATAAATGAAATATTTTCTAAAATTAGTTGTGAAGCTGTTGCGGAGAAGATAAACTTTTTAAAATTAATGTAGATATTATAAATATATTATTAAAAAAATGTAAAATGTTTTTTTTTTTCTAAAGCTACCGTATATTAAATTAAAAGTTTAATTGATTGACTCATAAATGTTTACCTTATAATAATTTTTTTAATTATTTTTAAAAGATATAATATATATTTTACGTAAATGGCTGAGGCAATATCAGCATAGATATATTTTCTTTGTCGTGTATGTGCTTTGGTTGTTGAAGTTTAACTTACTCTTTATGGCCTGAGAGATAAGAACAAAATAGTCAATATTAATCTAAATTTAATTATATAATAATAATAATAATAATAATTTTCTTGCTCCATTTTTTATTTCGATGAGTTCATCTCATCAAGACGTTCATATTTAACTGTAAATTTACTAAAATTAGATACAATTAATCCTAAATTTTGATTCTGATAGTTTTCAAATCAAATTTATATCGAGATTGATGCATGATTTAATCGGTTATCCCCCCCCCCAAAAAAAAAAAAATCTTAGTATAATAAGTATTATTTGTAATCTGCAATTGTCCCTTCCAAAAATTGGAAAATCTTTTGGCCTCCTGCTATTTTCATCCAATTATGATGAATTTTTCTAACACTACAAAACAAATATGTGAAAAATGTTAATTTATAAAATAAATTATTTTTGCGCCCTTAGATATTTTTTTTAAAAAAAATCTGCCACTTGCCCCTATAACTAAGACTAATTAGATCAGCTAAATAATTATCTGTCTAATCAGCATTAATTAAATATATTATAACGTAGACCAAACGCTTACGCTGGACTCCACCATGCAAAAAAATATAGCCTCCAGGCCCTCCACCTGAGACCAAACGCACCAATAGATCTCCAGCCATTTGGACCATATGATCACCAAACTCCCAAATCATCTTATAAATCTATATATAATCCACACAGAGAATTAATTAACCTTCACTAATTACTTCCAGTTCTAATCAATTAACTTCAGTTAATCGATTCCAAGCTCCTCATCTCTCCTCTCTTTCAATGGCGTCTTCTTCCAAAGTCGACCCTGATCACTCCATTACTTCTTCTTCTCCAATCATCTCTACCAAACTCTCTCGAATGGATCTTATTCTTCGAATTCTTCTTTTCGTGAAGACTTTAGCAGCTATCATTGTGATGGTCACAAGCAAGCAGAAAAAGGACGTGTTCCCAGCAGCTCATTTGGTTGTTGTTGCTAAGTTTGACCATTCTTCTGCTTTCATGTAAGATTTTTTTATATAGATCATTGATCTATTGTTCAAAGTGACGGTGAAACAGACGGGATATTATCAGTAGAATTCAAGTTGGATGGTTGAAATTGAGGAATGTATCGGACTTGTTGTGTGATAGAAAAGGCCCCCTCAAACTTAAGGGAAAATTCTATAAGATGGTGGTGAGACCTGCAATGCTTTATGGTGCTGAATGTTGACCATTAAAAGATAAGCATAATATTAAGTTAAGTGTTGCAGAGATGAGGATGCTCAGGTAGATGAGTGGCTTTACTTTTAGAGATAAGATACCAAATGATCGAGCATATAAGTAAAAAAGTTGAAGCAGTGCCAATGGAAGATAAGATTAGAGAGAGTCGCTTTAGATGGTTTGGTCACATAAAACGGCAGCCTTACGATTACCAGGTTAGAAAAGTAGGCGTATTAAATTTAACTTATGTTAAGAAAGGTAGAAGTAGACCTAAAAAGACTTGGTTAGAAAATATTAGAAAGATATTTCTTTATTAGATTTAAATGAGAATTTGACTTTTAACATAATAGAATGGAGAAAAAAGATTCATATAGCCGACCCCCGTAGTGGGACGAAGGCTTGATGTTGTTGTTGTAGTTAATTAGATCATGCTTATAAATGAAATTATTAATTAAAATTTTTTATTTCACTTATATACGTTATGTAAATCGGTTTAAATATATTTATTCTGCTGCAGATATTTTGTGGTGGCCATCTCAGTGGCCTGCTTGTACAGTTTGGTTACTGCAGTGAGGTCTGCTATCAGGCCTTATTCCCATTCAAGAACGTTATTCTTCACAGCCTTCTTTGATGCGGTAACTGATTTCTTGATTATACATAGCAAAATTTAACACAGCTTTCTTTGATGCAGTAATTTACGCGCGGCTAACCGGTGGCTTGACCGCCGGTTATTGTGACTTTTTCAATAGCCGGTATGCTGTCGGTAATTAACCGGCGGCAGCCGGCGGTTTGACCGCAATAATATACCGGCTGTCAAGCCGCTGGAAAACCGCCGAAAAGTTTGACTGCCGGAAAAAAGCAGTCATAATTCCTTTCCTATGCGGATTATTCCGGCCATTTTTGAAACACTGGCAAACTGCTGGACGAAATCTTAGCTTAACCGCTGGAAAAAGCTGTCATAATTAATGATTTTACTGTAGTGGTTCATCTGATACAGATCTATTTGTGTATATATATAATGATATTAATGCAGCTAATATTTGGTGTGGTGGCTTCTGCTGTGGGAGCTGCAGCTTCAATCGCTTATGTTGGAGCGAAGGGAAATCCTCATGTGGGTTGGTCGAAAATCTGCAACCTGTTTGATAAATTCTGCAAGCATATTGGAGGGTCTCTTATTCTATCTGTATCAGCCTCCATCACTCTTATTTTTCTCATGATGATCTCCACCTTCTCCCTCTATCGTAGAAGCCGTTGATATATCTGTAGATAATACGTACATGCAGCTCTGGTGTGCTTCAGCAGGAGTGGTAATTGTCCAGCTTTTTTATAAGTACTTTTTACAGCTGCTTTTAACTAAAAATTTTCTTGAAAATGGTGAAAAATAGTGGTAAAAATCTGTCCAAATATGCTGTTTGAGTTGTGCTTTAAGGGTGTAATTTGTGAAAAGGGTTGTATGAAGCTCTTATATTTTGTGTTCATTGGAGAAAATTTGGTGAAATTGAAGCTTATTTAATTGATTGAAGATTGAAATATAATTAAAAGCAAAAAAAGAATTTATTTGATTATATTAATAAATTTAAAAAATAAAAAAGAATAATACAAATTATATAAATTTAATCATTAATTGAGCTTGAAATCATTATTAAGTTATCTTAATTGTAAATTAAGTCTTACTTTTGCAATACTTTTGCGGGCTAATATATTCATGGTGGTAATGTGAGTGAATTTTCTTGCGGATAAAGTACATATAAATGAGATAGTTGATCATATTGAGATTATTATGCATATATAAGTGAAAATGAAAGAAAAATAGTAAATTATGTCATGAAATTAAAATTATTGAAATGGAAAAGATATCTGCATATAAATATAAGAGTTCACCCTCTTACATTAGTATTGGCTACGACACAATGTACCTATGCATGATAAATAAAAATATCCTAATTAGTACTATTTAGATGGCCCCCTGAAATAAATGAATTATTAAAAGTTAAAGTTATAATGATAGACATGCTAAAGAATTATTATATAAATTAAAAATTTATAATGCTCATTTTGTCTTATTGTTATGAAATGAAAATTTTGATGATATGACATGATTATCTATACACATTGTTGCGGGCTAGAATATACGCGGCGGTAGAGTTTATGAATTCGCGTCCGAGCGTTGCACGAATATTCAACACACAAACAGAAAAGATAAATGAACACCAAGGTTTTTACGTGGAAAACCCGAAAGAGGGAAAAAACCACGGGGCCTCACCCAGTTGTAAAGTTTCACTAGTGTTTTGTTTGAAGTACAAAAATTGATCCGTCTTACAAATCAAGACAATTAGTTTACAATCAACTTCTCACAAAGTTACAAAGTTCTGCAAATTCCCGGCGTTTCTCAAAAATCCGGCAGAGTTCCGGTGTCTTCATGTGGCGTGAAGAGCTCCGGCGGTGGTCGAGGAGGAGCTTCTTCCTTCTCTTCCTTCTTCTCTTCTTCTTCTCTCTCTTCACTTGAGTCCCCTCTTATAAAGAATGAGGGCTCTATTTATAATTTTTCTGGAGTGGCATAGCCCGTAAATAAGTGTGAGATCAGAGGCGAATTGGGAGTGGTTTGAATGGACAGCCGATATTGAATCCCTTGATCGTGCACCATTCATCATATATTTGAAGGCCTTAGTGATGTCAGAATTTGGTGATCTTGGACTCATTGGATTCGTCTCGTCGAGCCGTTCGATTCGACTATATGCTCATTAAAATCGGAGACCGTTTGGTAACTCAAATTATGATTCAAACCTTCCAATAGCACTTCGAGTCTTCTATTTGGACCCATTTGGGCTCGGATTGAGTTGAATTTGGTGTCGCTGGGTTCGTATTTCTGAGACGCTCAGTTTGACTATAAGCTCGCTGAAATCGAAGTTCACGTGCTCCCGGATTTAATTTTTGAAGTTTTCGGATTGGGTTTTGTCTCGAGATTCGTGCCCGATCAAGATAATTTCATGATGACGTATCACACATAATACATTATTACTGCTTTATATAAAATCATAATTGACCACTAAATTGATATTGAAAAACTTAACCCATTAAATTGAACATTTTGAATAAATTCCCAATTGAATAAATGATTGATCAAGAATGTTATGTGTATCGAGGAAGAGTTTCATCTAAAAATAGGTATAAACTATTTTATTTGTATGGTTTAACAAGAAAATTGTTATTTGTCTTAGTGACTCTTTAGTTAAAATTTTGATGTTTATTTTTATTTGAGTACTTGATGTTTATTTTTATTTGAGTACTTAAGTGTTGTAAGAATTTGTGAAATCCATCCCAACTAGCTAGTATTGCCTCACTAACTCAGGGTCGAGTATTAATAAAAGTAGTATTAAAGCGGAAAATCCTGAAAAGGCGGAAAACCCACAGGGCCTGGCCCAATTTGAATCAATCCACTATTACTTGTAGTTGATTACAAATGAGGCCATTCCTTGGGGGAAAGGCCTTAGGCTGATGTAGCAAATGTACATCATATTACATGGTGGGAATTGAAAGAATTAGTATTGAAATGTTCGTTTAGTCGGTAGAACTATAGTCGGCGGGTCGATAGAGGTCAGAAAGACGGTAGTCTGATGACGGTGATCGAAAGGACCGTTGTTGGTAGGAGACAAGGGTCATAAAGATCATTGTCTGGCAATGTAGGTTGGAAGGACTGTAGTAAGCGACAGAGGTCGGAAGGACTAAAGTCGGCAGGAGATAGAGGTCAGAAAGACCATTGTGTGGAAATGGTGGTCGGAAGGACTACTGTCTAGTGATGGAGGTCATGAGGACCGTAATAGGCAACGGATGTCGGAAGAACTGTAGTCGGCAGGAGACAGGGGTTAGAAAGACCATTGTCTGATGAAGGAGGTCGTAAGGACTATATTAGGGGACGAAGGTCAGAGTGACTATAGTCGGTAGGAGATAGGGGTCAGAAAGACATTGTCTGGTGACTAAGGTCAGAAGGATTATAGTCGGCAGGAGACATGGGTCAGAAAGGCTGTTGTTTGGCGATGGAGATCAGAAGGACCATAGTAGGCGACAGACTGTAGTTGGTGGGAGATAAGGGTCAAAAAGATTCTTGTCTTGTGATGGATGTTAGAAGGACGGTAGTAAACGATAGAGGTCAGAAGGACCGTAGTAAGTGACGGAGTTCGGAACATAGTTGATAGGAAACAGTGGTAAAAAAAGATTGTAGTCGAAAGGTGATGGTCCGACGAAAGTCCATGCATTATTCAATGTTCTGGCAGAACTCTGACTTCTATCAGTGGTTCGACGAAAGTTTGAATCTCAGTCGGTGGTCCAACGGTGGTTTGGTAAAACTCTGGCATCAGTCGATGGCTATGCAGAACTCTGGCATCAGACGATGGTCCGACGGAACTCCAATGTCAGGTAGTGGTCTGATGGAACTTCAGCGTTGGGCGGTGATCTAGCGGAACTTCGGCGTTGGGCGTTTGTCTGACAGTGGTCGACGGTCGGGCGATGGTTCGACAGCGGTCAGGCTGAAGTTTGACTACGATCAGAGGCAGGTTGGAAGTCCGGCAGTGGTTAGTAACCAGACGGTGGCCCTAGGATGTTTGGGCTAAAGTTAAGCAGGGGTTGGGGGTCGGGCAAAAGTTCAATGGTGGTCGGTGTTCGAATTGTCACGACCCGACCCGATCCTGGACGGATCCCGCTCGCACCGGGTCGCGACCGGAACAAACAAACTGACTGACCAGGATCTAGCTTTGGAATTTGCTTCGGAACTGATTCTTCTAAATAATTCAACACAAAAATAGACACACAGAGATACTATGAAACATCAAATGCAGCGAAACAAAACATCTAATTTTTTTTTCTCAAAACAATCATCTACAACTACAGACCATGGCTTAGACAGAAAGAAACAGAGCAGAAGAGCCATGTCTGTACAAAAATCAAAAGTACAAAACAATACCTACTGATCAGACTCTGAAATCTATTCCTGGACCTTCTTCCCTTTCCTAGAACCTGAAAACCACCAGAAAATAAGAGTGAGCTCAACAGCTCAGCAAAGCGACAAACTTCCAATCAAAACTTCCAGAATCCAAAACCAAACACATCAGACCAAAATCCAATCAGAAATCGGAACAGAATCGTATATCGAATCAAAACAGAATCGTATATCGAATCAAAACAGAATCAAATCAGAACTTATATGAACATATATCAAATCGGAATCAGAGTCGTACGGATCAGATCAAATAAGAATACAAATCAGAACAGATTAAATCAATAGAATCAGAATTGTATAGAAATCAGAAATTCAGATCATATCGGAACAGAACAGAATCGTGTCAGAATTGTACAGAAATCATATCATACAAATCAGATCAATTCATATCGTACGGAAATCAGAATCAGATTTACTTGCATAACAGATACGGAAATCAGAATCATATCAAATCAGATATCAGATATTATTTAATTCATAGCTAAATGCCCTGACACTGACGGAATCTCTACGAATTCCGGCCCCTTATGCCTCCCTTCCTAGACACTGACATAATCTCTCGAATTTTGGCCCCTTATGCCTCCCTTTGTGCTCACGGCACCAGAACAGATGTGCTTATAGCACCAGAACAGAGTTCATCGGATCCGGAACAGAACTGATTTCAAAATTTCAGATTAAGCTCATTTCAGATTTCCCAGACACTAACTGAATCTCTTAGGATCCAGACCCCTTATATCTCCCTTTTTATAGCATATACAGATAGCATATCAATTCAGAAGAAATCCAGACAAATCAAAAAACACACGAAAATCGGGCAACACAACGGTTGTATACGGAATTTACACAATTTTTCCTGAAAAATCACAGAATACTAAATTTGCACAGAATGTAGATAACAACATTACAAGACTTTAATTCTAATGCTCAGTAATTTTTAAACTACACAGAAAAATCTAGTCGACGAAAAACACCGTCGAATCAAAACTACCAGAACAAAAATCTTCAGAAAATAATCAAAATGTGCACACTCGGTACGTCAACAACATACAGAAAGTTACACGGTAAAAACTGAACCAATCAAAAAATACGGACGAAAATCACGAATAAAAATCAATTCCGGACATAAAATACTGCCAAACACGATGATTCTGAAAATTGAGAAAGGCGGAATGTGTCTTACCTTGCGTACAGCAATTTCCTGAACAGTCTCATCGGACGAAAACGGAGCCGCGTCGCTCGAAAATCAACTTTTCCCAAAAAGCCTTCGACTTTCTCTCTCCTCAAAGATATTTTATATTTTTTTTATTTTTCTTTCTCTTCAAAATGACTGATTTCAACTTTATAATACACAGATCGACCCGGCCGATCGCAATATCATCCTGGGACGATCTGAACAAAATCCATCGGCCTGGACGGTTCCTAGGGCGATTCTCAGGACGAAATGATGCACTGAACCGATCGGCCTGGACGATGTCCCTATCGGCCTGGCCGATACCTACAGGAAAATCACCTGGAGTAATCTGGACACATTCTGGAACAAAACTTCAACTGATCGTCCCAGGACGATCCTGGAGCAAAATCAGCACTTTACAGTTTGGGCGGTGGTTTAATGGCAATCGGGCTGAAGTTAGACAGCGTTCGGATGCGGGGCGGTGTTCCGACGATGGCCGGGCTAAAGTCTGGTGATGGTCGGCGCCTGGGTGGAAGTCCAGCGACTGTTAGAGGCCATGCAGAGGTTCGACCACGATCGGGCTAAAGTCCAGCGGTAGTCTGACAATGGTGGGGCTGAAGTCTGGCAGCGGTCGACATCCGGGAGGTGGTCTGAGGGCAGTCAAGCTGAATTCTAGCAGCAATTGGCAGCTGGGCGGTGGTCGGAAGACAGTCGGGCTGAAGTGCGGTGGCGGTCGGTAGCCGGGTGGAAGTCAGGCGGTGGTCAGCAACCGGGGGAAAGTTTGGCGCCGGTCAGTGGCCGAGCGATGGTCCTATCACGATCGGGCAGAAGTTTGGTGGCTGGGTGGAAGTCTGGCAGTGGTCAGCGACGGGGCGGTGGTGTTGGAACTCTTGAGGCTTCAAAGCTCTCTCTAATCTCTTGCCCCCTCGCCCCCGTCATGCAGAGAGCGAGAGTCTATTTATAAATTTTCATGAGTGGAACACCCCATAAATATAGAGGAGTTTCGGGGTAGGTTCGAAGTGCTCCATCGGATGGCTCATATTGACTCCCCGATTATAGATAGTTTTTCAACTGTTTAAGTGCCTTAACAATGTCAAAATTTAGCGATCTTAAGCTCGTTCGATTTGTCTTGTCGAGCCACTCGATTTGAATATAAGCATGTCATATTTGGATATCATTTTATTATCCAAATAATGCTTTGAGCCTTCCAAATGTGGTATGGGCCCCCGATTTGGACCCATTTGGGCTTGGGTTGTACCGATTTTAGTGTTGTTAGGTTCGTCTCTTTGAGATGTACGGTTTGACTATAAGTTTGTTGAAATTGGAATTCACATGATCCCAAATTTAATTTTGAATGTTTCCAACTTGAATATGCCTCGAGATTCGTGTCGATCAAAGTAATTTTCGATGATGTATCAATGTCAATATGGAATCTAATTAGGTGTTTTTATTTTAAATTTCAGGACTAAGGATGGTCCCAAAGAGAATATAGAAAGAGATGCACCGAGTGTTGGTAATAAATTCAGGATCAATCTTTGGGAAGTCATAACAAGAACTTGATATTCTTTCAAGAAATACCGTTATTGTTATTTAAGGGAATTGAAGAAGGGCCAACAGAGGCAGATAATTAGCTATTTCGGATTGAGAAAATATTGGAATGCTTTGCTTGGAAGAAAGCAAAGTTTCAATGGCTATATTTGCATTAGATGAAGAGGCTGAAAGATGATGGAGAGGACAATATCATAATAATTTTGGAGGTATGTCCAATATTCAAATTAAATGGGAAGAATTTTCACAAGCTTTTAAAAACTGATTTATACCTCTTTATGTAAGGAGGTAAATGTAGGTTGGTTCAAGGAGAGAATTCAATGATGCCCTTCCATTATTGACCCATGGACTACAAAAAAAGGTTGTTTATTGTAATTAACTTGAAAAAAAAAAAAATACTACCATATTAGGTCTCTTGCCGATAGCATAATCGACCAAAATCGAAGCCCATAGTTTGTACCATCCTCTATCCCTTTGTTAGAGAAGTAACATTCTTATTATGTTACGATAAATAATTAAGGAAGAATTTGGAAGAGGTATTATCATTAAATTGGAGTAGGATTTTTTGGTTCATGATAGATGGGTGTCTTTTTTTTTTTTTGAATGAGGATACCAACATGCTGGCATGCTGCCATCTCATAGGAGGTGCTTAGTGGCGTAATTAATTCTTCGGTGAGACTACCAACAATCAATCCCATAGGTGCAGGACCCACAGTTATTTTCTCCCCACTTAATGAGTCACACCATATGAGAGGAGAAACGAACATGAATTGAGGGTTCCCAACCATACTGGCACACCAACTCAGTTAAGCCCGATGGGATATGGGTGCCAATCTAGAATAGAGAAAATAGCCTAATGAGAGGAGAAAAAGCCTCTTCTAACTTCACTAGTTCTCCTACTACAATTATTTCTTGTCACTAATAAGCCAAAAGCCCTTTCACAAACGCCCTAATTTTAACCAATCAAACGATTAGTCCTATGCAATCTTTCCACAACACGTCGGTACTCTATTTTTTTTTTTTTTTTTTTTTTCAAAACAGTGGAAGAACAAGCGGCGGAAACGCCGATTACGTGAAGAAGCAGAATCCCACAAGTAGAGAAGTAGAGCCCTGCTTTCGCATTTTCTAATTCCGTAATCCATGAAAGCGAGATCACAAACTCTGATCCAGGGGCCGCCAGCCGTGCCCGCCCTCATTCTGTACTGTAGCCATCGATTGTACAAACCTTATAAATCCCTACTTTCTCATCTACTCTTTCACTCAAATGGCTCTTTCTTTGCCCTTCTCTTCCCCTCCACTGCTACCTCGCCATTTCCACCATTTTCTTCGATTGCGACCGGCGGCGGTCACTGGAGCCCCGCCTTCTTACCCTTCCTCGACGCCGACGGTGCGATCTCCGGAGAAGAAGGTGCAGAAGAATGCAAACAGTGATGTGAATCTGGAGGTGCTTTATGATGACAAGTCCGGGACGGAGAGTGTGAAGGATTATCTGGATGCTTCAAGGGAGATTATCAAATCCGATGGCGGGCCGCCCCGCTGGTTTTCTCCGCTCGAGTGCGGTCAGCCAGTACAGGGTGCTCCTTTACTGTTGTTCTTACCGGGTGGGTGCTTTTGATTTGATGTTGCTTGTGAATTTATAGCTTTTCTTATTCTTTGCTTTTAAAAACTTTGACATATTAGGATTTTTGTTGCGTCAAACAAATTGAAAAGGAAAGCGCTACTTTGCGTGTTCACCTACTAAATGGCTTTACTAGTGCAGGATAGCTCTTACAATCCGTGACAATGGTGGTCACTTTATTTCGTATCACGCCCCAAAAATAGCTCAAGATTAGCAAACAAAGCCTTGCTATTCAGGGTTGCTAGAATATTATAACTAACATTTGTACTGGTCACATGAAACAGGGTTGGTAGTTAGGATATGGCGTTCGTGATGATTGTGAAGTTGAGATTTTTTATTTTGCGTAGGCATTTGGAGGTGTAATCTGCTAATGCGTATTTTATTATATGCAGGTATAGATGGGACAGGGTTTGGGCTGATTTTGCATCACAAATCTCTTGGTAGGTAAGTTGAAGTACACAATTATATGCCGTGATGTCAGTTGCATTGTAATGCGCATGCTTTTATGTGGTTCATCATGCAAATTAGCTTCCTTTTATGCATTTAGTAACCCTTTTCTATTATATATATAGATATGATGATTATTAGTGCATGTGTGAGCTATGCCCAATCTATATGATTAAATAAACCTTTTACGAAATGAAAATAATTAATATAATCAAGCATTTATTATAGAACATTTTTTTTTTGCAACTTTAAGTTAATCCAATTACTCATGCTACATAATTAAGCATCTTAAACGCACTCACTAAGAAATTACGTCGACTTAAATTTAACCTCATTAAGCATAACCTCATTGAACTATTTTGAATTCACTTGAAGCTTGTCTTTCGGTTTCAAACCCAAGGTAGCTTATGCCATAACGTTATCTTCTCCAAGATTTTTCTTAAGTTAATCAATTTCTTACAAACTATTAGATAGTTTCACACAAGATTTGTTATGATTAAATCACTAATAAGCCAATGATAAGTTATATGATAAGAAAGTTAGTCTCATGGAGTTAACTATATATGTATAGACAAATAATGTGGTAAATCAATATTATAATTTTCTTATATTTTAAGCTTTCTATTGAGGTTGTGTCTTTGGCTTGCTATATGCTATAAATCCAATGAACATTTGTTACATATCAACCCATCAATTGGATTTAATGCCCGCCCCCCCCCCCCCCCCCCCCCCCCCCCCCCCCCAAAAAAAAAAAAAAAAAAAATTGGAAATGTTCTGAACCTAATCTTACTAAAAAAAAAAAAATTCTTCATTTAAAAATCTTAAGAACCATTGTTATTGTCGATCGCTTGAAATTGGTGCATCATTTCTTCCATAACTTTATAAATCTATGAACTGAGTCTTGCATATAATGATTTTGTTTTTTTTGTTGTTAAAACAACCGGTTTCATGTGAACAATGCCAACGCTTTAGTTGAAGTTCTTTGCACTTATGAATATCTTTTCATGTAACTTAATAAAAAAATTTCTCATCAACTATACCTCATTTTTGGTCGGTATTTGTGCGCTTGCTAAGTTTTTCACATTGATCTTTTTCATTTCATTGCAATGATTTTTCCATGCTTGTACTTTTGCTCATGGGCTTTTATTTTTATTGATTTATCCTTGTACCATATGATATGCAGAGTTTTTGAAGTTCGGTGCTTGCACATTCCAGTCATTGATCGTTCCGAGTTTAAAGGTCGATGCTCTTTATTTGGATAAATTATTATCATGTATTATTAGCATGTTCTATCTATTATTTTAATAAATGAATGAATTTGTTCATGGTTGATTATGTTAGTTTAATATTTCAAAACATCATGATACCAATTGGCATAGTAGCTTCGAAAAGAAACTTTTTTGTATACATAATTTAGTTACATTGTTAGGTGATGTAAAACAAAGGAGATGAAGGAAAAGCAAAGAGGAAGAAGGAGACAAGTAGCAGGGATGAAGGAAAAGATGAAAAGGAGAGTTAGATAGATAGGAAAAATGGAATAGACTAAGACTTCGTTTGGGACAAATTTCTTACCACTTTCTAAAGCAGCTTTCCAGTTAAAAATTTTCAAATTTAAAGAAAAATATACTAAAAACTGGTTTATAAAGTAATAAAAATATTGTCTCAAACGAAGCTTAAATCCATCTATAAGCAATGAGTGCTTATTTATGGGAATTTAGAAGCAAAGAATCCGTCCTAAAAAAATGAACGCATTATAACATCATTTAGGGTTTTAAGTAGTAGTCCACATCAAAGAAAATTAGACCAAGCTAAACCATCGGTAGATGATCTACAGGATATGACGTACCTTGGTAATATTAAGTTGTAGAATTTTTCACTTTGATAGCATAGTTCCCTTCCATGTGCTTAGGGCAAACACAAAATAATTTTCTCTTCCCCGTTTAATAAATTTTTTGAATTTGTTAGACTCTTATATTATATGCCTCTGCTCAGCTGTCATTGGGAATATCTTCCTACTTATGACACCAAGTAGGAGGTTGAGATGCATTACCTCCATTGGCCTGAGGAGGTGGCACTCCAAGCCTGTTATCTCTGCCTGTGTGATCTATGCAATCCTACCATCCATCGATTTAATTTCTTGAGGGAGGCATACTCTTGAGTAGTTGGATGTTGAGAAGAATGCCCCATAGGTCTGATCTTCCTCATGCCTGCCAGTTGTCCTTTTCTCTCCACTGTCCATGAATCTAAATGATAAGACTAGACAATGTAAGCGCTATGATTCTGATACGGCGGGAGAAGGGGAGTAGAGAGGCTAGTCCAATTCCAGATAGGGTCGAATCAGCTCTTGTGCTGGGCAGAACTCTCAACAGGACCAAGGTTATTTCGGACCCCAACCCCCCCCCCCCCCCCCCCCCCCCCCCCCCCCCCCCCCCCAAGCTATAAATCATTATGAAAGAAGGAGGAATTAAGAGGAAGTTATTTAGGGAAGTTTTAGAATTGAAGGAAAAAAATTCTAATTCTAAATTGAAATAGGAAGAGGGAAATTAAAAGGCAAGAAGAGAATTAATTGCTATTTTAATTCCAATTTGAATTCAAAATAAGAGAGGGAATTAATTAAGGTAGTAAAGCTATTTGTGAGGGAAATAGAAAGAGCTTATTTAAGTCTAGTTATTTTGTTATGAGAGATATATGTATTTTGCTTGTTTGCTATAGTTTTCTTCTAGAGGGTTTCCTAGAGGCGTCTATGTTGATTGGGAGAACCGATTTACCTCTTGAATAGTAGTTCACTTGTATCTATCATTATTGTTGAAGTATTAACAAAAAAATCAGCCCTTAGCTTTGTGTTCCTGCACTTCTTCTAGTTTGTTGTGCTCTTTTCACTTCTAAATCAGATCACTTTTTTTGGGACCTATGGAAGCAAATAAGGTGGAGACGTTTGGAAAGTAAGATGGAGCAAATCAAATCTGACGTGGAGAAGAGGCTTTCGGAAGGAAGGCTTTCTAACCTGGAAGATATGATGAGAAAGTTGATCGAGATGCAATCGAAGGCTTCGCCGGCTATTCCTAGGGTTGAACCAAAGGGAAAGGAAATTATTGAGAAGAAGCTGAGGAAGCTCTTTGAGATTCTATCAAAAACTCTACCGGTGGTTCCGATGGCTAACCCTAACCAATATTTGATTGAGATTCCCTTGGCCAAATCGAAGGGAAGGGAGATCGGACAGGAGTTCGATGATGAGAGTTTCTTTCATCAAGGCCACCTCCTGGGATTTTGATAAGGTGCGGATTAGGGTTTCTAGATGTGGGGATAGCAATGAGAGAATTTTTTGGTGGAGGTGGTATGGTGGCCGACCACTATGGGAGGCATTTCAGGCAATGAGGTGTCTGCCATCGAAGGAGGGTGTCAAGAGTCACCTCCTAGGGCTTCAATAAGGGGAGGAATAGGGTTTTTGGAGGGGGGGGGGGGGGTGCAGTTGGAAAGGAGTTTTTCCTGGTGAAGGTGGTGGGGTGACTGACCACTATGGGAGGTCTTTTGGGAAAGGGGATTGGATGATCGGAGGAGGGGGACGGGCCGAACCATGGGGATTGGGTCATGTGAGGCGGAGGAAAGAATGGTGGGATTCCCATTCTCAATACACGGGGGAAACATGTAGGGATCACAACAACTGTTACTTTGGAGGAGGAAGATGCTATTGCGGTGGTGGCGAACCTAGGGTGAGGAATTTTAGGATGCCAATATTTGAGGGAGAGGATGCCTATGGGTGGGTGTATTGGGTGGAGATGTATTTCATGGTGGATGGATTGAATGAGGAGGAGAAGCTTACGGTTGCAAGGTTATGCCTGGAGGGAAAATCCCTAGCTTGGTTCTAGTGGACGTTAGCATGGCCACGAACTGAACAGCTGAAAAAAGCCATGACCAACGTCCCATCCTTCCACCTTGAGGACAAGTTGCGTCTTTGGGGGGGGGGGGGGGTGGGGGGGGGAGTATTGATACAGCGAGAGAAGGGGAGCAGAGAGGTTGGTTCAACCCAGCCAATCAGCTAAGGCCAAATCAGCTCTTGGGCTTGGCGGAACTCTCATTAGAACCAAGGGGGATTTTGGCCCCCTCTTGTGGACCCCAACAAAGCTATAGATCATTATGAAATGAGGAGGAATTAAGGGGAAGTTATTTTGGGAAGTTTTAATTAGAATTGAAGGAAAGAATTCTAATTTTGAATTGAAATAGGAGAGGGAAATTAATTAAGACAATAAGGGAATTAATTGTTGTTTTTAATTCCAATTTGAATTCAAAATAAGAGCATGAATTAATTAAGTCAGTAAAGCTGTTTGGGAGAGAAATAGAAAGAGCTTATTAAGTCTAGTTATTTTGTTATGAGGGATATATGTGTTTTGTTTTGTTTTGTTGTAGTTTTCTTGAGGGCTTCCTAGCGACTTTAGGTTGATTGGGAGAGTCAATCTATCTGAATAGTAGATCACTTGTATCTTTCATTATTGTTGAAGTATTAACAAAAAAATCAGCCATTATATTTATGTTCATGCACTTCTTTTTGTTTATTGTGCTGTTTTCACTTCCAAATCATATCAGATTCATTGCAAAAATCACATCCACATATCTACTTGAGATATTTGATAAATAGCTGAGTATTGACAATAATTAAGTGGCAGGAATATTGCTTGATGGCAAATGAAATTGAAGGAAATCAAAACTTATGTGAAGGAAAATGCTTTCATAATTAGTAAATATTATAACCACACTGATTACAACCTAGCACTACACAGTAATTTATTATGGACCATGTACGCTCTACGCCACGCCCGTCTCTCTCTCCTCCCTTATACCTAGACATGCTGCTTTGAACTTTATGAAAAATCAACTTCGGGTTTTAGAAATTCTGCCCTCATGCCGTCTTTAGATGTTCTTGGTGATTAGGGCTTAGTGCTGAGCTGGCTCACCATCATGAGTGGCAGTTGCTCTGACTTTTGAGCATTCTATGCACACCAGCACATGAAGAAAATTTATATTGTCTATCTTGATATTAGTCTTCATAACTTGAGTGGATCTGATTTTGAACTTAGAATTGGTTGTATGAAATTTCTAGACTTAGGAATTGCACAAATTTTCTTAATGTTATGAGTTTTTTATTATGCAGAACTTGTGGCATTGGTTGAGTATTCTGTGAAGCATGAGCACAGGCTATCTCCTAATAGGCCAGTTTATCTTGTTGGAGATTCATTTGGATGTTGCTTAGCTCTTGCAGTTGCTGCTCGTAACCCCATTATTGATCTTGTGCTAATCCTAGTTAACCCAGGTCAGTGCAAACTTAGAAAAGCTAGTTTTTGCTGTGATGAGTTGTTTATTAGTAGTTACATTAGTTTGGTGTTTACTTCACCTTACAACTTAATGCTTCCTTCAGCTTCTTCATTTGGGAGATCACGGTTGCTGCCCTTGCTTCCAGTTTTAGAGGCTTTACCTAGTGATCTTCATGTTGCTATTCCTTACCTACTCAGTTTCGTCATGGGTATGTCTTTATTCTCATTATTAATGTCATGCATGTCTTTCTTCTGCTGGAGGACTATCATCATCATTGTTAACCTTATCCTAACTATTTTGGATTGGACATGAGTAAATATTTTTTAATGTTTGACTTGTTCATTAGACATGTTCACCTAAAAGTGTAAGTTGTAAGATTGTGCCAAAGAATGATATTAATATTCTAAAATTCGCTCTCACATGGCTATTTGTCTTGTTGATGTTGATATTCTAGCATGCTTTATTGTTGAAATTATAAATACTTACTGCGTCATGGGATAAAGGCTTGATGTTGTAAAAGAACTTAACAGTCTACTATTCAATTAAATTACACATGGGCACTCATCACAATTTGAACTCCATGGAATCATTGAACCAAAAAACTTATGCTTCTAGATTTTAGACAAAGCATAATGTTCTATTCTAATAAAACTAGTTGGCATGAAGCTTTTGATATATTTGTTTTCTTCTTATGATTTGCTATCCCATTTTGATAAAATGTCTATTTGTTTTGGGACTGCATTTACATTATTCCTGATATTGAGAACTAGTTAAAACCTCATGTAATGCGTAAAAAAGAATGAATGGAGCTTGCGGATTAAATAAATGAATCATAAATAGTTGTGATAGGGTTATCAATGATGTCAGTGAGTTTGTTTGGCATGATTAAGTTGGGACTAAGGAGAATGAAGCTAAAACCTAATGCTGCAGCCTTTTGATGGAGCATAATTAGAGTTTGTTGGCATGAAGCTTTTGATATTATTTTTATCTTCTTATGGTTGTTAGTACCCATTTTGATGAATTAGGCACGTTGGGTTTCCATCTCTGTATTTCTGCTTGCTTTGGGTCTGCATGGACATGATTGGTAATATGGCCAACTAATGAATACCTTATGTAATGCTCAAAAAGAAGGAATGAAAAAAGAGATATATAAAGTAAACCCCAAATAGGGGATAAGGCTATTGGTGATAATAGTGAGCTGATTTTTGCATGATTAAGTTAGGATTAAATCAATATCACTTTGGCTTGAACAAGGTTCAATTGTCATATACTTTGCTTTTTTATGGCACTATTCATTGTCATTAATATCCGTGCATGTTTATTTCCTGTTGTATGGTTTCCCTACTACTTTGGGTTGGTTTATGAATATTTTTTTTTTATTTTGGAGTTGTTTCCTTAGAAGTGTACTTAAAAGTACAAAATGTTAGGTTGTTAGCATGATTCCTATAATGTGAACTAGATTCTAAATGCCCTTTGATTGACCATGTCTGATTCATATGCATTATTATTTTTGAAATTACCTTAACTTACATATTTTTTATTCGAAATTACCTGAACTTCTGACACATTTTCCAATATTCTTTATTGTTGAACCCAATGGAGCCATTTTACCTAAAAACCTTAACAAGGATGTTTTGTATTATAATAGGCTATTTGCTGGCATCAATGTTTTAAATACGGCTTCAAACGGAGCTTTCGACAAGCTACTTGTGGCTCAACTCAATTATAGCTTGTTTGTGATCATTTGATTTAGCAATCAAACAAGCTTGAATAATTATGTGTTCGACTCATAAACGAATAACATTATTTAAAGGTCTTGAACAAGCTCGATAAGAAGTTCCATAAGAAGCTTGATTTATATTTGATATAGAGATCGTGAACAAGCTTGTTTATAAATAATATTTGGAAATAAATAGATTTCTTAAGATTAGCTTAATTTTTTATTTGATATATTTTCACATAATTTTTAGTTTTATTATAATAAGTGATTATTATTTTATAAAAAAATTAACTTTATTTTTTATGTTACACTATTTCATCAGGTAGAATTTGTTCATGAAAAAGAGTTATTTATTCATGTTTGTTGTATTGTTTATTTAAAGTATTCATGTACAAGCTTGTTTATAAGAAAAATAATTTTTCTGAGCTCGTTTGTTCGTTAACAGGCTTGTTTCGTAGCTTGGAAACATTTGCTAGATATGTTCGTGAATAGACTCGTTTGGTAACTCAGAAGCACTCGCTAGAATGCTAGATATATTTGTGAATATGCCCTACAATAATTGTTTGTTAGTAGGCTTGATAAAGCTCGTTTGATAAGCTAATGAACATTTATAAAGTAATGCTCATTAATAGCTAGATACGGATCGTTTGTTTAAAACTCGATGAGGATGAAGCGAACTTAACACAAATTAAACATGAGGTAAGGGGAAAAAATATTCATAATTAAAAACCCACATAAATTTTAATTAAAAAACCTAATTTAAGGAAAAATACTCATAATTCCAACGAGGGTCTAAAGCCGTGAGCACAACAACCACATAAGTTATAAGGGCAGAAACATAAGAACTCTTGAACAACTAAATTTATAAAATTGCTTTATTTTATTAATTCAGAATTTATATACAAGTTTATAATTTTCATCCTTTTACAAGCTTGCACTAGCCAACAAAAAAAAGGGTAGATTGTCGCCTATCTGCTAAATCTGTGTCTAAAGAGGAAGTCGACAACTTCGCTCTACTCTTTCCAAAGATCAAACATTCTGCACTTTTGGGACCTGCACAAAGCAACAGAAGCATCAACAGAAAAAAAGACAAAGGATTATGTAAATGTATGTAAAGCTACACAAACTAACAAAGGAAAAGTGTATATAAACTGAAGACTCCTGCAGCAATTAGCTGGTTGGCATATGGCTCATATGGGAACCTTGCACCAGGTATGAAGCATCAGCTATACAAATGTAAAGTAAAAAAAACTAAGGAAGAAGAGGGCGTACCAGCCCAATCCACTGCCAATCTCTTTCTTCCATAGTCGTTCACAACCTTCAGCCGAACTCCATCAACTCGAAGCCCAAGCCCGCGATCAATCTCTCCGCCTCTTCCTCCTTTTGATCCAACTCCTTTCAGTCAAACCCCAGCCTCCACTTCCTCTACTTCTTTCGAAGTCATCCGCCTCTACCTCTACTGTGCTGATCCAGAGGGCCTTTACCCGTTTAACCGGCCTCTTGTGTCGACCAATCCTCCCAATCCTTTACCCAATTGCACTTCAACATCCACAAGACCTGCCTCTACACACGAAATCCCATACCCAAAGCTAGCCTGCTCCGTTTGATTCCTCCTATTCCTACAACATGCCGGTGCCCGACATGCCTCTACCTATTTGAAATCCTCCAAGTCGAACCACTCAAAGTCGAAGGCTCGATCTGACTCTTAAGCTGTCGTGTTCGACCCTTCCACACCACCCAACCCTTATAGCAACCAGAGCCGGTTGATTCGACGTTGAAATCTCTCTGATTTCCTGCTCCCGCCACACCAAGCAACCCCTCGCCAATCTCATTCTTCCTCTACCTCACATCAAACCCGACTCAAAGCAACCACTAACAGCTCTTTCCTCCTCCATTTAACCCAACCATCACAACAACAACTCCTAGCTCACTGAAATCCAACCCAAAGACTATTAACTCCTCTAAACAATTCATTCTCCTCCTCCTTTTGTCATTACTACTACCAGTTATTACCAATAACTACCATTTTTAATTACTATTATTAATATTAATATTAATATTAATACTAATATTATTATTCAATAAAACAAAAAAGAGAGAAAAAATTGAGTAAAAAAAAAGAAAGAGGAAAAGGCCAAAAAAGGATGTGAGGAATTAAAAAAAAAAGTGAAATATTTGTGCTTTTGTGCATACTTGTTATCGCCGTCACATCGTCACCGCTGTTGACTCTTACATGAAGGTATAAATGCTTCAAACCCAAAAAGCCTCCAAAAGCCCGCTTTCGATGCTCGTGGCGCGCCGGTGGACCACCTATGTAGTGCCTCAGTGCCTGTGGGAAAAAAGCTGCATGTTCAAACAGGTACCTCTGAAAACCCATGAACTCCTTTCTTTGACGTGGTGGGATTGAAGACCACAACCACTGTATTGTCTGACACTAACCATGCACGTCTTTCTCTAATGTGATGGGTAGGCTAAGACTCCCAGATTTTTTTCTAAACAGGAGACGTCGAGAGGCTGCCAAAATTCAGAATGAAACGACGCGCAAAACCTAAGCAAATATAAGGGGACTTGAACTTAAACAGACAGTTGGAAATGGAACCTAAAATGATGAAGAACAGGGAACAATAAGGTTTTTAATAAAATACATACAAAATCAGGGAATAAAATTATGGGATAGAACTAACTGTAGAGGAATTACAATAAAAAAGTCATAATGTTGAAATTTACAAAAGTAGGGACAACTCATCCATGCATATTGTTTTGCACAAGTAGTGGTGGGATGGCAAGACTTCTGAATTAGTGAGGTACTGAGGTGGCATTGACAAATTTCTTGGATGTTATAGTCTAGATTGGTGAGGGGACAACTATTGTGTGGCATAAAACTACCAGATTCTAATAAAATGCATATTGGGGGAATAAAACCATAGGATAGAACTAACTACTAAACAATTACAATAAAAATTTATAATGTTGAAATTAACAAAAGTAGTGACAACTGATTCATGTGTTTCGTTTGGCACAAGTAGTGGTGGGATGGCATGGCTTTTGAATCAGTGAGGTGGCAATGACAAACTTCTTGGATGCTATATTCTGGATTGGTGAGGGGGTAGCTATTGCGTGGCAAGAGACTATTGATGCGGTGCATAATGGCAATGGGACATGAGGGGGTGATAGTCCCTTGTCCATTTCCACACTTTTTGTCAAATAAATGAATGGATGTCATTGATTCTAAGTTTGCTTAATAATTTTTGAAAGATTATTTCTGATAATCTTTTGGTGAGTATTTTGATAATATAGTTACATGTAGTTGCGAATGGGGAATAAATTAAACTAATGCCAAGCTTCTATTCTATAAGATTTATATCAACTAAAATATGCTTTGTACTGTCATATTGCATGGAATTATATGCAATATTGATTGCTGACCTGTTATCACCATAAAGCCTCATAGGATCTTTTTATTAAACCTTAAAGTCTTGCAAGATAATTTTCAACCATAGCAATTCTTAGATTCCCATTATCATAGATTTAAATATGTTGACCTTGATAACTATTACAAAGCTAATGCGAGTGAATATGGAAAAATGGCGAGTGATGGTGCAATGTTGTGCAAATGTTGTCTGAAATGCATCGCTTAAGAATGAAAATTGTTGGACCATAAATTTGGCATGATGGAGAGTCTCGAGGTCATTCAAGTGAATTGGACTGCACTTGGCGATAACTTTATAGTCTCGATTGTCTGATTTGCTCAACAACATTAGTAGTCGGCCCCATGACGTCAAACATCCTACTACTCATTTGGTCAATAATTCTTTCACTGGGTTATACTTCTTACATTTCAATTTAATGGTCGTTTCCCATTTTGTGAGGTCTTTATTCATAAACAAGCTTGCAATAGGGGAGTGTGAATAATCATGTGGAGAAGTCGCTATAGACACTACATCATCTCAACATTTTCTTACGTTGTTCAAGCCTATTATACTCCTCAATTGTCCCCTAATAATCGTGGTCATCTATCATGACCAAAATTTCCTCCTCAGTAAGTTCGTCGTCTGGCATTCCCTCCGATCTTCTCCATTTTAATAATTGTTTACAAAGAAGACATGAAAGTTTTATATTAGAGAAGAGGGAATATATCAAAATGCATCAGGATAAAATCAAATACTAATAGACATAAATGTGTCTTTATGTTAAAGTTCAACTCGTACATTTTGTTAACCAATTTTGTATTAAAAGAAATATATAAAGTTGAATTCTCAATTTAATGTTAAAAAAAGCTCTTGGAAATCCTCAATGTCAACTATTTGCAACAAGTATTGTCCATTTCGAACACATCATATTTATTAGGAGGCATTTGTTGACCTCGAGCATAAATGGCGAGCAATGGTCACAATGTTGTGCAAATGCTATTCAAAACTCAATAACCAAGAACAAAAGTTACCCAAACAATTCCCGTAAAACTGACTGTGTTAGGGCTTTATGGATATTAGAAACATTTAAGAGAGATGCACATATTGCTTCGATCATCACACGAGATAAAAATTAGGAAATTCACTTCCGCGCGAGGCGACTGCACAAATTTTGATGTGCATGAGCATAGAGAAACTTGCAAGAAATCAATATGTATATTATTATTATTATTATTATTATTATTATTATTATTATTATTATTATTTAAGAAAAAAATAAAAAATCAATCAAAAATAAAAAAATCTTCTCAACCATCCCTTTGCAATCTCTTGCTATCCCTGAATCCACGTGCTCATACCCTCTACGATGCTTCCTAAAAAAAAAACTTAATTTGCTCGCTCGCTCGTGATCTATCTCTCTCTCACTCTCGCTCTCATGCATGGTCTCTCTTTCTTGTCCCCTTCTCACGCTCTCCCACCCTTCCGCCTCTACCAAATTTTCAAGATCGCTAGTGACAAAGAAGCAAGGAAGCAATACATGGAGCTCACTGAAGAAGGCATTTATAAGACCTACAGTGTTTTGAGGTGAGGAGACCCTGTCGAAGCTCTTTGTTATAAGGCCTCAATAGAGCCAATAGCACGTGGAGGAGAAGGGGAGCTTGTGTGAGACATGCAAGCTTACGTTAAATCATACACGAATATTACCGCCGCTATCTCAACCACTGGCATGCTCCTAGAGCATTTTTCTCCCTCTTTTTCTCTCTAGTTCACTCTCTCTACTTCTATCACTCCCTCTCTCATTTCTTTCTCTTTCTCTCTCAAACTCTCTCTTCTGTTATGCCCTCTCTTTCCCACTTTATCTCTCTCTCTATCTTCTTTTCTCTCTTTCTCATTCCCCCTTCTCTCTCTAAAAAGAGATAAAATGTGTATATTCAACTCATTGCACATTCGCCATTGTCGTCATTACATCATTTCACGTGCAATGTATAATACAAAGCAACCTCACACCTCGGCTTAAGTACATGCAAGCATCTTTCTTGACATGGTGTAGAAATCTTATGTTGCCTATGTATTTTCTCATTTAGGTGACCTATACATCCATTTCTTGGTGCAGTGGGGAAGAAGATATTGCTGCCGCTCAAAATAAGTACCTATACACATATTTCATGATACAATGGAGAAATTCTATTTGCAAAATTTTCGTACAAGTATGAAGACCAATATGTGCCTTTCTTGCTATGGTAGGAGTAGAAGATATGACCATGGTAGGCAGGCACATACCCTCTTTAGATGCGCCCTATGCAGGGGAGACGTCGAGAGGATGCCAAAATCTTCAATGAGCTAGACTTGCACAAAATTTAGAAAGAATAAAACAAAAGTACATTCCCGACTATATATGTGGCAGAAATGATAAACTTGTAAGATATCAATTAGTTTCTTAATTGTTTTATGAATTTGTTACTGAATAATTGAATAACTAGTGAACAATTGCCTATCCTTAAGTAATTAGTTATGGTATCTATTTGAGCACTGCTATGATTGTTTTGTTAGCTGAACTAATAAAATTATGGATTACCTGCTAACAAGGAAATACAATTATTTGCCTATTGCACTTCATTTTCTGCTTTGTTTTTGTCCATCGTAGTTAGCAACGAGCATTGAGGTTAGTGAGTGATTGAATCTTGAACTTACTGAAAGTCATCAGTAATTCAGTATATAGATATGGGGGTATCTGCAATTGGACCAGTAGGTAATTGCATTTTTTTTTCTCTTAATTTTCTAGATATTTCATATTTCTATGCTAAAGTAGTCCTTTCGTAAGACATAATAATGGAATACTGTTTTATAAAAAGCATATGCGACTCCTGAGTTAATAACATTTTAATTCTTTTTTTCCTCTATTCCATTCAAAAAGCATGGAGCCTTGTACCTTGTTGTTGTATTCAGTGAAGAGATTACAGATGGTAATATCATTTTTGTCCTTGAGGGTGTTGTTGAACCAACTGTCATTTATGGCATGAAGTAGTTCTACATATGGAAAAAGGAAAACATTATGAAGTGAATATTGTGGATGTCACTTGATGCCTCCATTCTCTGCTTGCTTGATTATTCTGCTCTCTTGGCAGGTGATCCTGTGAAGATGGCTATGGCTACTGTTGCTGATGATCTTCCTCCTCAGCAAACTTTTGATGAATTATCGAAAAGCCTTACAGCTTTGTTGCCTAGGCTTTCGGTATGTTGTCCTTGCCTTTCCTTTGAAGTTTTGTTTGGATGAAGGAAATAGTGGGAGATGAAATGAAATACTTACAATTTATTGGTTGATTAGGATTCAATAGGAAGTAATTTGAGCTTTTCGAAACTTTTTTTTCCCTTCCCCTTGAATTCCCAGAATTCAAATAGAGCTTAATGTATTTTTATTGAATACCTATTTATCAAATTTGGCCATATCTTATGGTTAAAAGAGAAGCATAATACTAAGTTAAGTGTGGCAGAGATGAGGATGCTCAGGTGGATGAGTGGCTTTACCCTTAAAGATAGGATACGAAATGAGCATATACGTGAAAAGGTTGGAGTAGCTCCAGTAGAAGATAAGATTAGAGAGAGTCGCCTTAGATGGTTTGGTCACATAAAAAGGCGGCTTTCCGATGACCCGGTTAGGAGAGTAGAGGTATTAGATTTGACTTGTGTTAAGAAAGGTAGGGGTAGACCTAAAAAGACTTGGTTAGAAAATATTAGGAATGACCTTTCTTTATTAGATTTAAACAAGAATTTGACTTTTAATAGGACACAATGGAGAAAAAGGATTCATGTAGCTGACCCCACGTAGTGGGATAAAGGCTTGATGTTGTTGTTGTTGTGGCCATATCTTATGGCAAAAATTGACCAAGAAGAATCATGCAACTGGCCTCATTGGAAGATGCGGTCTGTTTGATGTGTTCTTCAAGTTGATTCCAGTTTATAAACCATCATAAACCAACTTCTTTATGTCAATTATAGGTTTAAATTTTATTTGTCCTTAATTGACGGTCCAATCTTTTTTATGTAAGTATCAAAGAGCATGGCCCAAGTGAAGCTTAAAGTTTTAACTTTGGTTAACTAAAGGATGCAAATTTTTTCAACTAATAAGCAATGCATTATTTTTCTCAACAACAGATTGAAGAATGATAGTGTATGATATGATATGCCATTCATGCATGACCACTTTATAAGAACTTCTTCGTAATTGTGTTTGAAAATGAATGGACATGGACATGGATTGAAGTGAATGAGTTCTGTTTTGGCTTAATTGGGATTAAATTTACTTCCATTTTTTTCTGGAAATCTAAAGCTGGTGATTTAAGGATCAGACAAGAACTAACCTGACTCGTGCTGCGAAAAATTTTCCCAGTTTGAAGTTTGATCTCAGTTAAAGGTTCAGGTTTGGTTTGAAATTTCTAAAATTGATCGTTGTTTGATTGGTCTTGTTGGTGAGAGCTGATCAGAATATTTAGCAATTTTTGATAATGCATAGTTAATTTTTGTTCCAAAGATAATTGATTGAGGTCGACTGTATAGTATTTTTCCTTTCTATGTACCCTGCTGCTGGATTTAGATATTTTTTATAGGATAAATTGACAATGCTTCCTGCATACAAATGCATGAAAAAATAATAATTTCATTTTTTCTTTGTGCAAGCACTTTCTTCCACCTTGAACTCAAAGGAATTTATAAAAATTTCATGAATGCTTGTGGTCAATATTAATACCTAGAAGATCATGGAAGCATGGCAATTATCAATGACTTAATAACACTTGGTTGATTTCATTATTGATTAGGAAAGCTCATGTTTTTTGCTAGTATTTTCAAAGTGTTAAAGAGCAATGGCGCAAGAGTTCATTTTTACTTTGATGTACAAAGTGCAAAGAGAAGCGACACTTTTATAAATTATAACATGCATGATTTGTTTATCATATATGTGCATATAACACGTTATTTAATCAATTAAATTTAAGCAATATCGGGTATTGAATAAATATACTTATATTTTAGGTATAATAATGTTGTGCTATTTCAAAAGTAAAAAATGAAATATCAAAGATATAAATAATAATGTTATTAAAGAATTCTTAAAAATTAAGAACAATGAGATTGAGCGACTAGTTAGGGACCAACATGTGATGATAGTCTGAACTAACAAAGTTATGAATATGAGGCATCCAAAAGCATTCTTAAGAAAAATTTTGAAAGTGAGAAGTTCCTAGCACTCATAACAAGAACCAATAAAAAGCATATAACAAAACTTGGAGGCAAGAGAGTGACTGGAAGAACCAGTAAAAAAAGAGTAGCTCCAGTAGGAGAGTGGAGAATTCAAATCAGTCATCTTTTCTAATTCCCTTAATAAATCTTTTCTAATTCCCTCCCAAATCTGAATTCAAATTAGCCCTCATTCCCTAAATTAACATTTCATAATTCCCTCTCAAATCTGAATTCAAATCAACCATCTTTCCTTAAATAAACATTTTCTAATTCCCTCCATTTTAGTTTTTTATGGTAAGTAATTAAAGTTGAATTAATCCCCTTTGCTCTTCTTGCCTGCAGCCCACCCTAGTGGGGTCCACAACCTCAACCAGTCCATCAATACTCTCCTCCCAACGAGTCACCTTGTCCTCAAGGTGGAACGAAGAAACAACTTATGTAGCACTTGACTAGTAGCACTAGACTGGAAAATGGACTGACACTGGGTCGAATGATCCCTGCCTCCAATAAGGGTGTCAATATTTGACTCGACCTGAAACCCTACCCGAACCAGACCCGAAAAATTTCGGGTTCGGATTAACCCATTTGCCAAACAGGTCAGAGTTTGGGTTTCATTTTTTGACCCGCTTATAAAATCGGGTTCGGTTCAGGTTGACCCGGAAACTTGAAATCAACCCAGGTTGACCCGAAAATCAGCCTGCACCGCAGTGCGATCCCTCGCTACAAACTAAGCACCTCGCTCTGGCATCATCGTACCGCAGCGCAATCCTCCGTTCCGGTCAAACAGTAGCAAGTCAATATCGAGTTTGACGTGAACCCCACCCGCAACCCGATTTTGACACCCCAAGCCTCCAGTATCTCCCAGATCAATCTCTCGATCTCATTCTTATACATATGTGTGCTTACAACTTAGTCTAGCCACATCTGTCAGGCTTACCCAAGTTGGCTTACCTCCTCCGTAGGCTTTTGGCCTATTCATGTGGGTTGACATGAACTTCAGTTTTCATTGGTTAAAACTTATTATGTGTTAGGTTTACCCTCTTTTGGCCCATCCTCTTAGTCCGCCCATGGAACTTGGCTAGCTGATTATTCAAGCTCAAGCCAAAATAAGTAGAATTGTTTTACAGGAGGGAAAAAAAATCTTTTTTATAGTACCTTCCTTTTCCTGCGAGGCCACATGTTCAAAATATTTTTTCATCTCGTTATTTTTATCAAATCTAGCCTTTTCCTGCATAATATTGAAGTGTATACATATCTGATTGAATGAATCTCACAGGAGATTAATTGATGCCCATGTTTTAGGATTTGGCAGATATTATACCAAAGGATACACTCATCTGGAAGATCAAACTTCTTAAATCAGCAAGCTCATATGTCACTTCTCGTCTGCATGCAATAAAAGCAGAAGTTCTAGTACTTGCCAGGTTTCTCTTTTGACTTGTCATGTTGTAAATTTTGTTTGAAATTGTTCTGGCTGATGAAAATTTAAGCGACCATGGAGATTGATGGTTATCCGAACTCGAACTGGGCAAGTGCAAGAAACAGCCTACTGTTCTGATAAAACATTTGTCTCTAGCAAATTTACATGTGAACCTAGTCTTTTTTTATCCATCTATACTTTAGCTGGTAACTAAAGAACTAGATAAAAAAAAACTCATGTTAATTTCTTACTTTTTTCCTAGTTGTTTGTAACTTTGAAATGGTTTATATTTTGGATTTTTGTTAGAAACTGCTTGCATGTCTTGTATTTAATGGCAATTTTCAAGGGTTAAATAGTCAGTATCCAGTGAAAAAGTACACCATGCACTTTTAGTACAACATTTTATCGTGTAGAATTACCAAGTTTAAAAGACTGGCACATCTCCAGATATCAGCATATTAATTTTCGAGAGGTTGTGCTGATATATGTGACACACGGTGATGGATCTACTACCCTATTCCTTGACGTAATTTACAAATATTTGATCTTATGTAATGCTACAGTATATAGCACATAAAGTATTCCAATTGATGCTATAATCTAGTTGCAATACTTGGACTTCAGAAATAGGCACAATTTTTACGATAGATATCGTTAATCATGTCCTTGGATATGTAGGAATCTGTTTAGGCTTTGTTTTGATGGACAGCCCAAAAAATTTTCTTATAATCTTTGTGTATTCATAATCTATGAAATATGTTCTAACGTTTCATTTTTATGATTCAGTGGAAAGGATAACTTGCTACCGAGCAAGGATGAAGCAGATAGATTGTCGTCTTCACTTAAAAACTGTCGTGTGCGCTATTTTAAGGACAGCGGTCACACATTGCTCTTTGTAAGTTGCATTTCCTGGTATGATTTTTCTGTAAATAATTCAAAATTGTACTCCATATATTGCAAGAGATTTTTTTGTTGTTCTGTTTCACTGAATACGTTTTCTTCTTTTCTTTTTGCTCAAAGGATACTAGAGCTGCATGTTATCCCTAGTGAGAGCCTTGAAAACTTTCCCTCATTTCCAGAATTAGAAGTGAAGCCCAAGCTGGCTGCTTATTTCTACTAATTTAGGTTTCGTTTGGGACAACTTCTTTACTGCTTTCTAAAACAACTTTCTAGCACAAAAATTTCTTGAATTAGAAAATTTTTGACTGAAAAGGAGTTTGATAAAGTAACAAAAAAGCTGTCCCAAACAAAACCTTAGTCAATTAGGGAGCTTGAGGTTTGTTCTGGGACAACAAACACTTATGCACTGATAACCATTCATTCAGTTTGTTTTAGCATTAAACTAGTAATAGTTTTGTTTAAAGTGAAAAAAAAAATGAGGACGAATGCTGTCTTAATATATAAGACTGTATGGTTGTTTATTATGGTTGTCACTTTTGAAGTTTCTTGTTTGCAAACTTAAATGTGATAGAATAAATATTACTGTCCAGATTTCGGGGTATGTGTTTGATATTGTTACTGAATTCTTATTGTTTAATCCAGGAAGATGGAATTAATCTTTTGACTATCATTAAAGGTGTCAATATGTACCGGCATTCTAAATGTATTGACTTTGTTGAAGATTATCTTCCTCCTACAATAGGTGAATTTAGGAAATCATTTGAGCAAGGCAATAGGTACCTATTCAACTTAACTAGGAATTTTGGTTGAAAAAGATTATTAACATTACTTGTTTCAGTTCTTCTCACGTTGGGGTGATTAATTTCAGATTATTCCACCATGCAATCAGTCCAGTAATGCTGTCCACCCTTAGAACTGGAAGAATAGTGAAGGGTCTTAATGGCATCCCAAATGAAGGTCCTGTTTTGTTAGTGGGTTATCATATGTTGATGGGACTCGAACTTTCTTCAATATATGAAGCATTTCTGAGGGAGAAAAGAATCATCATCCGTGGTATGGCACACCCATTTTTGTTTTCAAGCAGAAAAGAAAAAAATTCACAGCAAGAATTTTCTCGCTTCGATGAAATGAATGTCTTTGGTGCATTGCCTGTTTCGCCAATGAACTTATATAGGCTACTTGCGAAGAAATCATTCGTGCTTCTTTATCCAGGAGGTGCACGTGAAGCACTGCATCGGAAGGTGTGTTAAAATGTCCACTGCTTTTACTTCTTTGACCCTTCTGAAAATTTATTTTCCTGTAACTTGGATATTCATAATGCGCTGCTTTGATTTATTTCATTCAAATCACTTTGTAATACTAATGGACATTGGAACTGGATGGAAACTAAAGTACTCGTTCGATTAGAATATGTATTTTGGCACTTAAACTAAACATGATATTTCAAACAGGAATGGAGCCAGATAATAGAGCAGCAGAGTACAGAAGTATATATCCTCTGATTTGACTCTTTAGATGTAGGAATACCTAATAAACTTATAGAAATAACTTTCAAGCTGCGAATTGGTGGCATTTAGCCTCGTCCTGAACTATTCTATACCTGCTTTATTTAACTTTTTTGCTTGACCACCATCAGTTGTGTTAACAAAGAAGCTGAACTGATAACCTGATGGTTTTATTGTCTCCATGGAACCTCTACTACCTTATTCTATTCAAAACTCTTTTTGTTTTGAAGTTATTATATCCCTGTCAATCTTCATCTCCTCAAACTATATTTGAATTTTAGTTTGAATTCAAAATTGTTCAAATTCCAATTCAGAATCATTCAATACCTTATTCTATTCAAAACTTTTTTTGTTTTGAAGTTATTATATCCCTGTAAATCTTCATCTCCCCAAGCTATATTTGAATTTTAGTTTGAATTTAAAATTGTTCAAATTCCAATTCACAATCATTCAATCGGTTCTTCCAGTAAATTTTCCATATAATCCAATTCAAATATCACCTATGAATCTATCTTTTTTTAATGTCAATCATCCTAAACCAAAATATTCCACAAATTCCTCTCTCCAATTCATTGAAGCTAGTTTTTAGCCATCTGTAGATGGTCATTGTTAACATGATCAGTAACCAACCCTTTTTTTTCACCTTTCCTTGAAACACATTTGTCAATTGATAGTACTCTGAATCAATATACCCCTTCCCCCCCTTCCCCCCCTTCCCTATATTTTTCATGCAAACTAGCTCTTAATTTCTAAGTAGAGCCGTAATACATGGAAAAAAGGGAACTAGAAAGAAGAAAGAGAATTGAGATATTGTTTTCCTTCAAGATTGTTGATATCCCCCTTGTGATTTCTTTGACTCAGGGTATTATATACTTTTGTATGAGAAATTTGGTAACATGACTAAGCAAGAAACAATCAATCATTGCAAGAAATTGTGTTAAAGCCGAGTTTCAAGTCATAGAACATGGAATATGTGAGAAATTGTAGCTCAAATGATTGCTATGAAAGTTAAGGATCCCAATTGATGAACCTATGAATGCACTATGCGACAACCTTATAGTTTGAAGCATTACTAGAAATCTTGTCCATCACAATGGAACCAAGCATGTGGAAATTGAACAGATAAAGTTGAAGATAAGAACATTATTTTTAGCTACACACCAGCTCTTCTCCAAATAGCAGATATCCTCACAATGTTCTTCCTCGAACCAATTTTGAAGATTTGACATCTAAGTTAGGAATATTAAATATATACTTTCAAGCTTGAGTTGGAGAGTGAAAATTTTTATTTTCTATTTTATGCTACATAGTTTATAGCTGAGAATTATGTGTTTTATTTTTCCAAACTAGGAGATGCAGATAGTACCTGAAATTTTTTTTAATTTACTCTCCTTTTTTAGAGGGATTTGTTTTAGATTATAGCCTCTGAAATCTCACTAGTAATTGGCATGTTTTGTCATCTCTTTTCTATTTAAGTAGTGTGTATTTCTCATAAAATTTTATAAAGAAACTAGCATTCTCTCATTTTTATTCCTCATATTTTCTTATAAATTTTTAAAATCCTTTTAATAAAGTGAGAGTAGTGAGTGCCTTTACTCATCTAGAAATTGATATGAGTTATCCTTATATTTGCTTTTCATAATAGAATTAGAAAAGGAATTAGATTCCACTTGCATGGATATTCAAATCCATTTAAAAAGAATAGAAATGTTCATAATTCAAAGTCCTTAACTCCAAGCACTTAATTTTTTTTTTGTATGTAAATGTTTTCTCAATTAATCAAGTTGAATCTTTTTCCCTTGTCATTGACTTTCCAGAAGAAATTTTTTTCGTTCTATTCATTTTTTTTATGATTCATTTAGACACCCAAAAGAAGAAACAAAGAGCTATATAAGATATGATTGAATAATTTATAACCATCCGACCTCTTTCAAAGAGTTTGCCTATCTAAGAAGCAAGTTCTTTATAAATTTTATTGATGATCGGGTACCAAAATTCTTTCTATAAGCTTTAGAGCAAAGTGGGAGATCAAAATATTTAAAAGGAAGAGATTCTAGGGGCTAGCCCATTGCTTTAGTAATAGAATGCCTTTCATTATTGCAAGTGCTAAGATAAATCAAAGAATATTTAAAAAAATATTATTTTGAGAACCGAAACATCTTAAAAGAGAAGCAAAATGTTTTTTATGGCTATGATTTGAGGATTAGAAGCACTACAAAATAAAAAGGTATAGTTGCAAATCGAATATTGTTAATAACATGTCACTTTTGTTGCATTTTCAACCCTCAGTCCAACCATCTTTGACCTCAACTTTGAGCATCTTATGAAGTACATCCCCAATAATAATAATACAAGGAAGAGATCTTACCTAAATCCTTCATAACATTTGAACTAACTGTTGAGATCTAAATTAACTATGACTTGAGAATTAACATTAATTAATGATTTGTTATAATGATTTTTTATCTAAGAAATGAACTTAGGGGGGAAGAATCTTTTATTAAGAATTAAGAGCATTAAGAATAAGAATCCCAACAGTCAAATGCTTTTTCAGAGTCAACATTGAATATGAATGCATATTTCTTTTGCTTAAGAGTGCAGTGTATAAGTTCAAGGGATTCAACAATACAATCTATAGTATCTCTGCCATCAGTGAAAGCTCCTTAGGAGTGATGAAGCGGAATGAAAAAATTTGAATCAATTGGCCAAAACTTCTATGAATATTTTGAACTCCCAATTGAGTAGGCTAATAGGTCTAAAATTCTCGTGATTATCACAAACATCTTTGTTAGGAATAAGACATATGTTAGTAAAGTTTAAGCTAACAAGAGATGCCTCATCCAAGCAAATATATCCAGAAACATTTTTTTCATTTTATCCATATGAATAGTATCTCACATTTTTTGAAAGAATTTGTATAAAATCATTTGGACTTGGAGATTTGGAAGCACAAAAAGAGGAAGTAGCTATATTTATCTCATCTAATGAAAATGGAGAGTAATTCTAGGAGAGATAGATAGTTAGAAATTTTAAACTAATGTACATAAGTACATTCATTAAGTGCCTGACTGAAGCATTTTCTTTTATTTTTCTTAAGACGGTCATCAAACACATGAATTATTATTATTTTTAATTAAAACTATATCCAATTTTCTTGAATAAGGTTCCTTTTTTTTTTTCACTTATTAACAAGTCCATAACATAATAACTTTTTATATCTCTTATTAAAAACCATTTAACTTTGGATATTTGGTGTCGCTAGATTTCTTTCTTTTTTAATTTATCCTATGACCACTTCCTATCATTTTCACTATCGTCATGATCTTGGATAGAATGAAGAATTCATCTTATTCTTTCTTGATTATATGATGTTTCATTCTACAAAATTTAAGCCACTTTCTAGTGAGTTTGAGCTTCACAACTAATCCCTTAAGAACTTCTTAAATGAAGTAATCCCTCCACCCGTTAGAAATCATCTTTAAAAATTTCTCCATGTTGAATACGGTGGTTCTCAAATCTTAGTAGAGGGCATTTGTGACTAAAAGTTTTATTAGATTAGATAATTGGGCAAATGATCCAAGAACAATTTTTTTATGGCTTTTTGCTCTCCAATGGGAAACAGAGCATCACATAGGGTGACAGAAGTCGTCTATTTAATAATATTGCTTTATATTATATGCAACATTGATTTGATGGAATGGATTTTATTTAAGTGCCTTATTGTTTCACATACGAGAAAACACTGCTATTAAATAACGCAGAAATACTTTTTTTTTATCTTTTGATGGTTTACAGGGGGAAGAATATAAATTATTTTGGCCGGATCAGCCTGAGTTTGTGAGAATGGCTGCTCGGTTTGAGGCCACAATTGTACCATTTGGGGTTGTTGGAGAAGATGATATAGCAGAGGTAAGAATTTGATTTTCGTTGCAATTTGCAACTTCATCACTGTATAGAAAACATGAAAGCATCCAAATTTGTCACTGTATCAGTATATTTCAATTATTTCTTAAAAACAAACCTTAAATTACTTTGACTATTTAAAAAGAACATTCCTTCAAATTTTGTGTTTCAAATGAAATTTTGATTTTTTTTTTTTTTTTTTTTTTTTGGTCGCGTCTAAAGATTTGGCCTCTTATAAAATATTGAGGTTTGTGTAACCTTCTTGTGGCATATAATTTTCCATTATTTTTCTATCTTGGGTTCTCCAACTTTAGTTGCTCCAGCAAGACTTCGCCTCTATATTTACGTCCATTGAATGTGAGATCTTTGCTGCATTTACTCTTTTTTTCTTCAATAAAGTTGGTAGACATCAAATTGGATGCTTATTTTACCCTTGCTATTAGTGTGGAATTAATTGTGATGTTTTTTAATAACCTTTATCAATTAGATTCATTAAAATGTGATAGTTATAAAAAAAAGTTGTTCAACGGTCAAAAACAAGTTTAATTTTTTAAAAGAAAAAAAAAATCTTTAATACTCATAATAGCTTTCAAAAGTTTAATTTTCCTGCAACCCTTTTACTAAAATTTGCAGAGATGAGGATGCTCAGGTGGATGAGTGGCTTTACACTTAGAGATAGGATACGAAATGAGCATATACGTGAAAAGATTGGAGATGCTCAAGTGGATTAGAGAGAGTTGCCTTAGATGGTTTGGTCACATAAAACGACAGCCTTCTGATGACCCGGTTGGGAAAATAGAGGTATTAGATTTGACTTATGTTAAGAAAGGTAGAGGTAGATCTAAAAAGACTTGGTTAGAAAATATTAGAAATGATCTTTTTTTTTTAGATTTAAACGAGAATTTCACTTTTAACTGGACACAATGAAGAAAAAGGATTCATGTAGTCAACCCCACATAGTGGGACAAAGGCTTGATGTTGTTACCTTTCACTAAAATGGTTCGACTTAGATTGACCAGATTTTATATCCTGCTCTATGCCTATACTCCTTACAGCATTTTGTTTCCATCATCTATCCTGTTTTATTTTATTATATTTTTTGATCATATTTAAAGCTCCCTACTGCAGCTAGTACTCGACTATGATGATCAAACAAGAATCCCCTTCATGAGAAAACGAATAGAAGAAATCAATCAAGATTCTTCTTTGAGATTAAGGTACATTGCTTCTTCATAGTAAATATTCATTTAATTCTCTATGATTCCATAATGAAGCTAAGATTTTTTATTGCAGGACTGATAAGAGTGGTGAAGTTTCTAACCAGGAACTTTACTTTCCTTGGCTTCTGCCGAAGGTACCAGGTCGCTTCTATTTTCTGTTTGGCAAACCAATAGAAACAAGAGAAATGAAGAGTATTCTGAAAGACAGAGAGAACGCAAATAAGCTTTATTTGCAGATAAAATCTGAGATTGAGAGCATTATTGCCTATCTGAAGAGGAAGAGAGAAGAAGACCCGTATAGGAGTATCTTCCAAAGAGCAATATATCAAGCTTCTTGGGGTGTAGATTCTGCTCCCACATTTGAACCTTGAATTAATATTAAATTCATCAAAATTTGTATCTGAATCATCAATCAATAGTAATTTTGTACATCCTTTGATGTTATATCAATTTTAATTTATTGCAGGAATCATTCAGGTTTCTCTTTTTCGTTGGTTATTGTCAATAATCTTCCTTTTTTTTTTTTGACATACATAACACCTAAAACCATTGTTATTACATACCTAACATCTAAACTATCATATTTATTCATATACCACCTAAAACTCTCATTTTTCATCTATTCTAACACTCCATAGTCATATTTTAGATATTAGGAATAATTTTTCATCTATTTTAACACTCCGGAGTCATATTTTAAATATTAGGAATGTTGTTTGGGTGGTATATAAGTAAATATGATAGTTTAGGTGTTAGATATCTAATAACAATAGTTTTAGATGTTATGTATGTAAAAATTTCTTTTTTTTTTAAAGTATTGATAGTGATAAATATTGTTGCTTTTTTTTATTTTTTTTAGAACGGAGGTATTCATCCGCGAGATGTTTGACGGCATAACTAATTCCTCGATGAGTCTATCAGCAACTAACTCCACAAGGGTAGAATCCAGAGGCTGCATGAGAGGGGATTCAAATATGAGTTGAAAAATTTTCAATCATGTTGGCTTCATTTTACACTTTGTTCTCCTGTTCAACTAATCATTATTGGGTACTCCAAACAAATTTGACTCTGATTTCAAGTTGAAGGGTTAGAAAAAAATATTAATTTGCAGTTATAATTTCCCATTAAAGTTTTGAAATAGAAACTTCAATATGTTTTTATGAAATTATTATTAAAAAAGGAAACTTTAAGAAGTTATTATGAGTATTGTAAATTTCACCCTTAAAAAAATCTAATAATATTAATAATGTTTAAAAATAGTAAGAAAATTAATCAAATAAAAATATAAGTAGCCCATTTAGATAGTTAGACCTAATTACATGATTATTAAGAAACTTTTAGTTTAAGTTATTGTGTTTAATTGATCAGCTCTTAATTAATCTAATTAATTATACTTATTTTCATACATTATTAATTAGGTTACTTCAACCTAATAATTAAAATTAATAATCTAACTGTAATAATAATGCATAAAAATTATATAAATTAAATAAATATGAAAAAATATGTATGATAATAAATTATTTTAATTGCTCATAAAATAAAAATATATTTAAACTTACAAAATATTTTAAACCCTACTGAAGAAAATATAGCCACATGATATTGAAGAATAAAAATGCTAAATATACTTAATTTAGCCGATCATACATTATATTTTATTGACTATTTTTCTATCAAAAAATAATAATAAAACTCTCCAACGAAAACCTAAAGCTGATTTTCTTAGCTGAGAGAAAGCTGCATCAGCTGCCATCAACGTTAACTCCATTAAGAAGCTCATTAACAAAGGTATTCTGAAGGTCGTTATATAACTTCTTCCACTGCTGGACCATTTGCATAGATCTCTTGCATTCTGCTCTCAGTCTTTCCAACTCCATTTGTACAGCTCCAGAAGAGGTATTTTGCTGGCAGATAAATATATCTTCAATTAGAAAGAATTTTATAAGATGCAATCAGGGAAGAGCAGAAAAGCAGGACAAACAAGTTCAGAAGATCAAATTCTGTATGATGAAACAGTTCACTATAGTAATTAAAACAGATTTAAATATAGTCAGGTTAAGAAAAATATTGGGGAACAATCACTGGCAAATGGACTAAGATAAAAGTTAAAGAACAGAAATTTAGTTAACTGAGGAAAATTTTCTGAATCCAACAGCAGCAACAACTTACATAATTGATTAGTGTCATGGCAGCAAAATACTAAAAATGGCAGCCAAATAAGTTCAAAACCATTAATAAGATCCAGGATGACATCCACCTATTTGTAAACAATACAAAAAGGTATAAAAGAATGCATATTTAGAGCCAGAATCTACTGATGATTTTCATTTTTGTTACTTTAGATAGAATTCCATTAAAAGAGAAACATAATAGTAAGTTAAGTGTTGCAGAGATGAGGATGCTCAGGTGGATGAGTGGCTTTATTCTTAGAGATAGAATACAAAATGAGCATAAACGTGAAAATGTTGGAGTAGCTCCAGTGGAAGATAAGATTATAGAGAGTCGCTTAGATGGTTTGGCCATATAAAACGGTGGCATTCTGATGACCCGGTTAGAAGAGTAGAGGTATTAGATTTGACTTATGTTAAGAAAGGTAGAGGTAGATCAAAAAAGACTTGGTTAGAAAATATTAGAAATTATCTTTCTTTATTAGATTTAAATGATAATTTGACTTTTAACCGGACAAAAAAAAAAGATTCATGTAACCGACCCCACGTAGTTGGACAAAGGGTTGATGTTGTTGTTGTTGTAGATAGAATTGCAGATACATCATGCAATTGACATAAACTAGAAAATAATAACATGCCACATAATATTTTACTTAGTAAAAAGGAACAAAAAAGGCAAAGGATGAGACCTGAAGCTCTTTTATCTGACTGCTCATCACGCTGGCAGCACAGTAGCTGCTGTTATCCAAGTCATCAGAAATTTGATGAATCATTTTAACAGCCTTGCTCTCAACTCCATCTTCTCTGGACTCAGTATACTTATCCAAAGGTGGCGCCATTAACGCTAGCTCGAGCTTTTTAGATAAGGATACTTGATTAATTTTATTGGGTTGTCTGACAATAATAACGTTACTGACAGGAGCTGCAATTCAAGGAAAAACAACAGATCATTTATATGGTTAACCGACTTCTTGCTCGTAGGAATGATCCATGCAAGGACAAATGAATGGAATTTACAAGCTGAGAGTTTGTGTTAGAAATTAATGTGCATGAAATACAACAATAGGAACCATGATAATACAATCTAGAGGTAATATACATCACTAACCAGCATAAGCGATCAAAGAAACTCATACTAGAACACTGGTTTTCATATATGAATACTACCAGAATCAAATAAGACTTCGTTTGGGGCGGCTTTCTTATTGATTTCAAAAGTAGCTTTTTAGTACAAAAATTCAATGAAAGCAGTGAAAAAACAATGGCTAAAAGCCGTCCCAAACAAAGCCTAAATATTCAAGCCATAACCATATTTTGGATAGTTAGCTAACTTACTGTATAAATACTTCCTGGAAGGGCAAATGTAACTAGTACTTGCTGAGAAATAATGTCGAATCATTGTCATGGCATTTATCGCTATGAAATATAATCGTATAAATAATGATAATATAAGCCTCGGTTCTCCTTATCAAACAATAACAACAGTGAAAGTTAACATCTCCAAACTAAGAAGAGCTCTTCACCATTAAGAAGAATCTCCTGCTTACACGTCCATATCAATTAATATCAACGACATTTATCTGTAGGCATCATCTGCATCAATTGTGATTGGAACATTCATCTTCCTGATCAGCAAGAATCCAAATACTAAGTCAAAGTTGCGACTTCAAATTGTCTCTAAAAGACAAAGAATGCAATTTAAACTAACACTAGAGTTTTACCTCATAGTCTCAGTTCAGTTTTTGCAAGTGATGAATGTCAAAAGAAGATGCAATGAATAACAAAATAGGAATTTTAAAAAAATAACTTGCAAATGAGAAATGATGAGGAGCTGTTTTAGTTCGCAAAATCGTGTAGCAGGAATAATGGGAATGCAAAAATATAACAAAAATATAACTTTTAAAGCTAGCTAAAATACGCTAATATGATAAAAACATGATAAAAAATATGTTAAAAATGATTAAAATGCAAAACAATTTTAGAATGAAAGATAAGGGAAGAATAATAGACAGTTGTCAATAAAGCGCAGAGAAAAACTTGCGTCAATTAAAGCACAAAAATATCAAATATTGGTATTAGATTTGACAAACACGCATCAAGAAAGTCCCGTGTAAAAATGGCATATAGAGAAAGCATAAAAAAATTAGCTGAATAGAAAATATCTTATATAATGTGAGTACCTTTGGCATGTTTCAACAATCGAGTCATTTGTCCAGTTTTAGTGTTCCAAACCCTGATCATACCGTCCTCTGATCCAGATACAAGGGAGACACCATCCAAGCTAAATGCTAGGCAAGTTATAGCCTTACTGTATATGAGAAAATGTGTGTAAATAAATTAACAAAAATCAAACGAGGAAACTGTGTATTGTGTTGAAATGCACAAATACAAATAGAAACAATACATTAACAGAATAAAAATGTATAAGTTGAGTGCAATTCTATGTAAAATAAAGAAACAAAAATCACATGAGATGGTAACATGTTAAAGCATTTACAATATCACCAAATAGTAAAGGTAAATATTGGAATAAGCATTCACACAACAATTATCATTATAATAAAAGATTTATATGCATCAATTAACCAAGATCATCATTCATCAAATAATTGATATATGTAATTTTCTGAATACAAGTGTACTCAAGTGAAGTACTTTGCTTGAAATTTACACATGGTGGAGCTCATTAGAATAAATTTTCAAGCTAACTTGGATTCTTAGCTGGACATTACACACCTTTTTTTAAATTTAGAATTTAAAAAAAAAATAATAATCATTTTTTAGCAATGCCATTGAATATCCCCTCTCAATGTTGAAACATCTAAGATTAAAAAAAAAATGCTAATTGACTTAAGACTAGCTAGTATGACCTAAACAAACATTTAATTTCATTCAATGCCTATGCATGAAGATTTAGAAAAATAATGAACAAAATATGAGCAATTTCAATGATTTTGAATAAAATATCAACAAGTATATTTCTAGGTAAGGCAATAAACGACAGCAATATAATAAACAATTAACAAGCAGGTTATGTCTATAAAAGGGAAGCATTATGTATGGAGTAAAAAAATAATTGAACTTTTAAATAACCTTGGTCACATATGCTCTTTAACTATTTATCATATTGATGTTGTTTAATGACGTTACCTAAAAATATGATCAGTCGTATTTTACTTCAAGACTTTGAATGTGCTTTAGACTTTGTTCATCATTTTTAAGAACACCTACATAAGTGTTGAATGGAGTTAAATGGATATTAAGTTTGTACTAGCTAGTCTTAACACAATATAACATTTATCTCACTCTTAAATATTTTAAAAACACGGAAGAAAATGCAATGAAATTGTAAGGAAAACAATCAAAATCTATAACCAGTAAATTCTAAATAAAACATAGTCCATTCAATGTTTCAAGCAATGGCTAGAAATAAATCCAAGTTAGCATGATATTTTTTTCAATTAACCCAACCATATGCAAATAAGCAAAGTTCTTCACATATATTCAGACAATTAGTTGTATCAACAAGTAATTTAATGAATGAGTTTAATTTAAGCCAACAAAATTTCTATAAAATGGCAAGTAGGACTCGAAGTATCCGGACCTCCTTTCTAATATATGTCACCTAGCATGCATAATCAAGAATATCCAGGAAAAATAGGTGGCGTATTTCAAAACTACTGAGGAGGTAAGGGGTTTTTTTTTTGGTATTCAACAGAAAAATTGTTAGAAAATATTATAAATAATCTTTCTTTATTAGATTTAAACGAGAATTTGACCTTTAACAGGACAAAATGGAGAAAAATGATTCATATAGCCGACCCCACGTAGTGGAAAAAAGACTTGATGTTGTTGATTCAACAGAAAAATTGTTATGCTTGTCCTCATAAAAATTTATGTGTACACTTGTTTCTGTGTGCATGCATGGACCTATTATCTAATTTGTAGTAATATCAATAAAAATATATGTATGTACGGCAGACATTCATGTATCCATGTATGCATATGGAAGTGCATGTACATGCATATGGAAAAGAATGTTAAAGATATCCATTCTGCCAAAATAATCATATATTCTAATGTATAAGAAATAAATGCATTTCCAAGTAATCATTAAACTACCAAAATTATAACAAAGGCATTGGAAGATTATTACTATTGAATGCTACAAAAAGTACATGGGAGGGTTGGATGAGAAACAGAAAATACCTGTTATCAGATAATGAATCTATAATAAATTTTCCGTAGTTTCTAACAGGATTCCACTCAACATTAAGTGCGGCAACATATATTTTGCCATCTCTACAACCAGCATAAAATATATGCTCCCCGGGATCCATTGCAATTGCATCAATTATGGAAGGAAATGAAATGCTTCTTAGCAACCTCCCCTCCGATAAACTCCAAACCTGAAGCAGAGCAAAATTCACGGTCAAAAGAACATTAAATAATGGTAAAAATATAATGAAGAATCAAATAAAATTATAAAATAATCGCAGAATAAATAATAGGGTATGATCTTGGACATGCAAATTCAAAGGAGAATGTTCTGTTTTGAATGTTGTATGTTTTCGTCTTAATTATATTAAGTTATTTTTGGGTTAAGGACATTATGAAAGAAGCAACAAATTTCACTGAAGAAAACTTAGCATATAGGGCAGGAAAGTTGAATCTACTATGCCACAAATCTAGTGTTCTTGACGTCTAGACAAGCCAACAAAGATCACCGCCTTACCTCAATATAAAAAAGTTAATGTAAATGGTGATTTGATAAAAAAAACTACAAACCTTGCAGGTGCGATCCTCCGAGGATGAGATAACAATTGAATTACACAATCCATGGCCTGAAATAACAGATGTTACCCGTAAAGCGTGCTCTGAGAAATTGTATCTGTAAATATTCTCTCCAGACTCTTTTGCTATATCATCGAAAATCCTG
Source organism: Dendrobium officinale (assembly GCA_019514585.1). Classification (NCBI taxonomy): domain Eukaryota; kingdom Viridiplantae; phylum Streptophyta; class Magnoliopsida; order Asparagales; family Orchidaceae; genus Dendrobium; species Dendrobium officinale. Next base: position 4,084,921 of record CM033683.1, on the reverse strand, counting down.
TGGGAGAAATCAAAATGCATAGAACTAATTAATTAGGAGAAAATATATATGTATAATTAAGATGCACAAAGGATATCATGAGAGAATGCAGTACATTAAAAGAGGCCAAACTCTGATGCTTCCATCCTCAGATCCAGAAATCAGAAGGGACTCATCGTCAGATAGAGTGAGGCAAGTAACAGACCTGTAGTGTGCGGTCCATTTGTTGAGGAGCTTGCCACTCGCTACCTGCTCAGAAAAGATTATAATAAGAATGGATTAAGTGAGAGTAGTTGATATAGAGCGAAGTAAGGCTATCTAAAAGATCACCAACACAACTCTCCTTGGCCTATTGGTTGAGAGCTTAGGCTTCCAACTAAGAGGTCCAAGGTTCGAGTCTTTGTGTATGCGTTGTGTGTGTGAGTTTGCCTTAAATGGCCTAAATGTCCAAAAAAAAAAAAAAAAAGATCACCACCTCCCATAAATATATTGCACCAGATGGACCCCCGCCAATGATGTAGGAACCATCAGAATCAGAAACCAGAGGACCAATAGGTTCAGCAGGGAAGCTTCTAACCTGGACCTGAGGCTGAAAACGAAGAGGACCGGACATAAAAAATAAATAAGAGAAATATCACATTGGGAAAAGGGATTTGTGTTTTATGTATACCTTCTCCCAGGACCAGAAGAAGATGGGAGCGGAGGAGGAAGAAGGGTTCTCACGGAGTTGTGAAGAGGCAAGGAAACGCCTGGAGACGGAAATTAATCCATGGGGAGGTGAGGCAGAGGAACGATAGCGGAGCTGCTCGGCGCCAGAAACGAGGTCCCAACACCCGATACCAGTATCAACCGAGGAGGATGCCACTATCAACTCCATCATTGTGTCGGCTCGCTGCAGAATAGGGAAAAAGACAGAAGTTAGTAGATTAGGGGTTAGCAAAAACAATAATTTCCACCGACATAGTAAATGACAAACAAACAACTACAGGATTTGAGTAAGATTTATGCTAAATCATGCCAAACGGGATTTGATCGCGCCCCGTAAATCTCACGGCGGAATAAATCCTCCGTTTCCCTCTTTTTACCGTAAATCCAGGATTTACTAAATCCTCGAGTTCGGCGGATTTACGGGATTTGCTCGAAGAAGCGCGCGAAAGGGAGAAAGTTACATTCACAGAGCGAGCGAGCTCCCGTCCTTACTTCCGATCAAAATGTCGTAACTTCCGATCCTACAGGAAAAGGGAACGTCGAAGGAGCGAAGTCGAACGACGACGAAGGAGCCGAAGAAGCCACTCGTGCAAGCTTACACCGCCTGCAAAGCAAGGAAGCTAAACCCTAAACGACGAAGAAAAGAGATGAAAAGCAAGCCTGCGTTAACTTAATTAATATAATTTAAAATATTAATAATTAAGTAAATTAATTAAACAATTACTGCACAATTTCTAATTTTAACTTAATTAAATACTTAGTAATATAATTAGTAATTAAACATTAATATAATTGATATATCATCAAAAAATTATCTTGATCGGGCACGAATCTTGAGGCAAAATCAAACCGAAAATTTCAAAAATTAAATCCAGGATCACACAAATCAAGCACCTAAAGTATTGTTGGAAAGTTCATACCGCAATTTGAGTTATCAAACGGTCTCCGATTTTAACGAGCTTATAGTCGAATCGAACGGCTCGACGAGACAAAGTCAACGAGTCCAAGATCATTGAATTCCGACATCATTAAGACATTCAAATGTCTAACAAGCGATGCACAATCAAGGGATTTAATATCAACCGTCCATTCAACCACTCCCTATTTGCTCTTGATATCACACCTATTTACAAAGCTATGCCACACCTATTTACAAGCTATGACACTCCAAAAAATCTATAAATAGACTCCTCATGTCTCATAAGAGGGGACACAAACAAGAAGAAGAGAAAAGAAAGATAGGAGGGAATAACTCCTCCTCGACCACCGTCGGAGTTCTGCCCGACGCCCGAGTGACGCCGGAATTGTTCTCAAGTAATGCCAGAATTCTACCCGACGCCAGAATTCTACCAAACTTCAAAACGACGCCGAAATTTTACTCAACTTCGGAACGACGTCGGAACTCTGCTCAACTTTGTAACTGAATCTCAATTTAGGAGAGATTCATAATAATCTGATCGTCTTAACTTTGTGGACGAATCAACCTCTTGTATCTCAAACAAAACACTATTGGAACTATTTCAACTAGGCGAGGCCCCGTAGTTTTTTCCCTTTCAGGGTTTCCACGTAAAAATTCTTGTGTTATTATTTCTCCTTTGTTTGTGTGCTAGATATCCGTACATCATTGAGACAAAAATCTTTTGACTCTACCGCCGCGTATATTCTAGTCCGCAAAAATAATTACAACAACAACATCAAGCCTTTATCCCACTACGTGGGGTCGGCTACATGAATCCTTTTTCTCCTTTGTGTCCTATTAAAAATCAAATTCTCGTTTAAATCTAATAAAGAAAGGTCATTCTTAATATTTTCTAACCAAGTCTTTTTAGGTCTACCCCTACCTTTCTTAACATAAGTCAAATCTAATACCTCTACTCTCTTGACGGGGTCATCGCAAGGCCGCCGTTTTATGTGACCAAACCATCTAAGACGACTTTCTCTAATCTTATCTTCTACTGGAGCTACTCCAACCTTTTCACGTATATGCTCATTTCGTATCCTATCTCTAAGGGTAAAGCCACTCATCCACCTGAGCATCCTCATCTCTGCCACACTTAACTTAGTATTATGCTTCTCTTTTAAAGGCCAACATTCGGCACCATAAAGCATTGCAAGCCTCACTACCATCTTATAGAATTTTCCCTTAAGTTTGAGGGATACATTTCTATCACATAACAAGCCCGATGCATTCCTCCACTTCAACCATCCAACTTGAATTCTGCTAATAATATCCCCATCTATTTCACCATCACTCTGAATGATAGATCCAAGATATCTAAAACGTATACTCTTATTAATGATTTGATCGCCCAAAGTCACAATCCCCTCACTAGGTCTATTACTACTAAAATTACATTCCATATATTCCGTTTTACTACTAAAATTACACTCCATATATTCTGTTTTAGATCTACTCAAGTGAAAACCTTTAGACTCTAAGGTTGACCTCCATAATTCAAGTTTACCTTCAACTCCCTCTCTAGTCTTATCAACAAGAAGAATATCATCAGCAAAAAGCATACAGCAAGGTAAATCCGCAACAATAATTAACTTAATTAATATAATTTAAAATGAAGATTATTAAATATATAATTAATAGTGTAAATAGTAATTAAATAATAACATTATTCTTGTTGATTTTCTATTGATTTTTGAGAATATTGTTTTTGCTATAACTTTTTATATATGAGTAGTTGAATAATTAAATGATTAATGAGATAACTAAAAGTATAGTTAATCATTTCAAAAATTAAATAATAATTAAATAATTAATGAAAATTTAACTATGTGTATTCATTAAAATATTATAATGATATTACCTATTATTATAATTTATTAATGTTAATTAAAATATAAATTAATAATTTACTCCTATTTATGAGTATATTAAAACTAAAAAATATAATATATTTAATTTTAGGCGGATTTACATCCATATCATTTTATTTCATGCTATTTACATATCTAATATCTAAAACTTTAATATTACATACCTATCGCTTATAGAATAAATATGGGTGCATAAAATAAAATATTAAAGTTTATATAATAATATGGATGATAAGAATGAAATATATATGTGATATATTTGACTTTAAAATTATGTATGAGTGTTAGGAATGTAATGTTAAGATTTTATGTATTAGATATGTAAATAGTATAAAATAAAATAATATGTATGTAAATCCCCTTAATTTTATAATGAACTAACGGCTTAAATATTGCATTACATTGCCAAATAATTTCGCATGATTTGGATTTGATAAATCCTCCATAGCTTAATCCTGTTGGTTGTTGAATTATTCGTCGTTACTTTCGATCCAACAGAAGAATGACGAGGAGGTGTGACTTCGGATCCGACAAGAAGGAACGTTGTTGAATTAGGCGAAGCAGCGAAGTTGAACAGCAATGAACAGCCGGAGAAGAGGAAAAGCAAATCGAAGCAAACCTGCGGGCTACGGCTACAGGAAGGTAGTAATTAACAAGTATTACCATACTGGTAGAGAACATAGGAATAAATTAATTTAGTTTAATTACTTTAATTAAAATTAATTAATAAATAATTAATAGTTTACATTAATTGATAATTAACTTAAATTCTAATTATATTATTTATAATCGTTACTTAGTAATGGTAATTAAATTCATAATTAATAACTAACTCATAAAAATTAATAAAATATAATCAAAATTAAAATTTATAAGTTATTTCATAATTAGTAACTTTTTAATTATAATTTATTGATAATAATTAAAGTTCTAATTTATAACTAATTTATACTTAAAATATAAATTAAAGCTAAAATACAAAACAATAATAAACTAACCATCTTAAATCCTAAATTACATTGTCAAAGAATTCTACAAAATTTAATAGGATTTAATATTAGTCTTGCCAAATAGTTTTCGGGATTTAACTTTAGCAAGATTTATCAAATTTATTAAATTCTACTCAAGTTAAATCCTCATTGTTGCCAAACAGCACCTAAATCAAATTTACGAGATTTAGTCGAAGTCCCCTGACTGCGATTCTTCGCCTCATTCATCCAGCTATGATCCTCTGATCATTATCGCCCGACTATCAAAATTTACTCGCCACTTAAACTTATTAACAAAATAGTTAAGTAAAGGCATATATAAATATAAACACAGGGTGGAATCACCTGATCTACTTAATTTGAATTGATGCAAGTTCGACACATCAAATATTATTTCTCAAAATCTAACGTCCTGATTCATGTCAAATGTGAGTGACAATAGCGTTAATCCATCTAAAAATATTGCAACTAAAATTTAGAATACTTGTAAAATTTTTGCTATGGTTTTCATCTTTATTGCAAGTTGCTTCTCCGACACATTGAAGGTTGATACATCATCAAAAAATTAACTTGATCAGGCACAAATCGCGAGGCAAAATCAAGTTAGAAACTTTTGAAATTAAAATTTGGGACCATCCGAACTCCGATTTTAACAAATTTATTGTCAAATTGAACGTCTCGGAAATTAAAGCCCAACGACATCAAATTTGACTCAATCCGAGCCCAAATGAGTCTTAATCGAGGACTCAAAGCACAGTTGGAAGGTTCAAACCACAATTTGGATCGTCAAACAATTTCCAAACATGACATGCTTCTAGTCGAATCGAGTGGCTCGACGAGACGAATCAACGAGCCCAAGATCGCAGAATTCCGACATCATTAAAACCTTTAAATGTATAGCGAATGATCACGATTAAGGCATTCAATATCGGTCCTGCATCCAAACCACTCCCTATTTGCCCTTAATCCTCCTCCTATTTACGGGTCATGCCACTCTAGAAAATCTATAAATAGACCCCTCCTCCTTCTTGAAAGAGGGCTCTAAGCAAGGGAGCAAGAGAGAGATCAGAGGTCGCTCTTGCCTCCTCGCTCCTCCTCAATCATCGCTTGAAGTTCCGCCGGACCACCACTTGAAGCCCTGAGCTTCACCGGACCACCGCCTGATGCCCGGAGTTCTGTCGAACCACCACCTAATGCCAAGAGTTCTGCCAGACCACCACCTGACGCATGAAGTTCTGCCGGACCACCACTTGACGCTCGAGTTTTTTCAGACCACTGACTGATGCCCGAAGTCTTACCGAACCACCACCTGACGCCCGGGGTTCTGCTAGACCACCACCTGACGCACGAAGTTCTGCCGGACCATCACTTGACGCCCGGAGTTATGCCGAACCACCATGTGATTCCCGGAGTTCTATCGAACCACCACCTGACGCCCGAAGTTCTGCTGGACCATCACGTGATGCCCAGACTTCTGTCGGACGACCACCTGAGGCCCGAACTTCTTCCAGACCACTACATAAGGCTCAGAGTTTTGTCAGACCACCACCTAAAGCCCGGAGTTCTTCCGGACCACCACCTGACACCCGAAGTTCTGCCGGACCACCACGTAACATCCGGAGTTCTACCGGACCACCACCTGAGGTCAGAACTTCTGCCGGACCATCACCTGAGGCCTGAACTTTTGGACTACCACCTGAGACCCAAACTTCTATCGGACCACCACCTAATGCCCCGGAGTTCTGTCGGATCACCACATGAGGCCCGGACATATGCCAGATCACCACCTAAGGCCCAGACTTCTGCCAGAACACCATCTGAGGCCCCGGCTTCTACCAGATCACTACTTGAGGCCCCGACTTCTGGTGTGCAATGACCTGACGCCCAAAGTTCTACCAAAGTACCGCACTACTAGTATGGTCTTTCGAACTCCTATCTCATATTGACTACGATCCTTTCGACCTTCGTCACCTACTACGATCCTTCCGATCTACATCATTATACAATGGACTTTTTGACCTCGATCTCCTGCCAAATTCGGTCTTTCGAACCTCTATCCCTCGCCGATTACGATCCTTCCGACCTCTGTCTTCTACTACGGTATTTCCTATCTCCATCACCAAACAATAGTATTTCTGACCCCAGTCTCCTATTGACTACGGTCCTTCGGACCTCCATCACTGGACAACGATCTTTTTTACCCTGGTCTCCTTCCTATTACATCTTTCCGACCTCTTTCCTATCAACTATGGTTATGCCGACCAAACAAACATGTCTATGTTGATTATTGTAGCTCCCACCATATAATGAGCTCTATATGATGTACATTAGTGACATCAAGCCAAAACCTTCTCTCAATGAAGGGCCTCATTTGTTCAAACTGGGTCAGGCTCTGTGGTTTTCCCCCATTTTCAGAGATTTCCACGTAAAAACTCTGGTATTTCTTATGAACGATACATTATTTCTTTCATATACTTATATGCTAGATCTTCATACAAGACTAAGATATTAAACTATATATATATATATATATATATATATATATATATATATATATATATATATATATATATATATATATATATATATATATATATATATATATATATATATATATATATATATCACCTTGAATATTCAAGGATGCAACAAAGGTGATTTCGGATTAAATATTTATTGAAAATATCTCACCCTAATCTCTATCCCATCGTCGAAATTGTTCCATCACCTTCGTCCACTTATTCAACCTAGCCTCCATTGTCTTGATTGGCTCGTTTGGATTTCTCACCTATGGGGAGGCTTGTTTAGTACTGATGCAGATCCTCTTGCATGCCAATCTTGGAGATTTGCTTGGTTGAGCTGCTCGAGCACAAGATTAATCCTTGATCTCCTATAAAAAATTACAAGCGATATCTTTGGCGGTGGACACCTTCGACCACGACGATCGAAGGTGAGCACTAGTCTCTAGAGACGGATCGGTGAGCCTCCCTCGCTCTATACATTCGTTTCTTCTCTCCTTTATTCTTTATGCTTCTTTGATCTGATATGCCCCAGCAGGCACTCATCTTGAGAACCTTCTTTGCCTCCCCGGCCAACGACAACTCCGCCGACATCTTCTGCCGTCTCCTAGATATATCTAAATGCTGTAAAAACTAAAAAGTCTTCCTTGGCAGAGCTATTGCCAGAAACCTCTTCTTCGTCGCCTCGTTTTTTTTTCGGTCCCACTCCATAGAAGCGATAGAAAGCTCGCTAGTAACCTTCTTCCCTTTCCGCACCTACGGTGAAGTAGCACTGTCAAAATAGAGTCAAAGGTTGTGTTCGGGTTGAATCTGGAACGTACCCGACATCAATTGACTCAATCCTAACCCGACTCATTTTTACAAAAGGATTAGATATTTTAACTTGAACTCGACCCGCACTGGTACCAGGTTGACTTGATCCGACCGACGGACATGTTTTGAGGTGGGCGACGATGCAGGCGATGACGCGGGTTGTGGACAGAGCAGGGTACTTACAATGAGCTCATCGCTGATGGCGGCACGACATGGCACGGTTGAAATGTCATTGAATGATGTGTTGGAGTGTTGGATGGCGGATCCGTGTGCGAGACAGCGAGGTAGTGACGGTATGTGACTTGACAAGAAGAGACACAGGCAAACACGATGCTGTCACGCAGGCAGACACGATAATCGAAGGTCAATCCGGGTCATTCCTGAATTTCTGGGTCAACCCGACCCGATTTTTGAAACGAGTATGTTTGTTGAACTTGAACCCGACCAGTTTCTTAAAACGGGTTGACCATAACCTATAATTTCAGGTCGTGTTCGAGTTGAATTTTTGAGCCGTGCAAAATATTGACATCACTACCCTGAAAGCGAGTCTTCAACTGGGGCTTGTTGCCGCTCCTTTCCCACACTTCTCATTCCCTAAATCTTGTAAATCCGTTGCTCCCAAATTTAGTAAATCTAGTATTTAAGGCGAAACGATAACGGAAGGGAATTCAACTAGGATTTCTTAAATCTTCTAAAATTATATTTACTAAAATTTGAGAGAGTTAAATTCTATAAATGATTTGATCAGAAATACCTTAAATTCATAAATTATATGAGATTGTTCAACAATATTATTCAGGATTTAATATGGTTTTTTTTTTAGGATTTAATATGGTTAATTCAAATGACATTTTTTGTTTTAAATTTGTGTTATTAATTAATTTTAATTTTAATTAACATCCGATAATTATAATTTTATATATTATTTTTATAAGAATTTAATTATTAATTATACTACTTATAATTATTTAATTATTCAATTAAATATTTTATTACTAATTAATTATTCAATTAATATTTACACTACTAATCACCTTTAAATTAGGTTAATTAAGCTAATTAAATTAATGCTTAATTGATATATTAAGATTTAATCTAATCCTCATAGGCGAGTCAGCTTTCCTCTTCAATTTTTTTCGTTGCCATTCGCGCGCGGCAGAGCTGACCTCGTCGGCTTCGTTTGTTCGCGGGGGGTAGAGCTTCGAATGATTCGCTTGCCATTGCCTGTCTAGGGTTTGCTTTTCCTCTTATGCATTTATTTGTTTCTGTTCTGCTTCGCGTAAAGTAGAGTTCTTAAAGAGTCGAAGCTTCTCCGCCTCCTCCTCCGACGTTGTTCTTGTCGGATCGGAAGTCGCTTTGAGAGCTTGCCGCGAAGGTAGCGATATTTCTTCCCTTTCGCGCGCTTCTTCGGTCGGATTTATAAATTCCGCAAAAAAGCTGGATTTACGAAATCCGGGATTTAGGACAAAAATAGCGAAAATGCCGTGAAGTAGAAATTAGACTTACCGTGAGATTTAATTTTGTGTTTTTTACTTTTTTTGGCGTTTGGCAGGATTTAACTCAAATCCGGTGTAAATCGGGCATCCAAACAGGCCCTTCGCTGTTTGGCAGGATTTAGGATAAATCCTGCATCCAAACAGCTCCCTAATGAGCTGGTTTGGGATGGATGCAAGAAGCATATGAAGCTCTCATATGTCACCGGAGGATGAAAGGTTTTTTGATAGCGTCTAGCATCATGAAAAATATGTTGAAACTGAGACTTGTTTTATGAAATTCCTGTCTGTATGAATAATTGCATGTTGTAAAATGGCTTGAAGGTTGATACATCATCAAAAAATTATCTTGATCGCGCACGAACCTTGAGGCAAAGTCAAGTTATAAACTTTTGAAATTAAAATTTGGGACCATCCGAACTCTGATTTCAACAAACTTATTGTCAAATTGAACGTCTCGGAAATACAAACTCAACGACACTAAATTTGACTCAATCCGAGCTCAAATGAGTCTGAATCGAGGACTCAAAGCGATGTGGAAGGTTCAAACCACAATTTGGATCACAAAACGATTTCCAAACATGACATGCTTCTAGTCGAATTGAGTGGCCCGACGAGACGAATCCAACAAGCCCAAGATCGTAGAATTCCGACATCATTAAGACCTTTAAATGTCTAGCGAATGATCATGATTAAGGGATTCAATATCAGCCCTGCATCCAAACCACTCTCTATTTACCCTTAATCCTCCTTCTATTTACTGGCCATGTCACTCTAAAAAATCTATAAATAGACCCCTCATCCCTCTTGAAAGAGGGCTCTAAGCAAGAGAACAAGAGAGAGATCAGAGATCGCTCTTGCCTCCTCGCTCCTCCTCAATCATCGCTTGAAGTTCCACCAGACCACCACTTGAAGCCCTGAGCTTCACCGGACCACCGCCTGTTGCCCGGAGTTCTGCCGAACCACCACCTGACGCCCGGAGTTCTGCCAGACCACCACCTGACCCATGAAGTTCTGCCGGACCACCAACTGACGCTCGAAGTTCTGCCTTTGTACCATTGACTTATGATATTCAATTATTATTTATCCCATGCACTCCACTATTTTAAATACCACTCCTAGTTTAGGATGGGTTGAGAAAAGTTGTCAACTGTTGGTTGGGAGTAGGGGTGTTAATAAGTAACTGACTTAAAACAATAACTCAATCAAAAGAAAATACGAAAAATCCGGGCTTGGGTTGACTTGATTAATACTCTAGTCTTGGTCTGAAATATTGACCTGATTAATTTTGCGTTATGTATGGGTTGACCAGATAATTAAAAATTGACTTAATTATCATTTAGGTTTGGGTTAAATGGGTCATATCTTGTTAAATGTTTCATGTTGATTAAAAAAAATTTAATCTGTATAATAAATGGGTCAAATATGAGTCGGTTTTGGGTTAAACATTTTAACTCGTATGATAAATGAGCCGGCCTAGCATGTTCGGGTCAAATTAAGTTTAGGTTAGACTCAGAGCCGACCTACCAACTCGAATTGACACCTCTAGTATATTCATATGGTTCCCTCATCCTCTCTTGTTATTGTGCCTTTTGTCCAATATCCACCCCCCCCCCCCCCCCTCCCCACACACACACACACAACCATCTCCAATGACAGTTGAGTCGACAATGGTAATGGATTAGCCATCATCAAGGACTATTCCATTGAGCTTGACGCTAGAGGCAAAGTTATCAGCCCCAGTTAGCCTTGATTGTAGTCCACTAGCTCCCAAAATCATTTGAAGCCACCCATCATCTACTCTGGTAGCCACAACCTGCTCATTTTCTCTTTTAGCAATGGCATCATGGAGGTAGTCACTGCTTTCGTCCACACTAGATGGCAAGGACAAAGATTTTGTTGACGTTGGATCGGATGGCAGCAAGTTCAATGTTGTCATCAATGTTGAAGCTAGGTTAAGCTACCAAATTGTTTAATGAGATGTAGCTAGATTAATACTTGAATGACAATTTTACTTCTTGAATCCCAAGAGATTTGTATTGGCAGGGCTCTTGAATGTCGTTGGATCCACCATTCAAAATCATTGACACTTCTTGATTGGCTTAAATCAGAGTCAGATAAAATTAACATATCTAAGCTTCCATATTGGAAGGCAATTGGTGTTTGTTGTATACTATGATGCATGCCCAATTCAGCATTGTACTTATTTTTGGTTTAATTAAATATTTCGAGAGTAGTTCAGGTCCAGCTAATTGGCAAGCTCTAAAGAGGATCTATAGAAACCTTTGGGGTATTACTGGCCTAGCTTTGTGTTATTCTGGTAGAGATCTAAGATTAGTTGGCTACATGATTCTGGATTGGTTAAGGATTTTCTAAGATGTGAGGGTTTAGAAATACTTGCATTGAATTTGATGTTTTCTGACGAATATGCAAAATTGACTGTTAATTTGATTCACTCTTTTTTGTTTTTTGCCTTTTTTTCTTGATGTTTGCAGCATGAAAGTATGGAATGAAAATTGATACTCATGTGCAGAAGTGGTAGATGTTGGATTCCTGGTTATTCCCAATCTCTAGAACTGGGAGATGTTAGAATTTGGGTTTGTCTTAAGTTTTTTTCCTTATTAGACTTGGTCCTTACCCATCCTTATCCTCATGGTTGAGGTTTAGGCTTGGTTTGGGATGAGTTTCTTACTGCTTCTTAAAGTACTTCATTTGGGATGGCTTTCTTACTGCTTCTTAAAGCACAATCTTTTATTACAAGAATTTAAATTTTTGCACTAAAATACTGATTTAAGAAGCAGTAAGAAAGCTGTGTCCCAAACGAAGCCTTATCATGTAAGGTTTTTGTGTTTTATCTTCGTAATTATAGGTGAAGTCCAAAATGATGAAGAAAACGATGTTCGGAAGTGAATAATTAATTTAGGGTATTTATATTATTTAAACATTTTCTTCAGTTCATAACTTACCTACATTTCTGTCCAGCAAATCTTTTTTAAATTCATTATGGGGCTATTTCGTAGCAAGATTTAGACCGGATTTAAGGCATATTTGAGTGAAATCCAACGAAACGGCCTAAAACGCAAAACCAAATCTCACGGCGAATGAAATTAGCTGTAGACGGAAAATTCCGTCTTTTCATGCTAAATCCCAGATTTTTGAAATCCATTGGCTCGAGAGGAAGAGTCCGCTCGTTAAATCCGCTCTATAGCCAAACAATTACATGGGATTTAATAGGATTTATCATGAATGTTACCAAATAATTTTCAAGATTTAGGCCCCTCTGGATTTCCGAAATCTGGATTTAGCATATTTACGAAATCCTTGGTGCTACCAAACAACCCCTATAAGTTTTTTCTCTGAGAAAGCAAGATGGGAAACCGATTCTTACTTATCAAACTCAATTACATTGTTCAATTTATCTTTTCAGACTTGCCAATGATCTCTCTTAAAGACATAGTCCCTGCTGCTACCAACACAATAACCACACAGTTTATACTCCTTGACAAGGGAAATATTGGCCAGGATGGGAAGGAGACGACATGCCTAGCTCTGGTTGCCGACGAGACAGCTTCCGTCCACTTCCAGCTATGGGGCGACGAGTGCCGTTTCTTCGAGCCCGGCGACATAATTCGTCTCACTAATGGCATCTTCTCTTACCACAGGAGTAATCTTGTGCTGAGAGCTGGAAAGAAAGGTAGAGCTGAGAAGGCTGGGGAGTTCAATATGTTGTTTGTTGAGACTCCTAATATGAGTGAGATCAAATGGGCCAATGATCCCACCAATCCTAGAAAGTTTGTGAAGGAAGCTGTTCTTTCCTCTCACTCCAGAATTTTCCCGACTTTGCCATGAATATTTGTGGATCAATTCAGTTCCAGATTTCCTTTGAGTTGATAAGAATTCTAATTGATGTCTGTTATTTATGAGATCTGTAACAAATTTTATTAAGGTTAAACTCTTAAATATCGAGATATTTTTTGTGTAATGGCAAATTTTGAAGTTAAGTGTGTTTATGCAAGGGAAATTTTAGGACGGGTGATTTCTTAGGAAGTTACACTGACGGATAAAATCGTGAAGCTATTTGGTCAAAACAGACAAAGTTTCGATAATTAAGAGTTTGAGCTGATACAAGTAGGTAGAGCTTTGGAATTCTTTCTTTTAACTCATTCCTATGAATATGTAGTAGTATGATTTATTTATAAAAATTTTTTGTGAATGTTTTTATTATTTCTATCTGGAATCAATACATTGCATTGGATAGGCTGACTTGATCTCTCTTGATCATTTGATATTTTTTTGGAATATCATAGTACATTAATGTCCAAGAATAGGTACAATTATTTAGTCCGGTGAACGTACGCTCCTCTACGTTCGGCCACCAATGTTATAATGCCACGTAGCATGAAGAAAAGTCGCCGACCCGACCCGCTGTGTTTTGGGTTTTCGCACGTGTTAAAATTTAAATGGCAAAAAAACGGAAACATTTCGAAGTGCGACGCTACACTTTATTACGGAGTTTCGAATCCCTGTCTTCGTCACTGTTTACTTCGTTGTTTCAGATTTCCAGCAAATCCTTCGGAGTTCTCCAGCATTTCCGTCGTAGTTCTCCAGCATTTCAAGTCGTAGATCTTCGTATTCTCCATTCGAAAACCATCGCTGATATAATGCCTGAGGTTCGCAATGATTTACCGAAAAAGTTTGTTTTTCCTCGTTACTAATCTAAAATTACCGACTTTTAGGGTTTATGGTAATCATAACTGGGTTAATTCCCAAAACTCGGTACACATTCTAAAACTCGGTACACATTCTAAAACTCGGTACTAATCGGTATTCGGTATTAGGTTATCTTCGATTTTATCGGTATTTGATAATTAAAACTCGGTAATCGTCGTTACAGGTTGAAACTCGGTACACATTTCGTAGTGATGTTTGGTTTTCCATAGTAAATCATAAGAATCCTAAACGACGTGTATTTTGGCGTTAGGGTTCGGTACTCGGTACTCGGTATCTGGTACTTGGTACTCGGTACATGGTACTCGGTACTCGGTACATGGTACTCGGTATTGCTTGTCAAAAACTCGGTTTTTTCTTAATTTCTTACGGTTTGTTACATTTTATTATGCAGGGATATACCCCCAAAATTCATTTCAGATGTCGGACATCAAGATTTAGGGAAGTTTGTGATGAATTGGTTGAGAAATTTGGGGATCAGTTTGTTACTAGCTTATCTGAGCTACAAATTAACCAGTTTCTTTTACTACCTCGGTTCCCACAAAATGTTCCTATGGTTTATATGTTATTGTCAACGTGGGATAACGAATCAGAATGTTTTGTTATTAATAGCCGAAGTCTAACTTTCACTTCTGAAGAAATAGCGTTGATTATTGGCTTACCGAACAGAGGTAATAAATTTGAACCTGGGACTAGTACAATTGCTGGTAGAACAGCAAATGACATAAGGCATGAAATTCTGAAATTGAAATCCTCAACGCCTATCGAGATTGTTAGGGAACAATTTATTGTTTACCTATTGTCCAATATTTTCTTTCCAATGGCCAACTTCAGAGTGCATTCAACTATATTGGACGTTGCCAAAAAAGTTGAGCAGTTCAGATCATACAATTGGCCCCTATCCATTCGAGATTTTCTTGTTACTGAATTTAATACAATAGCAAAAAAAACAATCAAAAGGTCAATCATTGGGTTATGTTAATGGATTTGTTATGATAATAATTGTGTGAGTAATTCTAACTAATATTACATTTTTTTGTTCATTTCACTGTTTTAATACAAAATAAAGTTTTATATACACTGATTCATTTTGTTTTATTTTTTGTTTTAGATATGGTTTTTTTGAGCATACAAAGATCCACCCAGTAGTGGATAACTTGGCTCGCCCCCGTCTGCTTCGTTGGGATGCAAAATTTAATTATAGAATTAAAGATGTTGATAATTTAATAAAGAAGTCTTCAGGATTCTGAGGTATAATTCTCATATGCATTCATTTAACTTTATTTTTTGTACTACTTATAAATTTTGGATATTTATAAAAGATTTGCTCCAGATCTTGACAGATTTATAAGACATAACAGATAATGAGAAAACCTTAATTGAGACTATTAATCCAGCAAATGTTTTGGATATAACACCCCTGAGTAGTGTACATATGCCTAGCAGCAAGACAACTCCAACTTCATCTCCAAAAAGTCCAAGCCCAACTGTTTCTCCTATTCAAATTCCAGCGGAAACAGAATGTCCAAATGAACAGCCTTTGAAGAGTGATCCTACAGTTCCTATTGTTAGTCCCACTGATGGTCGAAGTCCCATTGATTCTCCCTTACGAACAGAATTTAGAGAAGAAAGCGATGCGCAACGCGGTGTACCTGATGAAACAAATTTGAGGATTATTAATCAATCCATATATAACTTGATTTCACAGCATGAATATATGGTTAAAAAATTTTCATCACTCGAAATGGAGAAAATTCTGCTGCAAAAATGGGTGGAAGCATTGGAAAATGAAGTATTTCAGTTAAAATCTGATCACAATGAAAAATTTTGTGGAATATATAAGATATTAAGTGATCATTTTCCACAATATTTCACTTCTGAGAAAATCGGTTCTCCAGTTCAGTCAAGTTCAAGAACGGAATCTACCAACAAATTTGATGAAGTATCTCAAACAGTAGATAAAATTGTTGATGAAATAGTTGGTAAGAAGGAAACATCCGAAGATGAGGAATTTATTATACCTTCATCAGGAACTGGAGGAATAGCCAGAAGAGTACATGGGAGGAAGGACCGGAAAAGGAAAAGAGTAAAAACTCCATTTACAATTGGTGATAGGAAGAAGAAGAAAACTCAATTACAAACGGTTAATAAAGAAGCTGAATTACTTAGTAAGAAGGAAACCTCAGATACTACAAGAAAACCAGTCACGCGTGCTGCAACAAGACTGAAAGAAAAAGTAACTGAGAGTAAAAAAGCTTCTGCGCCTCAGGATGAAACAACGAAAATTGTTCCTTCTGCTGCACCAGTTGAAAAACCAAAAACTGCAATTTTTGATGTTGAGGATGCCAAATATGTAGAACGTGCGGCCAAGGAATTTTTGGACTACCCAGGAAGATTATTACTTACTGAAGAGAAGATGAATACAATTGATGCCTTTCTAAAGAAGTACACAAAAAAGTACGTATTTTAATTGTTAAATACCGAGTTATACCGAGAAATAAAAACTCGGTACAACTCGGTATTTCTCTTTTTTCAGCTATTTTTTCGATATATGAATGTGAATTTCTTAATTTTATTCACAAAATTGTATAATACCGAGATATGAAAAACTCGGTACAACTCGGTATTTTACCTTTTTTAGCTATATTTTTCATATATGACTGTCAAGTACTTAAAGTTATTCACAAAATTGTTTAATACCGAGATATAAAAAACTCGGTATAACTCGGTATTTTACCTTCTTTAGGTATTTGTTCCATATTTGAATGTAAAATACTTAATGTTATTCACAAAATTGTTTAATACCGAGATATAAAAAACGGTATAACTCGGTATTTTACCTTTTTTAGCTATTTGTTCCATATTTGAATGTAAAGTACTTAATGTTATTCACAAAATTGTTTAATACCGAGATATAAAAAACTCGGTACTACTCGGTAAAAACTCTCGTATAATAACGATAAATTATACAGGGAGGATACCATTTTCGCAATTGGAGATGCTATTATTTTTAGAAGTCAAATGGACGAATTGTTGCTATGCGAAGAGCTTGACACCAACCATATGGACACTTTTGCATATCTTTTATCTGAGAAAAACAAAATGGTTCTAGGATTGAATCAACCTTTTCTATATGTTTCGGCTTTTCATTGGGTTAGTAATCATTTATAGTCAAGGTACAGTGAAGATCATTAACTGTATATCATTAATTGACTGAATGGCTTCTTTTCCAGGGTTATTATGTTCGAAATAAAGAGGAGAAAACAACATCATTTGTGGATCATATCACCAAAGATGCTGTTAAGAATGCGAACATAATGTTTGTTCCCATCATACATGAAAGACATTGGACATTACTAGTTGCAAGCATGAAGAACAAAAGATGGGATTTCATGGATTCATTACCCAAAGCAACGCACAAGTCTATTACTCCAGAAGTGGTATATTTTTAGAACTATCTTTGGTTCTATATTTTTTATTGAAGTTAATTGTAATAATTTTATAATCTTTCCAGATATCTCATTTATACCAAGATGCAGAAGATGCTTTTGAGGATGATATAAGAACATGGCCGATCGAAACTATCCCAAATTTGCCAACACAAGAAAACAGTGTCGACTGTGGAATGTTTGTCTGTAAATATATGGAACAAGTTATACAAAAAAAAAAAACTGATTGGGACATCCATACGAACTGGCAAAGTAATATGGCCTTATTTAGGGCCGAATTTGCTTATGCCATTTTTTGTAGTACGATAAAATAAATTAATTCTTTTTTGTATATGATATTTTTTTGTGTTTTGTTTATTTTGATGTGACTATAACTTCCACTAATACCGAGTATGATATGCTAGTATCGAATAATACCTTGTTATTCTGACATCTTGATCACACTTACATAAAGGATGACTGACTTCCTGATTCTGCAGGTGTAAAATAAATTGTTGGATTAGGATTATGCACGGTTGGTTTTCACTTTTTGGCCTTCCTCTTCTCCCAATGATCCTTTAATCTAGCATTTGAAACTCCCTTAGGCCGACGCTTTGCAGGATCTCTAATTGTTTTGTGGAGCCCTTCAGTGATAGATTTATTTCTTTTTTTTCCTTCCAAAATGTTTTGAACATTTAATGCCAATGCACTCATACCATCTATCATACACTGTTCTGCATCCTCATTACCTTGAGCTTCACTGCTAATTTGATAAGCAAATCGGCAAACATAATTTCTAAAAATCATGTTTCGGGAACCTTGTTTTAACGTGCACAAACTCGGTATTGTAAGCTGAACATTTAATCCACTATAAAGATCGTTCCTAGCAGTTGCTGACCATCTTGGAATTAAATATTTCTGAGGTATATTACTAACATCCAACTGACTCATCACTCTCATGCAATGAGAACACAGGATTCCCATCATCTCGAACTTTCTGCAGCTGCACTTTATAGTTCCTTCAGCTGAACTAAACAAAACCGTCCACTTGTGTGAATCAAAAGTCTGGTCTATGTTTTTCACCGAAAATGTTGATGAGTCTGGTGAAGAGTGATCAATGCGTAGTCCACCTAAACCATTCAAAAACTCCTCTTCAAAAAATGAATATAACTTTCTTGAATAAAATTTGGCTGCTTGGTTTAGTATCGGACTTCTTTTCATGTAAGGTTGTATTGTAGTTTGAGAACATTTAAAAATTTCATCTCGTTCATTCCTACGCCAACTGTTTATAAGTTTCTCCAATCCAAGGAAACATTCGGTTAGAGAACTTGTAGCCTTTGAAATACCATGGCAAACAAAATTTGTGGACTCACTACGTTGTGTAGACAATAATCCAAGGTTAAAGCAATCTTTGTTGAAAGCTGTAGACCACCTATCCCTTATTTTGTACAGATCATTTAACCAATGATGGTTGTGTAAGTCTCCTTCGCTAATCATCTCATTCCACAAACTATCAAATTCCGCGGCTGAATCACACTTGTTGAAGCAACTATAAAACAGACCTTTAACTTTGTTGTTACTATTAAAACACCAAACTTTCGAAGGAGCCTTCTTGTGTATATGCCATTGGCACAACCGATGTCTTGTATTAGGGAATACAAGCTCTATCGCCCTAGCCATTGCTTGATCCTGATCAGTGAATATAGTAATTGGATGTTTATTATCCATAATTCTTAAAAAAGGTTTGAAATAACCAACAGAATGAATCAATTGTTTCATCAGATAGAAAGGCCATCCCTAATATAATGTTTTGCCAATGATTATTGACTCCAATAATAGGGGCACATACTAAATTATATTTGTTCAAACGGTAGCTTGTATAAAAAATTATTACATCCCCAAAGCAGTCATAATCCACTCTCCCCAAACCATCTACCCAAAAAAAGTTTACCAACCTGTCTTTCTCATCAGTTTGCACATCCCATGCAAATAGATTGTCTTCAGCTGCCCGGTTTTTGAACAATTTGATTAGCGAATTGCTATCCCCATTCTCAATTTTTGCTCTTCTCTCCTTTTGAATATAGTTGTATGCATCTCTCTTGGTAAAACCCAGATTTTCTACTCCTCCAACCTCCTCAGATAGATAGGAAAATGCATTTACTGTTCTTATTCCCGCATCTGCCATTGATTTCAGAACAGTGGCATTCTCTTCAGTGATGTGCCTAGATGATCTCAGCAAATGTTGATCATCCGGTTTAGCCAATTTATGGTTGTGTGTTTCTACTGAATTTTTCGCCGTCCATATCCCTTCTTCACTAACATAAAATCTCACCATAGCAGGACATCCAGTTCTTGTAGTTGATTTTCTAAATTTAACCTTCTGTACATTTTCTGTTTCCTTCTTGAATCCAGATTTTGAACATACAAAAACCTTTGTTTTCAACTTCCTGGTACCAGGCCAGTAAGAAAGATGTTCTTTTCGAACACTGAAGCCATGCTTATGTGCATATTCGCAATATTTACCATATGCTTCCTTCTCAGATTTGTAAACCCCCTATTAAAATACATTACATTATTCATTAAAACAACGGTAAAAATCCGTAATAAATACATGAAAATCTCGGTACAAGTTCAATACCGAGCTATCAATAACTCGGTATTAACATATGGTACTTAAATTCTAATGGTATATAAGTCATAATTAACTGTAATATAACGAAAGTTATCAATACCGAGTTTTAAGAACGAATACCGAGATATTACGAGGTATCAAAAAACTCGGTACAAGTACTACATAAGTAATAGCAACTAAAACCGGGATATACTTATAAATACCGAGTAATACCGAGTTTTCATAAAACTCGGTATTTCTTCTTCATAGCTCTAAAAAATAAATGGAAGCAATATAAACAAATATCGAGCAGTACCAACTTATAAAAAATCAAGTTACATTTAACTAACGACCAGTACCGAGTTATGTAAAGGTTAGAGACAACCAAAAATGAGATGACAAGACGACGATGGAGGACAACTTACTTGTAAAAAAATAGGAAAAAATCGTCATCCAAAGTATAAGTGCTAAATGTTTCGTCGAAATCGTCTAACTCTTCCAAAGTAGGAGTTCCCAGAGTTGGTTCCTTCGAATCCATCTCGTGCAAAGCTATTCGAAAGTTTCGATAACCCTAAACACTGTATAACGTTCTGTGTACAGTGAAGATAATCGGCCAGGAGTTTATATACCCGCGTCTTTTAAAGTTTTCCCGCCCATTTAAGCGAAAAAAAAACGTCAAAACTCCAAAAAACCGTGGGTTTGGGTCGGGTCGTCGGGCTGCTACGTGGACTGAATTTATTGGTGGCCGAACCTATAAAACCATTCGGTCAAAGGACGTAATAATTGTTCCCAAGAATAGAGCATGTTTATGCTTTGATCAAATATGAGTTAGGTTTTGTTTGGGATAATTTTATTATTTTTTTATAATATTTTTTTTTAAATAGCAAAAAATTAATGATCAAAATTTGATTGAATAAGAAATTTCAAATTTGATTTTATGAAATAAGTCAAATAGTTTAAGAGAAATATACATTTTATGAAAATTATTAAATGTATTCTAAGTTTTTTATTTAAAAATACGAGATAATATATATTTTTTCTAAATTAATACTTAGAAACAGTTGTCTTTGCGGATAATTTTCTTATTATTTTTACTGTAACTTTTTAATATAATTTTTTTTTGAAATTAATAAAAAATTATTTTTGGATAAAAATTTGATGTTATTGTTATTGCATTAAAAACAATGATAAGAAGTTCTCCCAAATAAAGCCTTAATTTTTATAAAAAAAATATCCATCATAAAATGAAAAAAACTTTAGCAATAGCAAGATAGAATTTCAGCAACTGTATGAAAGCAGTAAATTGTAAAAAGAGGTATTTATATATTTAATATTTAAATTTTTAATATTTTATGTCTATCACTTAGAGATCAAATATGTGTATAAAAAATAAAATATTAAAATTTATATAGTGATATGAGTGATATAAATGAAATATAAAATTATTATATTTGATATTAAAATTATCTATTAGTAATAGACACGAAATATTAAAATTTCAAAGGGTTAAATATATAAATAATATGACATAAAGAGGTATGTGTGATTCGGCGGTACAGCTCACCTTCGAGTCCTCCAGATGGTAAGCCCAGCTGCGCTCTCGCTCCGTCCCAGTTTCCCGCCTCCCTCGAATGCTTGTCAATCGCGTCTTCGAAGCCCTTCTTTCCCCGTGGCTGTGAAGGGCGGGAAGAGAGGCGAAGATGACTACCATTCAACCCTCAAAGCCCTCAATTCAAGAGGCCGTATCGTCCCTAGAAAATCTCTTGGACAGGCAGGATACCCTCCTCCTCCGTGTCTATTGTTATCTAAATTTTTTTCAAATTAGTGTGGTTTTCTAATGCCGTTTGTTTTCTATCTGTTGGAATTGCAGCATTACATGTTAAATTCAAGCATTAATGACCAGCTCTCGAGCATAGCAGGAGTCGTGGAAGGAGATGTGGTTCTGGAGATAGGGCCTGGAACCGGATCTCTGACGAACGTCTTGATGAACGCTGGCGCCACCGTCATTGCAATCGAGAAGGTTTTTGCTGATTTTTTTCTTTATTAGTTTTTTTTTTAAATTTGATATGTTTTATTACCTAATTGTTCAGATAGGAAATGCCTTTTGAAGACCTTGAACTTGATGTGTTTTACTGCTTCATGGAAATAGATGTCGTTTGGTTTGATTCGGTTACAATTGAATAGATTCCATGCTAATTGTGTTGGAATTGGTCTTCATGTTTTAGTTTAGAAGGGTTATTCTACCTAGTAAATCGATTTCACTCTTTACTTTATCATTCCAGGACCCACGTATGGCTTTGATGGTGAAGGAAAGGTTTGGGTGCTCGGATCAACTTACGGTAATATTTGCTTTATTTGTTGTGTTTGAAGAATTATTAGTTAAGAAACTGGGTTGGCTTAAGGTAACAGGGATAGAATTGAAGTAAGGTCAAGATAAAAGGTTTTATCAATTTGACATGCAATTGGAGCATATGAAATAATGCTTCAAAGATGCATGGAATTTACACACATAATGCTACCGTCTTTCAAAATTCTCTTACTAGTCACAATCATCTACGGAAAAGTTATTAATCTAAAGTGATGTTAGATTATTTTTTTATTTTTGTATGCCGACCCTGATTTTCTAGCAATGCTACCGTCTTTCAAAATTCTCCAACTTCTTACTCTCTCTTCCCATCCTCCTTCAAAAATCAAACCTTTGTAGCTTCTTTCTCCTCCCTACCTCCCTTTGGGACTCACAGTCTTGCATTCTAAATTCTAATGGGTCGGGAATCTTTCTTTATTCTTAAGTTCTCAATTTGACCTTACTCGCTCCTCTCTCTCCTCTACATTTTCTTCTCCCCAAGAAAAACTGACCAAAGATTTGACACCTCAAATGTGCATGCGACTAGAGGCTTCTTAGACGTTAATAGGCTTAAGGGAGGTGCATGGCATGTTTTTAGTGAGAACTTTAGAAGTTCTTGAAGAAGGGGTGGAATGGCGGATTCTTAAAGAAGGGTCCCTAGCTCTCTTGTACCTCTCGCCATTAGAGTTGGTGATGACAACTTTTGGTTGGTCGCCACCGCCGTGCTCTCCATACTCATTCGAGAATGAGTTTGGGAGGTCATTACTTAATTAGCTCACTAGGCAGCCTTACGTGCTAGGCTTGGATGTGGCATTCCTGGGTAAAGTCAAATGCATAAAGGGTTTAGCCCAATGACTTTAAAGATTTATTTTAGTCCAAAAGCCAATTTAAGCTACTAGGGCTTAAATTTTTTGCAGTAAAGGACACTTACTTTTAATATTTTGTGATAGGTACTCTACTAAATGAATTATTTGCCATTTTCATCCAAATCAAAATTTATATAGGTAGCTAGGTGTTCATATCTGTTATTTCAATTTATGCACCATTCATTAAAAAGTTATAACCAAAAAGCTCATTTTTATTTATTATTTTTAAATATAGGTTAAATATGGTGGTTATGGGAGTGACCTATTACCCACTTAGCAATTAGCAGTTACAAGAATGACCAAGGAAAGTGAATGCAAAATCTTAGGGGGAAACTTTGAAGAGAATACTATAAAAAAATAAAAATGGTTCTCAAATTTCGTCTGAAGATGCATCTACAAGAGCATTTCTTCAAGATCTTTGTCAATGGATTTGAAGAATTGCCCCCTCCCATTTTTGCTCTCACTATGAATTGTTGTTCTATTTTTTGTTGTTGTTTGCCTGAGCTATTCACCTCTAACAATCTTTTAGCATACAAGCCGAAGTACTTGTATCCATTTGGAAAAACTTGTATTGCCAATATAGTACATTTGGCTAGAGTCGCATCATCATTCTGAATGCTTCGGTGGCAACATTAATGACGCTCGTCTTATTGCTTGGAGGGTAAATAATCTTGTACTGAAGTTTTTTATATGACCAGGCCTCATAGATCTTGCCTTGCAAGATTTTCTAAATTTTTTCTTTTTTTACTTCGTGTGCACCTGGCATTCTAGTTTAAGATGAGCATAAATCTTTTGCACCTTTTGATTTTTGAATTTTTTTCATGCATGCAACAATGGTGATATGTACTATAAAAAGCTGGTTTCTACATATATTTACCTTTTTTTTTTTCCAGATATTATTCTTAAAATCCCAGCCGTCCCTTAGCACTTAATCCCATGGCCAGGATGAGAATCCATGGGAGGCACACCTGGTTCACGTCGATCTCTATTAAATCCCAGCCTTCCCCTAACACTTGATCCCCCACAGCTAGGATGGGAATCCAAGGGCGACTCTGATGTAAAACATAATTGCATGGATGAATTGCTTTAAGGAATTTGCACACATAATATTCGTAGAACGAATAATTATATCTTGATGGTGAATTTAAACGACGCAATAAAACCTTAAGAGCGGGAAAACTAGCTTAGGTTGAATCACACGCGTAAGAGTTAAGATCATATAACAATCAAGTCAATCTAACGTTGCGTACATGAATGGTTTTCCACAAATATCCCTAGACTAACAATGAGAATAATCACTATGAGTGTCCACTCACTCAACTCTCTAATTCACTAGGCTTTAGCGGAGAAAAGATTAACATAATCTTCATGAGTCAAGTTACAACCACATTCGAGAAATAAACCAAGAACAAACAAGAGTTGGTGAGGAGTTCACCCGTAGAAGAAGATGTGGAGTCCCGTTGGAGGTTGGGATGTTGGGGAAGTGGTGGACAGCTATTTGATATTTTCGGCTATCTCAAACAGCCCTCGGGAGCCCTTCCAAATGGCGGGGCAGCAAAGAACACGTGCCGAATTTTCTGGACAGCAGTCTCGGCAGAGTGGCCAGCAGCTTGGACTTGTAGAGAACTCTGGACAGCAAGTTTCTGTCTTCCAGAATTCTTCGTTAGAGTTGGGATTGGTTACTAGAATGGTGCCGGAGCTTCTGGCCAACAGTTGGGAACTCCCTGGACAACTGGACAGCAACTATTGTGGGCTGAAATTACTGGACAGCAGTTTCCAGGTTTCTGGACGTGTAGACTGGGCTGTCCTTGAGATTTGGACAGCAAGTGTAGCTTCTATAGATAGCGGGACAGCATAAGTATTTGCTGAAATTCTCAAACAGCAGCAAGGAAAGTTGGGAGAGAAGGAGTACCGTATGACTAGAAGGTTTGGAATCAATTTTGGGAAGGAGGGGAAGGGAGATGATTAGGCTGGCGGCATCCAGGAGAGGGATACGTTTTAGAGAATGGTTTAATTGCTTGCCTAATCAGTGATTTTCATTAAGGAATGAAAAGATTCATCAATCCCATTTGAATTTGAATGGGGCTTAATTTGGGGAGTTACTAAGGGAGTAATAATGGATAAAATTAATGAGAGAGAGGGATGAGTGAGCCGGCCTATAGGGGGGAGGAGGGGATTGTGTTTCATTTCAAATAAGTGGGCTCCAATTAATTAAGTGAATTAATCCTTAAATATGAATTTAAATTTCAGATTTAAAGCTGTGATTAATTCCTTAATGAAGGGAGGAAATTAAGGAGGCATTTAACTCCTAATTCAAATTTGAATTTTGGATTTGAAACTCCCTCCAAGTGACCTCTCCAAATTAGGAAACTAATCAAATGCAATGAGGGAAAATGGAGGGGATGGAGGAGGGTTTATTTCGGGTGGGTGGTGGCAAAGAGGAAGGCCGGCAGCGGGAGGCCGGCGGCGGGAGGCCCGGCGGCGGGAGGCCGGCGGCTGGAGATCGGCGGCTGGAGATCAGAGGTGAGTGGAGGTGGCCGGTGGCCTTGGGGCCAAGTGTGCCGACGGGTGGGTGGGGGAAACGGTAGAGGAGAAGAAAAGATATGGGTTAGAAAACCAAGAGCTCCACCAAGGGGCTGTTGGGTATTGCTTGGAGCCTCTCCTAGGCTTTCCTCACTTGAGAACTCACAAAGAGAACTCTAGAACTCACAAAGAGATCCAAAACCAAAATTTTCATATCAATATTCATCATCCCTTTCCAAGAGGAAGGGGAAGGCTTAAATAGCCAAATACATGAAGGAAAATAAAAAGACACAATTGCCCCTAGGGCAAACATAAAACAAAGCCCTCAAGTGAGGATAGAAATGGAAAAGTACAAATAACAAATAAAATACATCAAAATAAATAGACACGATCGTAGCCGTTGATCTTCGATGTCCTCATCATTCTCCCCAGGTGGGAGAAAAACTCGACTCTGTCGAGTTGGTGTCTCGAAAACTCGTGCATCTGGGTTTATCTGTTGTAGCTCCTTGCACTCTGACCTTGTATCCTCTGACTTTGGTTTACCTCTTCACCTAGTCAAGTATCTTCTTCGTTCACCCTCTTTTGTGGCAATAATATCATCATTATGAATCATGTCAACCTTCTCTGCTATAGGAATTTTGGGAATAATTTTGGGAGTGGAGGTAGGCTTTGGGGTTCTCACACGGTGGGTCACACAAGGCTCAATTTGAAGTGGAGGTGGTGGGTTAAACTCTGGACCCTCATAGATTACTAAATCTTCTATGTTAATAGAGGGATAAATGTTGAACTCTGTAGGCAGAGCCACCACGTAAGCGCTATCAATGATTTTCTTGACTGTTTTAATTGGTCCCGCACTCCTAGCATGTGATTTCTTTACAGTTCCTTGTGGGAACTGCGCCGGACGAATCCGTACCGTCGCTAAATTACCAACCTCAAAAGCTTTAAATTGTCGTTTTTGAATTCAGTATAAAGTCTATAATTATTATCGTTCTATTCAATTAGGCGTGCAATTTCCTTAAGTAGGTCATGCAGATGCGATGTAAATGCGACATGTGTTATGCAAATTTATATGTCTAAAATTCAAGACTCAACAAGATAACTAATTTGAGAATGAAGTGGTGCAAGAGATTTGATATGCAAGATGAATGAAAAGTGGATTCACACACAAACTTTAAACAAAGAAATTTTGAAAGACAACGAACTACAAAACACACGCACAACAACATACTAACTCACACGAACACACAGCTAGAAAAAAGGTGGACGAGTCATAAGAAAAAAAAAGGTCTAAAGTGTTCGGTCTAAGGGGACTGATGTAGGGGGAGCAATGAAGACATTCTTAGCTACCAGGGTACTTCTATGGGAAGTCTCAGTTAAAGACGTAGGTAGTCTCCTAGGGTCGATAGTGTCATCTAGTAAATTCATCCAACTAGGAGAGAGATTGTGCTTAACAGGGAAGGACAAGAACATAGTGGGCAAAACAAATGAATTAGGAACAAGGTAGGATGATGGGTTCTGACTCACAGCCATAATGGGATAGCCAAACGAGTCACTAGCAGGTATGGGACTTAAGAAGTGGTGTATGGTATCCATAACAGACGTGGGCACAACGGTTAGAGTGGTGACATTAAAGTATGGGCTAAGACTCTCTCTAACGTTGTTGTCGGTACGAGGAATGGAGAGATAAGTCCAATCAAGAAAGACATACTCGTTAAAATGTAACTCTAGATGAGTCACTCCTAAACTAGACTCCAATAAAACAAAAGGAGATTCATTACTCAAATTCGGCTCAAAAACTTTCAAACCCAAATCAGTATCTTCCAAACTCATAGTATTATGCTCAATAGAATCAAGATAAATGGGTTTAGGGTCAATTAAATCGGGAATTAAATCAGGTAGTAAGTGTCGTTGAACCACTTCCGACTCGAGACTATTACCATCAAGGTTCTCCAAAGTCAACTCAGTAGGTAATACGACTAAATCAGGATCTTCCGAATTTAAATTCAATGTGTCCAAGGCCAGATTGGCTTCTTTCAAAATCATATTCCTATCGTCCAGGCATACTTTGTCCAAAGATTTATCATCGGTGAGACTAGGATCGGGGTGGGTTAAGGTGTCGATGTTTAAAGGTTCTAACTTTCCTAGCTCAGGGTTTAAGTCATCCTGGGAGTCTGATCCAATCTCTTTAGTTTCATCCTCAAAGAATTCTTCGTTATCGATAGTATCCACGAAATGGGTGTATTCAGTCTCGGGTTCAGTAGATTTCTTCTTTTTACTGCAATTCTTTACTAAGATGACACGTGTAGGGTTAAAGGCTGGGGAGGCTAAAGGTTGACTGAACTGGCCAGAAGTTAGTCCACGTGGGGAGTCATAAGAGATTTGTCCAACAGAAGACCCAGTAGAGGGTCGGCCATCAAGGTTAGGTGAAGGCCTATAGGGTGGGGCAGCAACCCGGATGTTACTAATGGGTGGGTGGTCTTGACCACAGTAAGGTCCACGGGTTGTCCCAATGAAAGAGGTAGGGTGATGCTCTAGATGACGGTCGCTAGTAGAGGGTCGGTATTTTAAATTAAGATCTCGCCTCATGTCTTTCCAAGTAGGGTACTCACCACGAGACTCTTTATGATCTTCCAATCTTGCCCAAAATTGAAGAGCCCGACCTTTTAGGTGAGACTTAGCAATGCTAACCTGGTGGGATTCAGGGATATGACATGATTCAAAATAGTCATCTAGTTGTCTAGCCCATTCCCTAAAGTAGTAAGCGTCTGAGGAACCATCAAAGGTGGGTAGACGGTAAGGTGACTCTAAGTGAGGTCGTGGAGGCCTAGGCTCAGGTCTAGGGTGATAAGATGAGTGGGGCATGTAATTAGAGTGGGGATAGTCAACAGGTTTCTCCTTCATAATTCTAGTCATATTGCCCACTAGGTTAACGATGTCATCTAAACTCTTTTGGAGTCTTATCGGGTCCATGGGTAAGTGTCAAGTGAAACCTAATGAAGATTGGGTGCAAGGTACCACTCTCTTCAAAGAGAAAACACCATCTCGACTTGCTAAAAGGTGCAGGAAAATTACTGGACAGCAAGCTTCAAGAAGGGTTTAGATCACTAGGTGTTTAGGGAGGATGCTAAGGCTTGGGCAGCACCCTAATCCAAGGTTAGACTCACTTAAATGCTACCAAACACTGCAGAATTTTTGTGTGGACAGCAAACTACAGCAGTTGGGAGAACATGATAGCAAACTAAAGTGATGAGCGACGTTATCTAAGCAATTTGGATGGGCCCTAGGGTGTGGACAGCAAGTTATCACAACTTTAATGTCACCTAAAGGTCACTAAACAGTGCAGGAATTTAGTGGACAGCAAGTTAATTCAATTGTCTAAGTGTCCTAGACTATTATGGGTGTTACGGTGATGATGGCATTACTTAAACAATGAAATATGCTTATGTAACATGAAGAATTACTGCAGAATTTTTGGGACAGCACAAGGAAAACAGAAATTAAAACTATCTAAATGATGTTATGCATGCAAACAACTAAGGACAAGTCAAATTAGACTCCTAGGATGCATCTAGCACATGTAAAGCATGCTAGCCATGCTCTGATACCAAGATGATGTAAAACATAATTGCATGGATGAATTGCTTTAAGGAATTTGCACACTTAATATTCGTAGAACGAATAATTATATCTTGATGGTGAATTTAAACGACGCAATAAAACCTTAAGAGCGGGAAAACTAGCTTAGGTTGAATCACACGCGTAAGAGTTAAGATCATATAACAATCAAGTCAATCTAACGTTGCGTACATGAATGGTTTTCCACAAATATCCCTAGACTAACAATGAGAATAATCACTATGAGTGTCCACTCACTCAACTCTCTAATTCACTAGGCTTTAGCGGAGAAAAGATTAACATAATCTTCATGAGTCAAGTTACAACCACATTCGAGAAATAAACCAAGAACAAACAAGAGTTGGTGAGGAGTTCACCCGTAGAAGAAGATGTGGAGTCCCGTTGGAGGTTGGGATGTTGGGGAAGTGGTGGACAGCTATTTGATATTTTCGGCTATCTCAAACAGCCCTCGGGAGCCCTTCCAAATGGCGGGGCAGCAAAGAACACGTGCCGAATTTTCTGGACAGCAGTCTCGGCAGAGTGGCCAGCAGCTTGGACTTGTAGAGAACTCTGGACAGCAAGTTTCTGTCTTCCAGAATTCTTCGTTAGAGTTGGGATTGGTTACTAGAATGGTGCCGGAGCTTCTGGCCAACAGTTGGGAACTCCCTGGACAACTGGACAGCAACTATTGTGGGCTGAAATTACTGGACAGCAGTTTCCAGGTTTCTGGACGTGTAGACTGGGCTGTCCTTGAGATTTGGACAGCAAGTGTAGCTTCTATAGATAGCGGGACAGCATAAGTATTTGCTGAAATTCTCAAACAGCAGCAAGGAAAGTTGGGAGAGAAGGAGTACCGTATGACTAGAAGGTTTGGAATCAATTTTGGGAAGGAGGGGAAGGGAGATGATTAGGCTGGCGGCATCCAGGAGAGGGATACGTTTTAGAGAATGGTTTAATTGCTTGCCTAATCAGTGATTTTCATTAAGGAATGAAAAGATTCATCAATCCCATTTGAATTTGAATGGGGCTTAATTTGGGGAGTTACTAAGGGAGTAATAATGGATAAAATTAATGAGAGAGAGGGATGAGTGAGCCGGCCTATAGGGGGGAGGAGGGGATTGTGTTTCATTTCAAATAAGTGGGCTCCAATTAATTAAGTGAATTAATCCTTAAATATGAATTTAAATTTCAGATTTAAAGCTGTGATTAATTCCTTAATGAAGGGAGGAAATTAAGGAGGCATTTAACTCCTAATTCAAATTTGAATTTTGGATTTGAAACTCCCTCCAAGTGACCTCTCCAAATTAGGAAACTAATCAAATGCAATGAGGGAAAATGGAGGGGATGGAGGAGGGTTTATTTCGGGTGGGTGGTGGCAAAGAGGAAGGCCGGCGGCGGGAGGCCGGCGGCGGGAGGCCCGGCGGCGGGAGGCCGGCGGCTGGAGGTCCGGCGGCTGGAGGTCCGGCGGCTGGAGATCGGCGGCTGGAGATCAGAGGTGAGTGGAGGTGGCCGGTGGCCTTGGGGCCAAGTGTGCCGACGGGTGGATGGGGGAAACGGTAGAGGAGAAGAAAAGATATGGGTTAGAAAACCAAGAGCTCCACCAAGGGGCTGTTGGGTATTGCTTGGAGCCTCTCCTAGGCTTTCCTCACTTGAGAACTCACAAAGAGAACTCTAGAACTCACAAAGAGATCCAAAACCAAAATTTTCATATCAATATTCATCATCCCTTTCCAAGAGGAAGGGGAAGGCTTAAATAGCCAAATACATGAAGGAAAATAAAAAGACACAATTGCCCCTAGGGAAAACATAAAACAAAGCCCTCAAGTGAGGATAGAAATGGAAAAGTACAAATAACAAATAAAATACATCAAAATAAATAGACACGATCGTAGCCGTTGATCTTCGATGTCCTCATCAGACTCACTTGGATCACACCAATCTCCTTATATATTTGAGTGGCTAATTTAGGAAGAATTATATTAAGAAAATTATGCATGAATATATAATTATTTGTTTATTTATTAAGGTATCATGTATAGATTTATAAAGATGAATAGTTTTGTCTAATAAAATTAAGCATTTTTCCTCTCCAATTCTTTGAATTTAACATGGTATCAGAGCAAGGCATTCGATTCTTCTTCAAAACAAGAGCGTGAGAGAGGAAGAGCTAGTTCTTGCATTATTTTCCTACTCACGTGCATCCAGGGCAGCCGAGCAAGTGAGAGGTTTTCCCCCTTGCGGTCTTCTGCGTGCAACTCCCGTGCGTGCCTATCAACAGAGGGAGCTAGCAGGAACTACATGCGTGTGTGCCTGTGCAGGGTAGATTGGCCCTCGTGTGTGTGCTGGAGCCGAACCGAGCAAGGAACGAGCAGTTGAAGAGCTGCAATACACGCCATCAAATCCTTCACATGAAGAGCCCATCCTTGCCACAAATCTCATCTGTTTCTGCATGTTCACTATCTGCTACCCACAGATCTGGGAGATTTATAAGAAGGTCGAAGCCTCCTTTTGGACAACAGAATAAGGCGAACTCTCCCAAGATCCCCATCACTGGGATCAATCCCTCAAATCGGTCGAATGTCACTTCATAGCCCACGTTATCGCCTTTTTCGCAACCGCTATCGGAATTGTCATTGAGAACCCTGTCGATCGGATTTGAATTGAAGTTGGTTCACTGGATTTGAAGCTCGCCGATGGAACTATCCTAATATGTGGAGTTGCCTAGATGATGCGTGCGGTGGGGAATCAGATGGCTTTCTTGGTGGTAAGGTTGTTCACTGCTCCATTCCAGTGCGTACTTACGGTGACTGAAGAGTTGGTGAGCACACAAATGGTGAAGTATGCTATTCCCTAAGTAGGGAGTTAATCGTAGATATCGAGGGTGAGGCTACAGAGAGATTAGAAGCACTTTATCCTACCTTGAAGTAGTTAGCGCTTGTTGGTTGTCCAGGTTCCCACCACCGGCCTTCATTGTCAAAATTTTGAGGAATACTAGTCCTTCCACCGACTTTCATTACTGGAATTTTGAGGAATAAAAGTACCCACTACCGGTCTTCATTGCCAAAATTCTAAAAAATATTGGTCTTTCCATCGACTTTCATTGTCGGAATTTTGAGAAATGCAGGTTCCCATTACCGGCTTTCATTGCCGGAAATATGAGGAATATAACTTCCCACTACCGGCTCTCATTGTTGGAATTATGAGGACTTTCGTGCATCCAAGATCAATGAGAGATTGAGCGGGAGGGCTCCTCTTGCGTGCGACGTCCAGATTTGACTGAGCAGAAGCGAGCACAGGACCTTCTCCTGCATGTGTCTAGAAAGAGCCAAGAGTTCCCTCTCATGCGGGGGTAGGGACAAGCAAGAGTGCAAAACCTGCACTCCCATCTGCGATCATACCAGAGAGATGAGAGGTCTTGCATGCACCTGTACTGGCTGATCGAATAGGAGTCTGTTCAGGTGGAGTCAGATGACCGGGGAAGGAGGAGATCTACATGCCGAGTGTTGAGTCGCTTGAGACGTGTGTTTCTTCTCATGTCCTTGAAGCTTGCCACAACCCTAAAAATAATTTTTTTTTTTTTTTATTGTCATGCCTTCATTGCTGGCCTTCCCTTGAGAACCGAAAGGGAGGTGAACCCAAAATATAATTAATCCACTTTTGCTGTTGTCCCACCACCAGCCTTTATTGCCATTTATCAATTGGATATGTGTCATAAAAGCATTAAATATGAAATGTTTTTGTCTATTTTAGTTATGCATCTTAACTGATCAGTTTTCACTTCTAAAATTTATTTATGTAGATTCTGCAAGAAGACATTACTAGGTGTCACATCCGTTCTCATGTTAGCGCTTTATTGGAAAGAGTTGAAACAAAAGGATTAAAGTATGCAAAGGTAAGAAACTTAACAAATTAGCATGCTAAGGTTTCCATGTTCCACTTGGAGTAACCTTTGTGACAATTTTTTTTTCTTGTGGCCCCAAATCACATTTGAATGATCTTTTGCTGAATAAATTTTAATTTAAATCAAACTTTTAAATGCCAAATCTCTGTGATTGTGTTGCTTGGTATACACCATGAATTTCTGCTTGGCATGGGTAGGGCATGAAACGAGAAAACCAAAACTGCATTTTTTTTTAGGATGTTGGATAATTAAATGTTCGAGCTGCTGTCATGGTATCTCAAGCCTTGGGCTTTAGCATTGTGTACTTGAATCCTCATGAAAGCTAGATAATCACGCATTTTACTGAGAATTTGAGATGTTTCCGCATGTTTTTTGTAAATATTCTCTTCTTTCATGCATTACTACGACTTTACCCATGCAGAGAATTTTAGAACTGTATTCGCTCCCGTTCTCTTCTTTCATGCATTACTACGACTTTACCCATTACTATGTCTTTTCATATAGGCTGTTTAAGCTATTAAGAAACTCAGGCCCACATCTTGATACATGGCTTCATCAGGGATTTGATCTGATATTCTCGGATGATTTTTGTAGCCATATTTACCCTGAAGTCAGAGGAGCTAGTCAGCTAGACCTGGATGTTTTGGTGAAGGTAGAGATTGAGAGTGGACAAGAGTTAGTGATTTTGGAGAGAATGAGAAGATTGGGAGAGGAGTAGAGGAAGACAGGTGGGCAACATCACGCTTAGTAGGAAAAAAGAACTTTGAATACTGTCTGGGCCAGTAAGCATATAGAGAACTAGAGAATTTATGTTGAACGGGAACATTCTATTTTTCAATAACATTGTTTGTATTATTATTCGGAGTTTTATCAGAAGTTTAGGTATAAACCTCACTTCAGAATATTATGACAAACAAGTAAGGTCTGACATAAACAACACATCTTACTTGGTTAGGATCTCCATAACCAATACAATAATAATTTAGACTTATGTCAATTTTTTATGTACACTTGCAATGATTCAGAGCTCTTTAGTCACTCCACAACTCTACTAATATTACTTACACCTCCATTGTGCATATTTTTAGTAACATTAACATATTTTTAACATGTACATTTTTCCTCAATACTCACCAATCAATTATTATGATACTTGATTATATGCCATGATCAGTAAAATTCATGTGAAAATTCTTTAATATTAATTTTATCTACTTTAATTGGTGCATTTCTTACCCTCTGTTGCACGTGCTTAAACTACCTAAATTGATTTTCATTACTTTAACTTTAATAGATGTCAATCCCACCACTCATAATAGAACATTTTTTATCCATAGTTCATATTTTTTCATATATCTAGTTTAATATTTTCGATTCTAACATTCTCAACTCATACATCAATGATTTATTGATTGCTTAGAACTATGATCAATAGAACATTACTTGTCTGACTGCAGTTTTATAAATTTTCCTGTACGTCTATCTGATATCCTCTCATTATTTAGTACACTTAACACATTTCTTCATTTTTTATAAAAGACCTAAACTCTAGAAGTTAATTCATTATCTAGTTGATTCATTACATTGTATAGTAGATCTAAGGTACTTATATTTAGGTATATCTTTTTCTTCAAAGTAATATTATCTAGTAATAAGTAATATCATACCACTAAAATCACATGTCATATTATAAGTCTTTTTTCTACAACTTAAGCCCTTTTCTTTTAAACAATTTTTTTGTTGTTATAATTTTCTACTTATTTTTGTAAAGGCCTTTTCCATTAGAACTATCATAGATTAAAAGAATATGCTTAGGTATCTCACTTTAATATTTAGAATCTCCATAATCTTATACAAAAAGTTTTGGGACTAGATATCAACCCTTGATGTAAACCTACCATAATTGGAGCTGTTGGGTCACTTTACAACTGCCACTAATACTATTTATTTGTATACCTTGTTATGTCTTTCTTATATTTTGTTTTGTCTGTATGAATTCTTGCTCGAATATATATCATAAGTAGCTTTTGCACCCTTGCCAATTTGCATATTTGTTTTTTTTGGTTTTACGTGGAGGTTATTTAATAATTCGTATTTTGACCCAGACAAATAAATATTTTTAAGATTCATTATCAACTAAATTTGAAAACCGTCTTCGTCATAGTATTTATATTTTAGTATTTTAATTACATGATTTTTTTCTTAATTTTTTGACACTTGTGCAAATTCTTAAAAAATTGATCCATGTTGATATAAGTGAGGACTTTGGGACCGTCAAATGTCCATTTTGGAAACCAATTTTACTAGTATTTTCTAAATAAAATGATTTATTTCATGGATATTTTTCTATAATTTTTAAAGCTAAAAAAATTTATATAATTTTATACTGAAAATTTGATTAAATTATATAATTAAATAATATTATATTATTGCTATATTATAAGTATCCTAATTTATTAACATACTTTTATTAAAGCCTTTTCTCTATTCTTTATTCGGCTAAGCAGCAGCAGCAGCAGAGAAAGGAATTTAGGAATTTTGAGAGAATTGTGAGGAGAGAGAAAATAGAAGTGAGGATTTGAAGGTTGTGAAGCAATTTTTGCCACTTGGTTCTATTGGGATAGTTGCTCATCTCGCTGTATGGAACTGTTATCCTATTTCTGATTTTAATAATTTTGTGTTTTTTGATATTTTTCTGATCAAATTTGTATTTTCGTTACTGAAAAATAAGGATAATTTTGTATTGGTAAAACATTCACCACGTAACTTTTGGTATGTGATATATCTCGTTAATATGAACATTTTGACTATAACATATTGAATTTTCATTGGTTAAATTGAAAGATATGATATTTTGAAGTAAATATATAGTGGATAAATTTGGTAGATTTTCTTGTATTTTATGATTATTGCATTTCTTATATGATATTTACTTACATTGCATAAAAAAAATAATATTTGCATGTAAGCAAAGAAGGCTGACTGTTAACACTATACTGAATACGAGTGAGCTCTTAAAATATAATAATATGCACAGGAAGGTGGGCCGACGAAATTTTCTTTAAATAAATGGTTAGTGGTGTAATCATAGTTATAGCCTGTAACCAATTGACTGAATTATGTTGACGGGTAGAGGATTACGACTCTTAAATGATTATTAAAAGTCACATGTGAAAATTAATAGATTAAAAGATATGACTGATAATAGATGCACACAATAAAACACCACATTAAACCTGAAAGTCATGCCTTATTTTTCTTAATTTTACTTATGATGATATTTATCTAATAGTACATTAAACTGATTGACTGAATTATAACTCATTATGTTATTAATATTGATATAACATAACATAGTATACTGATATGATTTATTGGATGATAGTCTTCTTTATTGACTTTTCTTATAGTTTGATAATTAATAGATCTCTTTGATTTTATTGATCATATTGATTTTATTATTGGTTTTTGAGATTTTTATTGCTCTTATTAAATGATGACTAATATTGATTAGAATTGAACATGCATATTGATTCTTTTGCCTTTTATTGAAAGCAATGATAGAGTTTTGATTGCTAGCTGGGCTTTTATGCTCATTATGTGGTTTCAAATTATTTCAGGTAAGGAGCCTGCAGCTTGAGGCTGTGTACTAATGCTATTATAGTTTTTATATCGGATTTTGGTTTATGTATTTTTGTTGCTAATGTGGCTATTGTATATATTATTTTGGACTCTGGTGGTTGATTGTAATTATTAACAGTAATAATGTGAATTACGTTTTTTGCATTTTATTTGTTTTTTTTAATGTAATTATTCAGCTCTGGATGTCCATATTGATCTTGTTGATAAATGAATGAATATTGATTTTACATAAAAAAAAAGAGAATAGAAATGGTGTTCTTCCACTTAAATCTTGGGATGTGACAGGTTAGAACTTAAATTTTCTGATGAACTTTCCGATACTTATTTTTCAACAAAATAAGAGAATTTAGCTTTTTCAGGTGTTTTTTTTTTCAACCGTTCTTGTATGAATTACATTTTCTACTCTATAATATTGTGACATTTGGATGAACTAAAACTTTTTATTTATCTTATGAAGTCATGAAGTTACAAAATGAGCTGCGATAAACAATGTACTTGCAATTTTCAGGTAGTGTCCAACATTCCTTTCAATATTAGCACTGATGTCGTGAAGCAACTTCTTCCAATGGGTGACCTGTTTTCTGAAGTTATCATTTTGCTTCAGGTTTGTCTTGCCATCTTTTATCCTATTCAGAAGCTATTTGTCTGCTTATTCAACCAAATGAATGTTGATTAAGATCTTCTGCAGAAGTTCCAAACAAGTGATTCAGTAATCACTAGTGAAAAATGTCTATTATCGCCTTAGTTTGTTCACAAATCATGTTTGATGTTCTTGCATTATATTTTCTGCAGCGAGCCAGAGTGTGTTTTGGAATTTTCTTGCATTCAGTTGTTTAGAACAATAAACCATCCACATTACTATTTTGATTCAAATAACAAAACAGTTGACATCTTGTTGTTAAAAACCATTCACTTCTTTTCTGATGCCAAATTAGAGTACCAGAATCATTAGAGAAAGAATTCCAATTTTCAACTTATGAGAAGATGGAATAGCATTATATGCATATAGCAACTGCTTTCTAGCAAGTGATTCTTGTTAAGAGATCTTTTATGCTATTTCTCTAGGATGAGGCAGCTTTGCGGTTGGTAGGATTCCAATTACACTCTTCAGAATATAGGCCTATTAACTTGTTTGTAAACTTCTACTCTGGTATGGATTCTTCTTTATGCATTGTTTTCCAAATTTTTATATCTTGATGGAGCCTGCTCGGTTTGAACAGTATTATTTTCAGCGTAGAAGAAAGTTCTAACCTGTTGACCTACTAATGGTGTTACAATTCATAGAATTTGAGAAGGTGAAAATACCTTCTAATTATTATACAAAATTATCCCTATTTATAGATCTATACAAGATGTCTTAATAAAGAAATAAATAACTTCTAATTGATACATAATTGCCTCAATATAATCCTTCCTAATTCAACTACCCAAATATAGAAGGATATTGGAGTGATCCAGGTGAGCCTCCCACGGATTCTCATCCTCACCGTGGGATCAAATGCAAAGGGATGACTGAGATTTTGACACTCCCCCTCAAGCTGGAGACCAGCTTGCAATTACTCGCTCAGAGGTAGAGCTGCATTGGTTATGGATAGGATATCAACCACCAGAGAAAGCCGGCAATGAAGGCCGATGATGGAAAACTATCCTCAAAATTCCGACAATTAAGGCCGGTTGTGGGAACTTGTATTCCTCATAATTCCAGCAATGAAGGCCGGTAGTGGGAACCTATATTTCTCATAGTTCCAGCAATGAAAGCCGGTAGTGGGAACCCTTATTTCTCAGAATTCCAGCAATGAAGGCCGGTGGTGTGATATAGTAGCAATAAAGGCTGATTTGATCATATCAGCAATAAAGGTTGATTTGCTTGTATCAGCAATAAAGGTTGATTTACTTGTATCAGCAATAAAGGCTTATTTGATCAGCTATAAAGGCTGATTTGATCATGTCAGCAATAAAGACTGATTTGCTTGTATCAGAATAAAGGCTGATTTGTTTATACCAGCAATAAAGGCTGATTTTATTATACCAGCAATAAAGGCTGATTTGATTATGTCAACAATAAAGGTCGATGATTCTCTCCCTTTTGTTGTTGTTGAAATAACCGATTGGTCTTTTATGACTTGGACCGGGTAGCTACGCAAGCAGAAGTCTATTTAAGAAAATCAAAGGCCACCCCATCCAGTGGAGAGGCTTCAGAGCCAACTTCATTGGAAGTTGCTGTAGGTGGTGACACAAGAGGAGCTCGAACTCGTTTTTCAAAAATTTGACTCTAACGAAGACGGAAAGATCTCGTCATTGGAGCTAGGCGCCATCTTCGATAGCCTACGGCACACGGCGTTAGCTGTGGTGCTCGCTCAAGTGATGACCGAGGTCGATGCCAACAGTGATGGCTTCATCAGTCTTGAGGAGTTTGTGGATATGAATACTAGCAAGGTCGATTCCATAGTAGCGCTCGAGGATCTCCGCCGCGCTTTCTATCTTCAATCTTGATCGCAACAGATCGTTATCAGCGGAGGAGCTCGCACGCGTGATGCACGGCCTCGGAGAAGGGGTTTTCGTCGCGCAGTGCTGGAAGATGACAGATGGCGTCAATCAGGATGGCAACGACTTCGTTGCTTCGTAGGAGGTGCGTCGCTTCTTCGGATCCTTCGTGGTTGTTCGACTACACTGCTTCGACAACTTTCCCTTCCGGTCGGATCGAAAGTTTCACTCCTTCGGCTCGTTTGTGGTTGTTCGACTATCCTCCTTCGATGTCTCTCCTGTTCGGCTTTGGGTGCTTCATAGGAGGCGCTTCTTTGGCTCCTTTCGTGATGTTCGTCTACGCTCGCACAAGTTCGGACCCTGCTGCGACGCCGGTGTTTAGCGGAATCGGAGCTTCAGTCGAGGGTTTTGTCCATGGTTGCGCTGGCGTCTTGAAGGATCCGCGGCTTCTTGCAGCATCAGAAGCTTGGAACATTCGGCAATGAAGGCCACTGGATTTTCTTTGGCTCTGATACCATGTTACAATTCATAGAATTTGAGAAGGTGAAAATACCTTCTAATTATTATACAAAATTATCCCTATTTATAGATCTATACAAGATGTCTTAATAAAGAAATAAATAACTTCTAATTGATACATAATTGCCTCAATATAATCCTTCCTAATTCAGCTACCCAAATATAGAAGGATATTGGAGTGATCCAGGTGAGCCTCCCACGGATTCTCATCCTCACCGTGGGATCAAATGCAAAGGTATGACTGAGATTTTGACAAATGGTGATTAATCAAGAATAGTCATCAATGATTATTTACTGCAGTTAACAAATATATAGCTATAGGGCGTATAAAGAAGTTTACAACTTTACCACAAAACCCAAAACGATGGAAAGATTATTACTGGAAAGTGCGCTTAAAACCTCGATAGCAACATCATGACCTAAAAAATGTACAAATCTACATTTACCGATAAAAAAACATGAACACAAGGTTAATGCATAATTTGTTAGCCCGCTATGAGCATTTTTTTATTACTTCCCAACTACTATGATGATGCTGCCATTGGTGCTAAGGCAAAGTAAACCTCATTCAAAGCAAGGAGAATGCTATCAAAAAAAAAAAAAAAAATACAAACATAAAAATATTATTGCATGGCTTACACCGTACTTAAGATGATCTTTTGATAGCCATGAAATCAATTTTTCCACTGAAAACCGGAGACTAATTAAAGAGATAATATATTATTGAAGCTATAGAAAAGGAAGCAGGTAGTTAGGGGCAATAGTTTTGATGGAGCTAGCGGTGAGTGACCCTGCCACTAATAGTGGCAATGGTGGGAGGTAGGTGGGCTGCCAATGACGTGAAAGAAGGGAGTGAAGGCCCAGTCCGGAATTGTGGTTTGGTCTTATAGTTACCACCAAAGGAGAGTTTGGTGGAAGGTGGCATGTTCCACATTATTGTTTTATTATTCATTTCCGAAGTGGTGATCTAATCATGGTTTCCTTTTATTGTGGTGGGTGGCTGAAACAGGCTATTTGTGTGCTGGAGGGATACAGCCGAGATTGCCACCTAAGTGCACCTT
Source organism: Dendrobium officinale (assembly GCA_019514585.1). Lineage (NCBI taxonomy): Eukaryota > Viridiplantae > Streptophyta > Magnoliopsida > Asparagales > Orchidaceae > Dendrobium > Dendrobium officinale. Next base: position 4,043,869 of record CM033683.1, on the reverse strand, counting down.
GACTTTTGGCTAAGGACTGGGGGTGCCCTATGATAACCTATTTATGGAAAGGAATCAGGTGGATATAGTCAAATGCTTGCGATGTTGGGGAGATGCAGCCATCCTTGGGAATTATTGGAAGTTGCAGCAATGGCAAACTTCACCACTTGCTCTGAGGTGGCACTCGAACAATGGATTGAAGACAACCATTGATCAAGATGCCTTTAAGTTCATGGGCTGGTGTGAAGTTGCCCCTGGATACAAAGTGTAAGAGGATTGTTGACCCTTTTCCCGTAAGCCAACACAGCAAAAAAAAAAAAAAAAAAAAAAAAAAAAAAAAAAAAAAAAAAAAAAAAAAAAAAAAAAAATCAAATCCCTACCTACTCACTGCCAACCCACGTCGCTCCCCACGTCAAGCCGTTCGTCGCACGTCAAAGCCACGACCGACGTCGTTTCTCCCCACGTCGCGGCAGCTCGCACGACTTGGCGTCATTAAAAGGAGGTGAGAACGAGGCCTTCGGCCTCCACACGCGATTCCCCCGCTCTCTCCCGCTCGCTCTCCCCTCTTGCCAAACCGAAAGTTGCGACACCTTGACCGGAAGCAAAGAACGGGAGCTTGCTCGGTGTGAAGGAGACTTTCTCCCTCACGCACGCTTCTTCTACTCCTTCGGGGCTGTTCGACTGTGCTCCATTGACGACTTTCCCTACCTGTCGGATCGGAAGCTCAACATTTTGATCGGAACCACAACAGGAGCTCGTTGGCGTGAAGTTAACTTTCTCCCTTTGGCGCCGCCACTCCGACACCTCCGTGGCTGTTCGACGTCGTCCGACCCCGCTCCTCCGACGTCCCCCTCTCTCTGATCTGAGGCGACAACAGGAGCTCGCTGCTGTGAAGGTAACTTTGTCCCTCTCACGCGCGCCTTCGACCAAATCCCGTAAATAAAAAATTTATATTAATAGAAATTAATTTTAATTAATTAAGTTAATTATAACTTAATTATTTTTAATTATAATTAATTAAAAATAACTTTTAATTAATTATGATTAATTAAGTTTAATTAATTAAATTTAATTATTAATAATTATTATTAATTAAGATTAACAAAAAAAAGAGTTTTGCAAATACCTTCTCCCGCCTCGACATCCGAGCCAACTCGACCGTCGGTCCACCGGTCCCGAAGGTATAACCCCTAAACCTAGATTTCCCTCTTGACGTTAGCGACGAACTAGCAAACCCCCGAGGCGCCCACGTGGCGTTGTAGGGAGGGAAGCTAGTGTGACGCCTACGACGAGGCGGAAATCGCCTAGATTCTTTTCTCGATGCTTGCAACGAACCGGCAAACCCCCGAGGCGCTCACGTAGCGTTGTAGGGTGGGAAACCGGTGCGATGCTTGCAACGATTTAAGGATCCCTCTTCAAAGCTTGCAATGAGCCGGCAAACCCCCGAGGCGCTCAAGTAGCGTTGTAGGGAGGGAAACCGGTACAGCGCTTGCGGCGAAGGGAATATAAAAATGCGTTTTCTTTATTTTCATATAAGTACCCCCGAACGCCCACGTGGTGCAGAGGGGGGAAATTCGTGCTTATTTGTAATGAGTTTTCTTCTTATAATAAACAAAACACCCTTAAACGCTCAAGTAGCGGGCGGGGATAAAAAAAAATACATATGCTACCGCGGTGTCATTTTTGACACCTACCTGAAGCGCTCACGTAGCGTCGAGGGGAAGATTGCCTCTTGGTTTTTCCCCTAAACAGGGGAGACACCGGGATGTTGCCGAAATTCAGACTAAAGGCACCGTGGACTTGAACAGAATTTTGGCCTATATGTGAGCAAGTTTTGGACATAAAAGAACAAGAGCCTGCATTCAAACGAACAAGAAACAAATAACAGTGGTCTTGTAGATTTGAACCTGAACAGAAATTCAAATGATTAATGAAGATCAAAATCAGATGAAATAAAATCAAATTTGGAACCAAATTCAAGTCAATCTGGACATGAAATGAACATGTAATGACTCTAAAAGACTTTAAATAATCGCATGAACATGCAATTGAACTCAAAGGACTGCAGGGGACTTGAACAAGACCATAACATCAAACAAGGACTTTAATTTGGACTGGATCCGAATCCGAACAGAACATTTGAACTTGCGCTACACAACATTAAGTGGGGGTTGTGGACTCGATGAACCCGAGTCTAAATGAAACTTGGCTCGGACCTGAATTCAAGAAGACAAATGAGTTCCAAGTATAATCTACTTGTAAAAAGAAGAGAAGCAATAATTTATGTTTGTAAGTTATGGCACGAACTCCTACAAATAATCCTTACAATGCCTGTTGATTGAGATGGCAATATTGGAGACCAGCAATCAAAGATCCACCCCCCGCAAGCAAGTGCAATTATCAACCACCTGAGATTGGTGACAGGTGGGCATGATGTAGGCAACAATGGGTCTCATACGGACAATTGCAGGAGCTCGTAGCGGCTGTAACGGGTCCTTGCAAACGAACACCACCTACTTGTGGGTAACAACAGTGGGCATATTGTAAGCACCATCGAACCACTGTGGGCACAAGTACAAGTATCTCCTACGACTATCCCTACGAGGTCAAACAAGTACAATCAAACCACCCGAGATTGGTGAAAGGGTGGATATGATGCAGAAAGAATGAATCTCCTGCAAGCATTTTCCAGAAGCTCGTAGTGGATACAATCGGTCCCCTACAAATGCAAATGTATACTTGTGAATAACAAAAGTGTACTGAAAGAACAACGAATCACTGTGGACACAAGTACGGATATCACCTACGTCAGTGGTGATCAAAGTGCTGTCAGTACACCGGGTACAAAGGCAACCCGATGTACGGAAAAGGACACCCCCTGGCAGAAGGGAGGAAATGTTTGAACAAATTAGAACCAAACCTCCTGGTGTCCCAAAGCCTCTTTTTGGTTCTATAATTAAGAAGAGAACAGTTTGGGTGCCCACAAACACCGGAAATAGCAAGTCCACTACGCCGAAAAGCCAAAAGGAGTTCTTTCCAAATCAGCAGTCTTTGACTCCAAAATCCAGAAAATCCATCCCCGGTGAATGAGAAAGGGGGGAGTCAACACCAAGACGCAACGCCACCGGATCCGTAATACTCGTGCTAGCGGACAGAAGGCGTGTACAAGCCCTCAAATGAAAAGTTGTGCGCATTCAAATGGCTGTTACCTGCACAACTACAAAATATTTCAAAGTACCCCCACATAAGTGCACCGTAGTTTGTATACACATAGGTACACAAGGTAGAAATTCAATCGTAACCCGCATGGGCCCCGGCGAGCGTGTTATTGGTACACATGTGACGCTTAGGGATGCTGCGCGGGTCGATAAGTGAATTCTAGTTCAAACCCGATCCTTCTATACAGATCAATAGAAGTCGACAGGGTTCGAACCTTTAAACGAATACATGGCTGTGGCGACCAGTGTATTTGTTTCAATACATTCATATTAGGCCTTCAAGGCCTACAATCAAAAGAATTCACTAAACAAAAGGCATGAAACCTACGAAACCCGATCCTCCTAAGCAGGTTGTGGGCTCCGAAAATTCGGCCTCGGCCTCCACTCGCTTTTCTTATTCGGCGAGGGAGTTTTAACGAACTAAGTTCTGAGGTAAATTTTGGAAGGCAGATGGGTTTGTAGATAAGACACTACCCAGAGATTTCGCCCTCATTTTGTGAGGACTTTATGATCTGAGTTCTGGTTTCCTATAGGCGCAAGCCCCTATAGTTAATTACCCCTCCCGATCACGAGAGAGAACTTTCGATTAAGGCTAGTCGTTGATCAGATACGTAAAGATACATGGTATCTGGCATATAGTAGCAGCAATACATATGGATTTTGAAATATTTGGAAGTTTGGATGTTTGGGTTGAAATGGTTTGATATTTAAAATTAGAAATTTCACCATCTTAAAGCGGATGGTGAGGGAATGGATGATGGACCCGATCAAGATCCCATGGTTCCGTCGTCCCGGGCCATCGTGGTCCCTGGTCTACTTAGTCAGAGGAGGTAGTCGACCCAACCTGACAGAAGGATCCTTGTCAGCAGCCATGGGTTGCTTCGTCCAAGGGAACCTTGTAGACCGGGGTTGGTGTTTGTCTAAGGGGACAAATTTGAATCCACCTTAGCTTACAGAGGGCTTTGTGCCCTATCGATCATATCCTATTGATTCATATCTCAAGGATTTGATGTCAGTAAGGAGCATATTGGCTCTGGCCATAACCGCTATCTGTGATGCCATTTGGCGGCAAAACCACTCGGTTCAGAGGGCCCCGGGTCATAACCGTTTACCTGCAGTGCCATTTGGCGGCGAAACTGCCGGTTAGAGGACACGTACCACGTCCTTACTGACAAGAGATTGTTTGAGAATGGATCCTAGTGATATTTTCGACTAGGCATTTGGCTCTTTGTGAGCTGAAGTAAACTTTAATTTGTCCGCCCCGACAAACTGTTGCGGAGGGTGGATGGATTTTGCTTTAAGTTTGATGGATTTATTTCATTTTTAAATATCTTAGAATTTGGGATTTTTGGATGATTTTTGGAATTTTTGTGGAGCTTTTGGATTTTAAATGGATATTTGGGTGAAGCTTTGGATTTTTTTGGATTTTGTGTGGACTTCTGGGATATTTTTTTGGAGATATTTGAAAATATTTGGAAACCCCTCCGGTTGAGATATGCATTCAACACGGCCATCATCGGGGTGTTTGGAAGTCATTTCTTTTTATGGATTGAACCTTGTCAACTCTGTCGGGCTGTCGACAGAGGATCGGGTTTTGTAGGCTTTGAGCCTTTATTAGTGAATTCATATTGTTGTAGGCCTTGATGGTCTAATATGAGTGTTTTAAAACAAATTCACCGGTCGCCACAACTTTATATTTGCTTAATAGTTCGGACCCTGTCGACTTCTATTGACCCGTATAGAAGGATCGGTTTCGAACCTGAATTCACTTGTCAACCCGCGCAGCATCCCTAGACGTCACGTGTGTACCAATAACACGCTCGCCGGGGCCCATGCGGGTTGAGAATATATTTCCCTCTTTAGTGTACCTATGTGTATACAAACTACGGTGCACTTGTGTGGGAGTATTTTGAAAGTATTTGTAGACGCCTTCTGTCTGCTTGTACGAATGTTGCAGATCCGGTGGCGTGGCGTAGCAGCTTCTGAATGGAATTTGTTCACTGCTTCGTACAGGTGGACTGTCGTGCACTACTCGTTATTTTCCGTAGGTGGATCGTAGTGCACCAACTAATCTCCTGCCTTGTTGTAGAAGCTCGTAGGAACTTATAGTCTTTATGCATTCTGCTATAATTTTGATCTTTATGATACATCCACTATTGCTGGAGGTAGATGTATTCATCCTTAAACTGAAGTTGACTACAGGATACTGCATTTACTGTAGTTTTTATGCATCATCTACCTATGGGTGGATGTGTTGTGGCACATACATTTGTCTTCGTAGAGAGATCGTATGTGTTGCAGATCTTTTTATTCTTGCTTGTAGAAGACTGATATATTTGATTGATGCTGAGTGGTTATTGACTGTATGAGTGATTTAGCATCCACTACACATTATTGGTCATCACCCATAAGTGGACTTCTATATGGCCTTTGCACTTGTTACATATCGAATCCCTTCCGTTTGTAAGACTCAATATATTTGACTTCATTTTGCTCTTATGTTCATAACAAATGAGCATAGTTATTTGCATATAAACCAGCCATATTGAATATTACAAGTATTCTACTATCATATAAAGATAACTTAAATTTTGTATGATGAGCTTGCTTGATGACATTTGTATTTGGTTAGGAATTTATGATGACTCTTTAATGTTCATTAGAGATTTCATGCCATAGCTTCTAGGTAGAGATCTTGTTGATCTCTCTTTTGCAAGCAAGTGGTATTATCCCTTGAGAGCATCACATTATATCATGAAATTTGATTGTGCTCTTGCTCAAATAAAATTTCATTATTGCCTTTCATTTTATGTTATTCAAGTCATGATTTACTTAAGTCAAATGAGCTTCAAATTTAAGCTTAACTAAAGTCCAAGCTCAACCATTCAAACTCAAGTGTATATAAATATCATTTCTCATTCAATCCTTGTTTGAATAATCATGATTAGCACTTGATGTTTGAGTATGAATTTATCATTTTGATCATTTGCTTCTTTTTATATTGCAATTTTTCTTTCTCATATGAAGCTCAATTCAATGTTGCTCTCTTATATTCAACTTCATTTGATTTTGAATGACATAATTTAATATTCAATTAAGTCCCATTTATTGCAATTATGAGTCTTGTTACCCTCCATTAAAATTTTTATTCAAATTGTTCAAATCATTTTTCAGTCTATGTTCTTATGTCCCCTGCTGTCCAAATAAAGTCCAATATTCATCCAAGTACTGAGTCTGAGTTCGAGTTCAAGCTCTGAGTTTGAGTTCAAGTCCAAGTTCTTGTCCACCTTGTCTCAAGTATGAGTCCTCTTAGTCATCTTTTGCAAGTCCAAATTCAAGTTCAATGCAGTCCAAAAGTTTACAAGTCCTTGTCTTTTTCAGACAAAATTTCGGCAGCCTCCCGGCGTCTCCCCCGTTTAGGGGAAAAAACCAAGAGGCCGCCTACCCGCCAAGCCACTAAAGGCTTGCACGGTTGGTGTTGGTGAGACACCGCGGCGGTTGTATTTTTGTTTTCTCCCACCACGCGCAATAAAGGCGTGCATGGGGTTTTATAAAAAGCATTTTTGATAAGCAATTTTGATTTCCCCCCGCCCGGGGGTACTTATGAGTGACCCTGCTTCGCCGTACGTGCCGCACCGGGATTCCATCCTACCACGGCCAATAAAGGCGTGCTTAGGATAGTTCTCCAGTTTGCCACGGACATTGAAACAAGGTTTTGAGTTTTAGAAAAGTTCATACCTCCGCGGGGTTGTCGTGGTTGACACGTGGATCGAGGGGTCACTCGCCTACCTCGTTGTAGGTGTCGCACCGGGTTCCCTCCTACCACGGCCACTAAAGGCGTGCTTAGATGGTTTGCCGGTCCGACACGGACATCGAGGAAGGAGAGTGGGGGGGAGTGCACAAAAATGAAACAACACATTTTTTTTTTCTTCTTCTTTTTTTTTTTTTTTTTTTTACACACTCCACTTCTCTCTTTTTTTTGTGAAATGCTCTCTTTTTTTTTTTTTTTTTTTTACCTTTTGAGCTCAGTATTTTCTCTACGGCATCCTGGAGGAGGGCCTAAGAAAAGAAACCCATTCATCTGATGGAAGGTTCTTCTTCAAGTTGTTTGAGAATCACATCTTCTAAGCATATCTTGAGGATCTTCAACAGGGCCACCCATATATTCAACAACAACATGAGCAATCTTTTGAACTAAAATCACTAGCTACGGGTCCATTTTCAACTATTCTCATATTCTAGTATCTTTGAAACATATGCTGCTTGAAGATCCACCAAAGATTGAATATTTCTGTCATGGTCAAAGATAATGCCATATAGTCATAAAACCCATCCGTTAGCTTCTCATAATTGCTCACAACATTATAACTTCAGTATTGAAGCAGCAACAATTCCATTCTGCTTTTGGTGCACTATTCGCCTTGCTATAACTTTGGCCCAAACTAAGTTGAGCTTTCTTCCGATCATTTGGCTTTAAATCCTTGATTAACCTATCAAAGTGCAGCCAGATACTGAGAAGAAGCTTTAGGATGGAATAGTTGCTTTGGCAAGGGATCTTCGTCAACTCCAAGAGCTGAGACCTGACCTTTTTGCTCGGCGACTCCAAGGCTGAAGTTGGATTTTTTTTTTTTTTTTTTTGCCCTTTGGAAGGTTGAGCTCTAAGAAATCTCTCTACTCATCCATCATAATACTTTGGAAATAGCACTGCACTGGTTGAGGGCATCAAGTGCGGAGGAGAAATGACAGAAGTTTGGTCGTGGGTTGATGTGGCCGACCATGCCGTGGGTTTGGAAGTGAACGGCTGGGTTGGGAGGTTGGGGAGGAATGACAAGCAAGGGATCAACAAGCTAATTGGAGTTATTAAAATGCTCTTTTTGAGAAGTAGATCCATCATCCATGAGACAATGGGGTAGCTGTAGCTTCTTCGAGAAAGCAGAAGTGGCAGAGCTCTGGATTGCCACGTGAGGGATTTCATGTGGTTGGAGTTTCTAAGGCTTGATCATGGATCTGGATGGGGGGAGAGCAGGTCACGGCTTTGACGGACAGGGAAAGGGAGGCCGTGTGAGCGGAGGTAAGGACGGAGGAAATTGCTGCGATCTTCAAGTGCGGAAGAAGATGCGGCCTAGAGATTGAGTGGCTCTCACGCGAACATAGATGCAGCTTCTCCAAGATTATTGGCAGCAGAATCAGCAAACTCATCGTCTATAACAAGGCTGGCATCTTCATGCTGAGCAGAACAATCCTATTTATCTTTTGAAACGTGTATTGAATCAAATGCAAGACTACCAAGCAACTCTAACAAAGACAATGAAGTTACAGCATTTTCTAGAGAAGAAATTGGTCCAGTTGAGCACTGTGATGAAGGAGGTGCTGAATCTTAGTAACCCAAACAGCAAATTCCTAAGCATTAGGGACTGTAGCTCTGACCCATTGCATGCTTCTCCAAATCTCAATGGACATCATCAGGCAAGGGGCACTGGGAAGGGAGGAGCTGACAGGCGGGAGAGCTGAGTTGCTTGGTGTCGTGAGATTGAGGGAGGCGGGAGATTTGGACGGAGTAGAGGTTGGATTCTGGGCAAAGCAAGAGGTGCTGTTTTGGCCTCTCTCCCCAAGAGAAGAGGTGATCTTCTTGTTTTAACGTAAAGAAGATGAAGAAATTAAAAGAAGTCTGAGCAGCCATCTTCTCCATAGAAAACTCAGCGGGATATCAGGGATTTGCAGAGATTTAGAGCAGAAAGTCTGAAGAGATACGAGGTAAATTTAATGCTTGTTTTGAGCTTTTCGTTTGACATCAGGATTATATATATATATATATATATATATATATATATATATATATATATATATATATATATATATATATATATATATATATATAAAGTGATTTAATGATTTGTGACTATTAATCAGCTTTCTGAAATGACGGGGATGCATCAATTAATAAAAATCAACTTGGTTCATGTGCATTCCTCTAGCAATGTGTGAGTTGCCTCTAAATTCGTGACCATCTGAAACGTTCCAATTTGATCAAATAAAATGTATATTCCTAATGCCGACGACGTTTCGGACGCAATGGCACTATCCGTTTGTCGATCCAACGTCGTTTCGTCACCGACGAGGCTAATTTCCCTTGTAGTGTGTGCCTTCGCGTCAAATTTGGATCACCTTTGAAATTTGCGACACCACCTCAAACAATCCAATTTGATCGAATAAAATGTAGATTCTTAATGGAGACGATGTTCCAGACGCAATGGCGTTGTCCGTTTGTCGATCGGACGTCGTCCAAGCGTCTTCGAGGCCACGTTTCCGTCGTAACGTAGGCTTTTATATCATATTTGCATCACTTAAAAATTCACCACCATCTCGGATGATCCAAACTTATTAAATAAAATGTATATCCTAAATGTCGACGACGTTTCGGACGCAATGGCGCTGTCCGTTTGTCAATCGGACGTCGTCCGAGCATCTTCGAGGCCTCATTTTCGTCGTAGCGCAGGCCTTTATATCATATTTGAATTACTTAGAAACTCTCCACCATCTCAGAAGACCCAAATTTATTAAATAAAATATATTTTTTGAATGTTCGTGATGTTCTGGACGCAATGTCGCTGTCCGTTTGTCAATCGGACGTCGTTAGAGCGTCTTCGAGGCCTCATTTCTTTGATATGCGCGTCTTCACATCATATTCGAATTGCCTCGAAATTCACGATGCCACCTCAGTTGATCAAAATTGATTAAATAAAATATATATTTTTTGATTTTCAATGACGTTCCGGACGCAATGGCGCTGTCCGTTTGTTGAGCCGACATCGTACCGTCTCTATAGGAGCAAATCTCCTCGATATGCGTGTTTTGCCTTGAAATTTGTGTCACCACTCTGGATGATCCAAATTGAATATACAAAATACAGTTTTCATAGGTTGGCAATATTTCGGACGCAATGATGAAGTCTATTCGTCGATCCGGGTTCGTTTGATCAGTCTCGTGCTTGAATTTCGGGTGTTGGTCATCCCTTTTGACTGATCTCATCCGATTCAATTGCGAGGGACCTCGACCCAGCAGAGTTCAGTGTCCTGATCGCAGCGATACCATCCATTTGGCATTCGGAGGTCATTTGACCCTTCAAGTGACATGTGGCACTAAGGCGCGTAATGTTTTATTCACCAATTGAGGTTCTTTATCGCGTGGTTTGAGGTATAGGGGTCAACAAATGCCCCCCAACAAATGTGATACGCGCCCAGAGAGAATCACGTTTGTTGTATAATGATTGACCCTATGGATCTCCAGATATTTATCCTGGATGTTACACCAATGGTTCTCATTAGCGGATCTCCAAGATTTTGATTGGATGTCACGCTAATTTTTTTTTATTTAGTCGATCTCCAAAGTTTGCTTGGATGTCACACTATGGTCTTCATTTAGTGGATCTCGAAAAATTTGTTTGGATGTCACACTAAGATTTTTCTTTAGTGGATCTCCAAAATTTTGTTTGGATGTCACACTAGGGTTTTCATTTAGTTGATCTCCAAAAATTTGTTTGGATGTCACACTAAGATTTTTCTTTTTGGATCTCCAAAATTTTGTTTGGATATCACACTAGGATGTTCATATAATGGATCTCCAAAAATTTGTTTGGATGTCACATTAAGATTTTTCTTTAGTGGATCTCCAAAATTTTGTTTGGATGTCACATTAAGATTATACTTTAGTGGATCTCCAAAATTTTGTTTGGATGTCACACTAGGATGTTCATTAGTGGATCTCCAAAAATTTATTTGGATGTCACACTAATTTTTTATTTAGTGAATCTCCAAAGTTTGCTTGGATGTCACACTATGGTTTTCATTTAGTGGATTTTTCCAAAAATTTATTTGGATGTCACACTAATTTTCTTTCTCCGCTGCTCTTTTAGACATGTCCATAGAAGGTTGATATCTTATCTTTGTAGATTAATGCTAGTAGATATTTTCTGCTCAAGATTCTTTTATCAACTGGTTGTATTTTGATGAAATTTTAAATATTTATTTGGGGATCTCGGCATGCAGAGCGATGTCGACCCAAATAAATATTTAAAATGCCCCCAGCCTTTAGGGACATTTGTAGATATCATCCAGGGTGCTCCTGCGGCCTTGGCCTGAGTCATGAGATTCTGATTCTTTATGTCCTGTGCTTTGTGCTTCGGCCCTATGCTTCTTGCTGCGGCGGGCTTGTTGAAGGAGTAGATGCCGATGACCTAAACCCTCAAGTTTGCATTAGGTCGATGGCGAAAAGTCATCGGTCCAGAGCTTTGCGCATAACGGACTTGTTGATGACAAAATCCACTTAGTTCAGCCTTGGGCTTTTCACGAACTTTGGGATAGTTTTCTTCGGTCCTTTGCTTTGTGCTTTGGCGGACTTGTTGAAGAAAAAAATTCCTTCGATCCTCGCTTTGTGCTTTACGGATTTGTTGAAGGATTTGCAGGTTCTGGATTCAGTTGATAGTACCGAACGTAGGTAGTATCTTGATCCTTAACCACTTGAGAAGACTTTAATCTGAGTCACTTGAGTTCATCAGATCAGGAGAGCTAGAATTTGACAGCTCTTCGTCTTCTGGTTGCTGAGATGGGGGTTCCTCTACTACGGCCTTTCTTATGGCTTGTTGAGTATACAGAGCTGCCAGCGATCCGGCCATATTTAGGCTTGTTGGATCCGACCTCTTACACCCATTCAGGCTTCAGACTTGAGCTATGAGAATTGCGCTTCCCAATACTGATTTTACTGAAATTGGTAGATTTAGAGTAATCCTTCGTGGTTGTAGATTTTGGAGCCTACAAACATTCAATGGTTGTTCGAGACTCATCCTTCCACTGGAACTTTGATTCTCCAGTCATTTAGGAGAATTTTGTAGACTACGATCACTTGAACTGGTCGAGTCAAATCTGCCTTCGTGCTTCCTACAGTCCCTACTGACGGGTTGACGAAGTGGGGGTTCCGCTACTACGACCTTTCTTATGGCTTGTTGAGTAGACGGAGCTGCCAGCGATCCGACCATATTTGGGCGTGTTGGATCCGACCTTTTACACCCAATCAAACCTTAAGCTTCAGGCTGTCGAAAGACTTCAAGCTTCTTCGGCTCAATTTTGTAGAGTGTGTAGCCACAAAAGTCTCTTTCTTGACTTTTGAGTCTTTGTTTGTTGGAAAAGGTGTTGTCTCTAGCTATCTTTTGAAAGATCACCTGCATAGAATTTGAAAAAGAAATCTTTGTATTTTTTAGCACAAATTAACATTTGGATTGATAATTTTAAATATTTATTCGGGGATCTCGGCATGCAGCGCGATGTCGACCCGAATAAATATTTAAAATGCCCCCTGTCTCGCAGGGACATTTCAAAGTAGAATAAATTTGAAATATTTTCAAAATTTTAAATATTCATTTGGGGATCTCGGCATACAACGCGATGTCGACCCAAATGAATATTTAAAATGCCCCCAGTATTTAGGAATATTTGTAGATGTCATCCAGGATGCTTCTTTTTGTTGCTTTAGCTTGTCTCCTGAAATTTTGATTCCTTCTGCGTAGTGCTCTGGGTAGCGAACTTGATGAAAGTTTATCTGATTTGTCTGTACTGACTTGTCAGAAAATTTGCATGCTTTCTACCCTCTGCTTCTAACTTTGACGGGCTTGATGATAGATGCCGGTGACCTAAACCCTTATATTTACATAAGGTCGGTGGCAAGATGGCATCCATTGTGGTCACAGATTTGAATTCTACCAGTATTTGTAATTGCTTGCGACTCATTCTTTCCACTGGAACTTTGATTCTCCGGTCAATTAAGAGTCTTCTGGACTACGACTACTAGAACTCGTCGAGTCAAATTGGCCTTCGTTCTTCTTACAGTCCCTACTGACGGGTTGACGAAGTGGGGGTTCCGCTACTACGGCCTTTCTTATGGCTTGTTGAGTAGACGGAGCTGCCAGTGATCCGGTCATATTTGGGCGTGTTGGATCCGACCTTTTACACCCATTCGAACCTTAAGCTTCAGGCTGTTAGAAGACTTTGAGCTACTCTAGCTCGATTTGTTGAAGTGCATAATCACAAAAGTCTCTTTCTTGACTTTTGAAATATTGGTACACTCGAAGGAATGAAGTCACGAACTTTTAGAAAAATCACCCACATACACTTTGAAAAAGATTTTATTATATTCTTTATCATGAAAATAATTTTAAATATTTATTCGAGGATCTCGGCATACGGCGCGATGTCGACCCGAATAAATATTTAAATGCCCCCTGTCTCATTTGAGAAATTTTGGATAGGCTTTGTATTTTGAAATTTTAAATATTTATTCGGGGATCTCGGCATACGTCGCGATGTCGACCCGAATAAATATTTAAAAATGCCCCCAGTCTGATGGGGGATTTTGAAATGCATTCTTGATATACAAGAGAATTTCAAAAAGTAAATGTAAGTATGCATTGATAACTATGCACATAAAACCCTCGATCATTATAAAGTATATTAGCCATGAAATTTTCATGCATTATACTTCTTTGAATGTCGGTCATTGATATGTAGCATAGGCCTCTGATCGTTCAGATCGATCAACTGATATGCTCCTCCTTGGTACACCTTCTCGAAGACGAATGGGCCTTCCTAATTGGATACGAATTTGCCACTGATTTTTTTTTCGATGTGGAATAATTGGTCTTCTCAGCACCAGGACTAATTCTCCTTCTTGAAATGTTTGAGGACGCACTATACGATTGAAGGATTTTGTCATTCTTCCTTGTTAGATTTCCAGGTTTTGTTGAGTTTGTAACCTGAGTTCATCAAGTGCGTCGACCATCAATAATATTTTCATTAGGGATTCTCGTTGCAACCCAGTTTTGATAAATTTCTTTAATGGTGGATCTCTAGGAGTACACACTAGATGTCACACCATTTTTCGTACATATTTTTTTTTCTAGAGATATGAGTCTCTATATTTATTTTCACTTATATCGGGACCTCTCGGTAGTGGATTTGGATATGCTTCCAAGTGTCATACTCCAATGCTCACCTTACATATCTTGATTCTTTCTTTGCCCTATCATCAAAATAGATGGTAGTTTTTAGCTCTATCGGGACCTTTCAGTGATGGATCTTTGGACAAAAGAACCAAATGTCACATCCTAATATTCACCGTACAGAGCTTTATTCTTTCTTTGCTCTACCAACATAAAAGATAGTAGTTTTTAGCTCTATCGGGACCTTTCAGTGATGAATTTTTTGACATAAGAACCAAATATCACATCCTGATATTTACCGTACAGAGCTTTCTTTTTTCTTTGCTCTACCATCATAATAGATAGTAGTTTTTAGCTCTATCGGGACTTTTCAGTGATGGATTTTTGGACATAAGAACCAAATGTCACATTCTGATATTCACCGTACAGAGCTTTCTTCATTCTTTGCTCTACCATCATAACAGATAGTAGTTTTTAGCTCTATCGGGACCTTTCAGTGATGGACCTTTGGACATAAGGACCAAATATCACATCCTGATGTTCATCGTATATAGCTCAATATCATCATCATTTTTTGCACTGCTACTATAGCATTTAGACAACTAGCCAAAGATGGAAAGAGAAACCAATCCCCAGTGGAGTCGCCAGAAATCTGTGGGCTCCGAAAATTCGGCCCCGGCCTCCGCTCGCTTTTCTTATTCGGCGAGGGAGTTTTAACGAACTAAGTTCTGAGGTAAATTTTGGAAGGCAGATGGGTTTGTAGATAAGACACTACCCAGAGATTTCGCCCTCATTTTGTGAGGACTTTATGATCTGAGTTCTGGTTTCCTATAGGCGCAAGCCCCTATAGTTAATTACCCCTCCCGATCACGAGAGAGAACTTTCGATTAAGGCTAGTCGTTGATCAGATACGTAAAGATACATGGTTATCTGGCATATAGTAGCAACAATACATATGGATTTTGAAATATTTGGAAGTTTGGATGTTTGGGTTGAAATGGTTTGATATTTAAAATTAGAAATTTCACCATCTTGCACTTAAAGCGGATGGTGAGGGAATGGATGATGGACCCGATCAAGATCCCATGGTTCCGTCGTCCCGGGCCATCGTGGTCCCTGGTCTACTTAGTCAGAGGAGGTAGTCGACCCAACCTGACAGAAGGATCCTTGTCAGCAGCCATGGGTTGCTTCGTCCAAGGGAACCTTGTAGACCGGGGTTGGTGTTTGTCTAAGGGGACAAATTTGAATCCACCTTAGTTTACAGAGGGCTTTGTGCCCTATCGATCATATCCTATTGATTCATATCTCAAGGATTTGATGTCAGTAAGGAGCATATTGGCTCTGGCCATAACCGCTATCTGTGATGCCATTTGGCGGCAAAACCACTCGGTTCAGAGGGCCCCGGGTCATAACCGTTTACCTGCAGTGCCATTTGGCGGCGAAACTGCCGGTTAGAGGACACGTACCACGTCCTTACTGACAAGAGATTGTTTGAGAATGGATCCTAGTGATATTTTCGACTAGGCATTTGGCTCTTTGTGAGCTGAAGTAAACTTTAATTTGTCCGCCCCGACAAACTGTTGCGGAGGGTGGATGGATTTTGCTTTAAGTTTGATGGATTTATTTCATTTTTAAATATCTTAGAATTTGGGATTTTTGGATGATTTTTGGAATTTTTGTGGAGCTTTTGGATTTTAAATGGATATTTGGGTGAAGCTTTGGATTTTTTTGGATTTTGTGTGGACTTCTGGGATATTTTTTTGGAGATATTTGAAAATATTTGGAAACCCCTCCGGTTGAGATATGCATTCAACACGACCATCATCGGGGTGTTTGGAAGTCATTTCTTTTTATGGATTGAACCTTGTCAACTCTGTCGGGCTGTCGACAGAGGATCGGGTTTTGTAGGCTTTGAGCCTTTATTAGTGAATTCATATTGTTGTAGGCCTTGATGGTCTAATATGAGTGTTTTAAAACAAATTCACCGGTCGCCACAACTTTATATTTGCTTAATAGTTCGGACCCTGTCGACTTCTATTGACCCGTATAGAAGGATCGGTTTCGAACCTGAATTCACTTGTCAACCCGCGCAGCATCCCTAGACGTCACGTGTGTACCAGTAACACGCTCGCCGGGGCCCATGCGGGTTGAGAATATATTTCCCTCTTTAGTGTACCTATGTGTATACAAACTACGGTGCACTTGTGTGGGAGTATTTTGAAAGTATTTGTAGACGCCTTCTGTCTGCTTGTACGAATGTTGCAGATCCGGTGGCGTGGCGTAGCAGCTTCTGAATGGAATTGTTCACTGCTTCGTACAGGTGGACTGTCGTGCACTACTCGTTATTTTCCGTAGGTGGATCGTAGTGCACCAACTAATCTCCTGCCTTGTTGTAGAAGCTCGTAGGAACTTATAGTCTTTATGCATTCTGCTATAATTTTGATCTTTATGATACATCCACTATTGCTGGAGGTAGATGTATTCATCCTTAAACTGAAGTTGACTACAGGATACTGCATTTACTGTAGTTTTTATGCATCTACCTATGGGTGGATGTTGTGGCACATACATTTGTCTTCGTAGAGAGATCGTATGTGTTACAGATCTTTTTATTCTTGCTTGTAGAAGACTGATATATTTGATTGATGCTGAGTGGTTATTGACTGTATGAGTGATTTAGCATCCACTACACATTATTGGTCATCACCCATAAGTGGACTTCTATATGGCCTTTGCACTTGTTACATATCGAATCCCTTCCGTTTGTAAGACTCAATATATTTGACTTCATTTTGCTCTTATGTTCATAACAAATGAGCATAGTTATTTGCATATAAAACCAGCCATATTGAATATTACAAGTATTCTACTATCATATAAAGATAACTTAAATTTTGTATGATGAGCTTGCTTGATGACATTTGTATTTGGTTAGGAATTTATGATGACTCTTTAATGTTCATTAGAGATTTCATGCCATAGCTTCTAGGTAGAGATCTTGTTGATCTCTCTTTTGCAAGCAAGTGGTATTATCCCTTGAGAGCATCACATTATATCATGAAATTTGATTGTGCTCTTGCTCAAATAAAATTTCATTATTGCCTTTCATTTTATGTTATTCAAGTCATGATTTACTTAAGTCAAATGAGCTTCAAATTTAAGCTTAACTAAAGTCCAAGCTCAACCATTCAAACTCAAGTGTATATAAATATCATTTCTCATTCAATCCTTGTTTGAATAATCATGATTAGCACTTGATGTTTGAGTATGAATTTATCATTTTGATCATTTGCTTCTTTTTATATTGCAATTTTTCTTTCTCATATGAAGCTCAATTCAATGTTGCTCTCTTATATTCAACTTCATTTGATTTTTGAATGACATAATTTAATATTCAATTAAGTCCCATTTATTGCAATTATGAGTCTTGTTACCCTCCATTAAAATTTTTATTCAAATTGTTCAAATCATTTTTCAGTCTATGTTCTTATGTCCCCTGCTGTCCAAATAAAGTCCAATATTCATCCAAGTACTGAGTCTGAGTTCGAGTTCAAGCTCTGAGTTTGAGTTCAAGTCCAAGTTCTTGTCCACCTTGTCTCAAGTATGAGTCCTCTTAGTCATCTTTTGCAAGTCCAAATTCAAGTTCAATGCAGTCCAAAAGTTTACAAGTCATTGTCTTTTTTTCAGACAAAATTTCGGCAGCCTCCCGGTGTCTCCCCCGTTTAGGGGAAAAAAACCAAGAGGCCGCCTACCCGCCAAGCCACTAAAGGCTTGCACGGTTGGTGTTGGTGAGACACCGCGGCCGTTGTATTTTTTTTTTTTCCTCTCCCACCACGCGCAATAAAGGCGTGCATGGGGTTTTATAAAAAGCATTTTTGATAAGCAATTTTGATTTCCCCCCGCCCGGGGGTACTTATGAGTGACCCTGCTTCGCCGTACGTGCCGCACCGGGATTCCATCCTACCACGGCCAATAAAGGCGTGCTTAGGATAGTTCTCCAGTTTGCCACGGACATTGAAACAAGGTTTTGAGTTTTAGAAAAGTTCATACCTCCACGGGGTTGTCGTGGTTGACACGTGGATCGAGGGGTCACTCGCCTACCTCGTTGTAGGTGTCGCACCGGGTTCCCCTCCTACCACGGCCACTAAAGGCGTGCTTAGATGGTTTGCCGGTCCGACACGGACATCGAGGAAGGAGAGTGGGGGGGAGTGCACAAAAATGAAACAACACATTTTTTTTTTCTTCTTCTTTTTTTTTTTTTTTTTACACACTCCACTTCTCTCTTTTTTTTGTGTGAATGCTGCTCTCTTTCTTTTTTTTTTTTTTACCTTTTGAGCTCAGTATTTTCTCTACGGCATCCTGGAGGAGGGCCTAAGAAAAGAAACCCATTCATCTGATGGAAGGTTCTTCTTCAAGTTGTTTGAGAATCACATCTTCTAAGCATATCTTGAGGATCTTCAACAGGGCCACCCATATATTCAACAACAACATGAGCAATCTTTTGAACTAAATCACTAGCTACGGGTCCATTTTCAACTATTCTCATATTCTAGTATCTTTGAAACATATGCTGCTTGAAGATCCACCAAAGATTGAATATTTCTGTCATGGTCAAAGATAATGCCATATAGTCATAAAACCCATCCGTTAGCTTCTCATAATTTGCTCACAACATTATAACTTCAGTATTGAAGCAGCAACAATTCCATTCTGCTTTTGGTGCACTATTCGCCTTGCTATAACTGTGGCCCAAACTAAGTTGAGCTTTCTTCCGATCATTTGGCTTTAAATCCTTGATTAACCTATCAAAGTGCAGCCAGATACTGAGAAGAAGCTTTAGGATGGAATAGTTGCTTTGGCAAGGGATCTTCGTCAACTCCAAGAGCTGAGACCTGACCTTTTTGCTCGGCGACTCCAAGGCTGAAGTTGGATTTTTTTTTTTTTTTTTGCCCTTTGGAAGGTTGAGCTCTAAGAAATCTCTCTACTCATCCATCATAATACTTTGGAAATAGCACTGCACTGGTTGAGGGCATCAAGTGCGGAGGAGAAATGACAGAAGTTTGGTCGTGGGTTGATGTGGCCGACCATGCCGTGGGTTTGGAAGTGAACGGCTGGGTTGGGAGGTTGGGGAGGAATGACAAGCAAGGGATCAACAAGCTAATTGGAGTTATTAAAATGCTCTTTTTGAGAAGTAGATCCATCATCCATGAGACAATGGGGTAGCTGTAGCTTCTTCGAGAAAGCAGAAGTGGCAGAGCTCTGGATTGCCACGTGAGGGATTTCATGTGGTTGGAGTTTCTAAGGCTTGATCATGGATCTGGATGGGGGAGAGCAGGTCACGGCTTTGACGGACAGGGAAAGGAAGGCCGGTGAGCGGAGGTAAGGACGGAGGAAATTGCTGCGATCTTCAAGTGCGGAAGAAGATGCGGCCTAGAGATTGAGTGGCTCTCACGCGAACATAGATGCAGCTTCTCCAAGATTATTGGCAGCAGAATCAGCAAACTCATCGTCTATAACAAGGCTGGCATCTTCATGCTGAGCAGAACAATCCTATTTATCTTTTGAAACGTGTATTGAATCAAATGCAAGACTACCAAGCAACTCTAACAATGACAATGAAGTTACAGCATTCTCTAGAGAAGAAATTGGTCCAGTTGAGCACTGTGATGAAGGAGGTGCTGAATCTTAGTAACCCAAACAGCAAATTCCTAAGCATTAGGGACTGTAGCTCTGACCCATTGAATGCTTCTCCAAATCTCAATGGACATCATCAGGCAAGGGGCACTGGGAAGGGAGGAGCTGACAGGCGGGAGAGCTGAGTTGCTTGGTGTCGTGAGATTGAGGGAGGCGGGAGATTTGGACGGAGTAGAGGTTGGATTCTGGGCAAAGCAAGAGGTGCTGTTTTGGCCTCTCTCCCCAAGAGAAGAGGTGATCTTCTTGTTTTAACGTAAAGAAGATGAAGAAATTAAAAGAAGTCTGAGCAGCCATCTTCTCCATAGAAAACTCAGCGGGATATCAGGGATTTGCAGAGATTTAGAGCAGAAAGTCTGAAGAGATACGAGGTAAATTTAATGCTTGTTTTGAGCTTTTCGTTTGACATCAGGATTATATATATATATATATATAAAGTGATTTAATGATTTGTGACTATTAATCAGCTTTCTGAAATGACGGGGATGCATCAATTAATAAAAATCAACTTGGTTCATGTGCATTCCTCTAGCAATGTGTGAGTTGCCTCTAAATTCGTGACCATCTGAAACGTTCCAATTTGATCAAATAAAATGTATATTCCTAATGCCGACGACGTTTCGGACGCAATGGCACTATCCGTTTGTCGATCCAACGTCGTTTCGTCACCGACGAGGCTAATTTCCCTTGTAGTGTGTGCCTTCGCGTCAAATTTGGATCACCTTTGAAATTTGCGACACCACCTCAAACAATCCAATTTGATCGAATAAAATGTAGATTCTTAATGGAGACGATGTTCCAGACGCAATGGCGTTGTCCGTTTGTCGATCGGACGGACGTCGTCCAAGCGTCTTCGAGGCCACGTTTCCATCGTAACGTAGGCTTTTATATCATATTTGCATCGCTTAAAAATTCACCACCATCTCGGATGATCCAAACTTATTAAATAAAATGTATATCCTAAATGTCGACGACGTTTCGGACGCAATGGCGCTGTCCGTTTGTCAATCGGACGTCGTACGAGCATCTTCGAGGCCTCATTTTCGTCGTAGCGCAGGCCTTTATATCATATTTGAATTACTTAGAAACTCTCCACCATCTCAGAAGACCCAAATTTATTAAATAAAATATATTTTCTGAATGTTCGTGATGTTCTGGACGCAATGTCGCTGTCCGTTTGTCAATCGGACGTCGTTAGAGCGTCTTCGAGGCCTCATTTCTTTGATATGCGCGTCTTCACATCATATTCGAATTGCCTCGAAATTCACGATGCCACCTCAGTTGATCAAAATTGATTAAAAAAAATATATATTTTGATTTTCAATGACGTTCCGGACGCAATGGCGCTGTCCGTTTGTTGAGCCGACATCGTACCGTCTCTATAGGAGCAAATCTCCTCGATATGCGTGTTTTGCCTTGAAATTCGTGTCACCACTCTGGATGATCCAAATTGAATATACAAAATACAGTTTTCATAGATTGGCAATATTTCGGACGCAATGATGAAGTCTATTCGTCGATCCGGGATCGTTTGATCAGTCTCGTGCTTGAATTTCGGGTGTTGGTCATCCCTTTTGACTGATCTCATCCGATTCAATTGCGAGGGACCTCGACCCAGCAGAGTTCAGTGTCCTGATCGCAGCGATACCATCCATTTGGCATTCGGAGGTCATTTGACCCTTCAAGTGACATGTGGCGCTAAGGCGCGTAATGTTTTTATTCACCAATTGAGGTTCTTTATCGCGTGGTTTGAGGTATAGGGTCAACACAGGTGGATAGGAGTAGACAGGGTTCAAACTCACAGATAAATATACGGTCACGAATGTGATCGAAATATTTATTTGAATGCATTCATATTCGGCCTTCAAGGCCTAAAATTAAGAAAATTCATAAATGAAGGCATGAAGCCTACGAAACCCGATCATCCTAAGCATGTAAATAGGAGTAGACAGGGTTCGAACCATCAGATAAATTTTGCGATCACGAAGTCAACTGGAATATTTATCTTATACATTCATATTCGGCTTTCAAGGCCTTCAATAAAGAAAATTCATGAACAAAGGCCCAAAGCCTATAAGAAACCCGATCCTCGAGCAACAGTTTGGTCGGGTTGACAGGGTTCAATCAACTAAAGTGGAAATGACCCCGAAGACCCCGATGATGGCCGTGTTGAATGAAGATCTCAACCGGAGGGGTCAATTTCAGGCATTTTTAAATGCCTCCCAAAAGTCCAAAATCCAAAACTCCACAAATCCTAAAATCCAGATATTTAAATCTAAAATAAATCCATCAACACTTAAAGCAAAAATCATCCGCCCTCCGCAACAGTTTGCCGAGGTGGACAAAAATGTAAACTACTCTAGCTCACATAGAGCCAAATGCCTAGTCAAAAATATCACTAGGATCCATTCTCAAACAATCTCCTGCCAATAAGGACGTGGTACGCGTCCTCTAACCGGCGGTCTGCCGCCAAATGGCACCGCAGGATAAACGGTTATAACAACCCGGGGCCCTCTGAACCGAGTGGTTTTGCCACTAAATGACACCACGAAATATCGGTTATGGCCAGAGCCAATATGTTCCTTATTAGCATCAAATCCTTGAGATATGAATCAATAGGATATGATCGATAGGGCACGAAGCCCTCTGTCAGCTAAGGTGGATTCAAATTTGTCCCCTTAGACAAACATCCAACCCAGGTCTACAAGGTCCCCTTGGACGAAGCAACCCATGGCTGCCGACAAGGATCCTTCTGTCAGGTTGGGTCGACTACCTCCTCTGACTAAGTAGACCAGAGACCACGATGGCCCGGGACGACGGAACCATGGGATCTTGATCGGGTCTATCATCCATTCCCCCTCCATCCGCTTTAAGTGCAAGATGGTGCAATTTCTATTTTTAAATATCAAATTTCCAAATATTCCCAATCCAAACCATTGCTGCTACTATATGCCAGATACCAAGTATCATCTACATATCTGACCGACGACTAGCCTTAATCTAAAGTTCTCTCTCGTGATCGGGAGGGGTAATTAACTATAGGGGCTTGCGCCTATAGGAAACCAGAACTCAGATCATAAAGTCCTCGCAAAATGAGGACGAAATCTCTGGGTAGTGTCTTATCTACAAACCCATCTTCCTTCCAAAATTTACCTCGTCGAATGAATAAAAAAAGAAATCGCGCGGCGGGGAGGCCGGGGCCGAATTTTCGAAGCCCACAAGGATATTCGCCAATGAGGCCGAGAGATACAAATCTCAAAATTTATGCTCATCAGGAATATAGGATATGAGCATTAGCAAATTGACATCATAAATTTTGATTTTATTTTAGCTATTTTCCTAGTTGCTTATGATTCTAGTATAATAAACATGATTTTTTATTTTATTTTTCCTTTCTATTCTCATTTTTTTTGTTTTACTGTCACGTTTTAGCACTAGTTGCTTATGATTCTAGTATAATTAACTTGATTTTTTATTTTATTTTTCCTTTCTATTCTCATTTTTTGTTTTACTGTCACGTTTTAGCACGGGACCGGTTTTATGGAGTATTTAAGTATCTCAGTTTTTTTTTTTTTGGACGATGCAAAGAAAATAGAATATCAAACACTACTATACCAAGATTTCCTTGATAACTTGCTTGTTTTTTTTTTCTGTTTAATACACTAATGTGGTATTGGAGCTAGAAATGGCAGATGGGAGCAAGCGTTTGGAGTCCGGCAACAATCGAAGTCTGGAAGTTGGGCGGCTCAGGCAAGTCTAGGGCATAGGATGGACGACCTCACTATTGAGCCCTTTGATTTTCTATAGAGATGTGACAAGAGTTGCAAATTATGAAATCTGGTGTTAGCATCAAACTGACAACCATATCGGCAGGAATGACACCCATATCATCCCAGTGTGAGTCTTCTGTACTACATCGTGAAGGACGATGAATGGATCAATGATTCTCAGTTACTCGGAAAGGATTAGTCGAAATATGAAGAAGGCATCGATCCTTGAAGGCTGTTTGATTTATTAGATTCTAATGCCGATGAAGATGTTCAGCGAAATCAATTCAATCGACGGGAGCTTTATACACAACATGAACATTGTGTAGATTTTTGGCTAAAATTTGATACTCCTTTCTTTGATGGCCACCTACATATATAAGATTGCTTAGATTGAAACAAAGAGGCAAGTCAAATATATAGCTTGCAAATAGAAAGGTGGAGCCGACAATTGGTGGATTCAGTTGTTGCAATCTACAAGGCGAGAAGGAAAGGGCCCTATACATTGTTGGTATTAAATGAACCGCTACTTCATGGACACTTTGAACCCACTGATTTTGAACTGATTTTGTATCTTTGATATCAACATTGTGAATAAGGATAGGAATCATTTGGTGAGTATACATAAGAGTTCTATCTACCATGCATTAAAAAGGAGTTCAATGCGTACGCCTTGAGGCATGCTTCGATTCAAGGCGGACCCATGGCACATCAAGGCGTAAGCCTCAAGGCGGACCCATGGCACATCTAGAAACTAGCATTCGCTTTCTAGTTTTTAGATTTGGCTTATGCTTGATCCGTGGATTGCACGAGCATAATAAGTTTTACTTTAAATGTTTGTTTTGATTGTTAGCTAGCCGGAAACAGTTGATAAAAATGTCACAAACAAGTGTTAGGTAAACAAAATTCCTCATGTTTTTGTAGCCTAAACAATCCATTGAATGGGATGATCAATTTTCTATTCAAAACCCTTTGAAATTAATAGAATGATTTCTATTTGATACGCAAAATAAATGAAAATGTTTTCATCAAATTTTAACTATGTTTTTTATTTATTAAAATATAATTTACTAAGCCACAAAGTGACCTTGTTCGAGTAGCTCCAGTGGCAGATAAGATTCGAGAAAGTCGACTTAAATAGTTTTGTCACATAGAACATAGACCTTTGTGGGCTCCGAAAATTCGGCCCCGGCCTCCCCGCCGCGCGATTTCTTTTTGCTTGAGCGAGGCAGGGATTCGGCGTGTGAAAGAGGGAGAGCAGCGGAGGTATCGGAGAAGAGGAGGTCGTGGGATTTGCGTGTGGAGATGTCGGGAGGAGCTCGGCGTTAGGCTACAAGTGCTGGCTCACGGGACAGAGAAAGAGATCGGGAGTGAAAGCAGAGATATCCAGGGGAGAGCGAGAGCGTTCGACTTCATTTTATAGCCGCGAATGGGAGGCGATCGAAGCCGTCGTCGCAGGATTCGCGGAGAAGCGACGCGAACGGCGCCGAACAGGTACGAAGTTACGGGATTTCCGTTTGAGTTCGGCGTGATTTATGCAGGATTTATGCATGAAATAGGGATCCAATGGACAAGGTATGTACGTAGGATTTCCATTTTGCTTCTCTCTTTCGTTTCTTTTGGGTATAACATGAGGGTTAACAAATGCCCCCCAACAAATGTGGTACGCGTCTAAAGCGAATCACGTTTGTTGTAAGCTGATTGACCCTGTGGATCTCTAGATATTTTCTCTAGATGTCACACAAGGATTTTCATTTAGTGGATCTCCAAAAATTTGCTTGGATGTCACACTAGAATTTTTATTTAGTGGATCTCCAAAAATTTGCTTGGATGTCACACTAAGATTTTTTTTTAGTGGATCTCCAAAAAGTTTATTTGGATGTCACACTACGATTTTCTTCCTTCATAGATCTTTTGGATGTATCAATAGATAGTTGATATACTGATTTCTCTTGTCTTGTGCCTTGTGTCTTGTGCTGCGGACATTGATGGAGAATTACCTGATTTGTCTTTATTGACTTATCAGGTGATTTTGTTCCTTCGGCCCTATGCTTCTTGCTTTGGCGGGCTTGTTGAAGGAGTAGATGTCAATGACCTAAACCCTTAGGCTTGTATTAGGTCGATGACGAAAAGTCATCGGTCCAGAGCTTTGTGCATAACGGACTTGTTGATGACAGAATCCACTTAGTTCAGCCTAGGGCTTTTCATGAACTTTGGGATAATTTTCTTCGGTCCTTTGCTTTGTACTTTGACAGACTTGTTGAAGAAAGATTCATTAGATCCTCGCTTTGTGCTTTATGGATTTGTTGAAGGATTTGCAGGTTCTGAATTCAGTTGATAGTACCGAACGTAGGTAGTATCTTGATCCTTAACCACTTGAGAAGACTTTAATCTGAATCACTTGAGTTCATCAGATTGGGAGAGCTAGCATTTGATAGCTCTTTGTCCTCTGATTGCTGAGATGGGGGTTTCTCTACTGCGGCCTTTCTTATGGCTTGTTGAGTAGATAAAACTGCCAGCGATCCGGCCATATTTGGGCTTGTTGGATCCGACCTCTTACACCCATTCAGGCTTCAGCAATAATGCTGATTTTGCTGAAGTTGACATATTTGGAATCATCCTTCGTGGTTTTGGATTTTGGAGCCTACGAACATTCGGTAGTTGTTCGAGACTCATCCTTCCACTGTAACTTTGATTCTCCAGTCATTTAGGAGAACTTTGTAGACTACGATCACTTGAACTGGTCGAGTCAAATTTGCCTTCTTTCTTTCTTCAGTCCCTACTGACGGGTTGACGAAGTGGGGATTCCGCTACTACGGCCTTTCTTATGGCTTGTTGAGTAGACAGAGCTGCCAGCGATCCGGCCATATTTGGGCGTGTTGGATCCGACCTTTTACACCCATTCGAACCTTAAGCTTCAGGCTGTCGAAAGACTTCAAGCTTTTCCGGCTCAATTTTGACCTTTGAGTCTTGGTTTATTGGAGAAGACGGTGTCTCTAACATTTGAAAGATCACCTGCATATACTTTGGAAAACATGTATGTGTATTCTTTAGCACAAAAGAATATTCGAATTGATAATTTTAAATATTTATTAGGGGATCTCAGCATGCAGCGCGATGTCGACCCGAATAAATATTTAAAATCCCCCTGTCTCGCAGGGACATTTTAGAATTGGATAAATTTGGGACTATAAAATTTTAAATATTCATTTGGGGATCTCGGCGTATAACACGATGTCGACCCAAATGAATATTTAAAATGCCCCCTGTCTCGCAGGGACATTTTGGATAGACTTTGTATCTTTGAGATTTTAAATATTTATTTGGGGATCTCGGCACGCAGCGCGATGTCGACCCAAATAAATATTTAAAATGCCCCCAGTCTGATGGGGGATTTCGAAATGCGTTCTTGCTATACAAGAGAATTTCAAAATATAAATATATGCATGTTCTGATAATTATGTATATAAAATTTTGTTCATCACAAAATACATTAGTTATGAAACTTTTATGCATGATACTTCTTTAAATGTCGACCGTTGATAGGCGGCATGGGCCTCTGACCATTCAGATCAATCAGTTGATATGCTCCTCCTTGGTATACATTCTCGATGACGAAGGGGCCTTCCCAATTTGATACAAATTTGCCACCAATTTTTCTGTGTGGGATGATTGGTCTTCTCAGCACCAGGACCAACTCTCCTTCTTGAAATGATCGAGGACGCACCATTTGATCAAAGGACTTCGTCATTCTTCCTCGGTAGATTTCCAAGTTTTGTTGAGCTTGTAACCTGAGTTCATCAAGTGCATCGAGCTCTTCCATTCTGAGACGGGCATTTTGCTCTTGAGTGAGATCATTCTGAATTGCTACCCGGAGTGACGGTAGTTCAATCTCCAATGGTAATACGGCTTCAACACCGAACACTAGAGAATAAGGAGTGGCTTTGATTGGCGTCTTATAGGTTGTACGATAGGCCCATAGAGCTTCAGTCATCTTCGTATGCCACTCTCTTTTGTTCTTGGTGAGGATCTTCTTCAACAATTTCACCAGCGTCTTGTTGAAGGCTTCCGCCAATCCATTCGCCCTTGGATTGTATATGGAGGAATATCGTCAATCGATTTTGTGCCGATCAACGAATTTATAAATTTTTGTACTTTTGAATGCAGTACCATTGTCTGAGATTATGCGGCGTGGCACACCGAATCTGTAAACGACATTGTGGGTGAAGAAATTGATCACATGTTCGGATGTGACCTCTCTGAATGGAGCTGCTTCTGCCCACTTGGAAAAGTAGTCCGTCGCTGCTAGAATAAAACGGTGTCCCGCTGATGACGGCGGATCTATTGGCCCGATAATAGCAGTACCCCAGCATTCAAATGACCAGGATGCTATTGTTGGGTACAGAGGATTTGGCGGTTGATGTATAACATCACCGTGGATTTGATATTCGTGGCACCTCTTAGCGTGGTCAATATAATCTCTGACCATGGTCGGCCAATAGTAACCGATTCTCTTGATTTTGGCGGCCATTTTGGGACCTGACTGATGTGCTCCGCAAAGCCCTTCGTGGATTTCTGCTACCACTTTATCAGCTTCCTTGGTCCCCAAGCACCTTAGCCACATTTGATCAAAGGCTCGTCTTTACAGCGTGACATTAACAAATGCGTATCTTAACGCCCTTTTTCGAATTTGTGCGGCCATAGACTTTTATGTCGGGAGTTTATTTTTCTTGAAGTAGTCAATGAATGGCTGCCTCCAATCATTTTCGACTTCAATATCTAAACAATGCCACCACGATTCTGAAGCTTGACTAGCTTTATGTCTCTTGGCCATGTGATATTCTTCTGGATAATTCTCCATAACGATCTGATGGAGAGGTTGAGGGTCAACTGGAGTTTCATCCTGCTGACTTGAATCTAGAATTCTTTCTGCCCTCGGGAATTGTAATAGAGCGGGCTCCAAGACCCTACGAGTGTAAACCCCGATGAATATAGACCTTTCCTCGTTGATGTTCGCCATTTCTTTGGCTAATTTTGCCAGACAATCAGCTTTAGCATTCTGTCCTCGACTCAAGCTATTTCAACATTTGGTACTTGCTTCAGAAGCTCGAGGGCTCGCCAGTGGTAATGGGCCAATTCGACTTTGCCAACCTTGTAGATACCGAGGACCTTATTTATCACGAGCTGAGAATCATCGTAGATTTGGAGGTGTTGGATTCTGACATCGATTGCGATCTCCAGTCCTGCTAAAAGAGCTTCGTACTCGGCTTCGTTGTTTGTTCGAGGTTCAGTCAAGCTGCATGAGAACCTCATTATGCCTCCCTTGGGTGCTACGAAAATGAGACCGATGCCGGCTCGGGCTCTTGCAATATTCGGAGGTCGGACATGTCTGATAGATGATGCCCCATCAAATTACATCTCCCAGAACAGTAGCTTTTCATCCTCATCTACCTGCATTATTTGCTCATCGGGCAAATCATCATTTAGTGGAGAATCGGCCGGGATTGGGTGTGCAGCGAGGAAATCTGCCAAGGCTTGTCCTTTCACCGCCTTTTGTGGCATGTATATGATTTCAAACTGCAATAACAATATTGCCCACCTGGCTAGACGACCTGTCAACGCTGGTCTTGTCATCAAGAACTTCAGCGGATCGATCTTTGATATCAGTGTGATTTTATGGGATAACATATAGTGGCGGAGTTTCTGAACTGCAAAAATCAGCGCCAGACAATGCTTTTCAATTGGGGAATAACGGCTTTCTGCTCCAATCAACCTTCGACTGATATAGTAAAGCGCATCTTCTTTGCCTTCTTTATTATTCTGGGTCAATAGTGCTCCGAGGGACTCTTCTAGTGCAGCTACATACAGTATAAGAGGCTTCCCCGGAATTGGCGCTGCGAGAATGGGTGGATTCAACAGATATCTCTTGATGCTATCAAACGCCTCCTGACATTCTGCATCCCATTTAAAACGAACATCCTTCTTCATTAGCTTTGAAAAGGGCTGACACCTACCCGATAGATTTGATATGAATCTCCGAATGAAAGCCAGTTGTCCTTGCAACGAGCGAAGCTGTCGAAGGTTCCTTGGCGGTGGCATCTCCGTGATTGCCTTAATTTTGTTGGGGTCGATCTCTATTCCTCGATGACGAACAACATACCCTAAGAATTTGCCGGAGGAGACCCCAAAAGCACATTTGAGATGATTCATCTTCAGATCAAACTTTCTGATTCTCTCAAATACAATTCTGAGATCTTTTAAGTGATCATTTCGGCCAAGACTTTTGACAATAAGGTCATCTACATAACACTCAACCTTCTGATGTATCAAATCATCAAATATATGAGTCATCGCCTGCTGGTAGGTGGCACCCGCATTCTTCAAGCCAAAGGGCATGACCGTGTAACAGAATATGCCGATGGGCGTTCTGAACGATGTATGCTTTTCATCTTCGGACGCCATTTTGATTTGATTGTATCCTGACGATCCATCCATGAAGGATAACATGTCGTAGTTGGAAGTGTTGTCAACTAGGAGTTCGGATACAGGGAGTGGAAATCGTCTTTTGGGCACGCCTTATTGAGGTCCCTAAAGTCAATACAGACACGAATTTTTCCGTTCTTCTTCTTCACTGGGACGATATTAGCAATCCAGTCAGCGTACTTTTCTTCTCGGATGAAGCCTGCATCTATTAGCTTCTTCGTTTCTGCGATCACCTGTTCTTCAATCTCCAGTTTCATTCTCCTTGGAGCTTGCTTGACGGGTGCTACATCCGGTTTGATTGCTAATCTGTGAACTGCTACATCAGAGGATAAGCCAGGCATCTCAGCGTATGTCCAGGC
Organism: Dendrobium officinale; assembly: GCA_019514585.1. Classification (NCBI taxonomy): domain Eukaryota; kingdom Viridiplantae; phylum Streptophyta; class Magnoliopsida; order Asparagales; family Orchidaceae; genus Dendrobium; species Dendrobium officinale. The sequence continues at coordinate 4,013,385 of CM033683.1, read as the reverse complement.
AAAGCAGTCCATGAATTCACAGAGAAGTTCTTTTATCTCTTATATTTGTTCTTCGGGTAGGAGAGAACTAATAAAGGTTGGACGAAGATCCTCCTCAGTCCCTAAGTTGACTTCTTTTAGTTCATCCATAGTGGCTGCCTATCCACCATCCTCAAGCTCTTCTGGTGCAGGCTCGGCTTCTACGGGCTGTTCATCATAATCATCAGCCTCATATGTCTCTTCAGCAGCATCATCATCGGATTCAATTTTCATGCATGTGATGGCACGACAAATCTTTTTCCAGAGGAATTTTCGCTTGATGAATCCGATACCTTTATATGCGTCTGTATCCTTCTGCCGTAACGGACGCGGACTCCTCCCATACTAGAGGCCCAGACTTGTACGAAGTTGTCGCTTGGTGGTAGGAATATTGACTTGTTTTCGTAGCATTCTCTGAATATTTTTGGTATTAAACCTAGGTAGTCTCGTAGGAAATAACTCTTCGGAATCGAGGATCATGCAATCCCAGTCATGATTCTCCTCTTCGTGAACTCCAGTGGAATATAACACATTCTTTGGCACAGTCCCATTTTTACGGGGAGGCAGATAGAGGGTGGCGAGTTCTTCAACTTTATGCACCTCGCGCGGAATGATTTCTTTGAAATGTTGTAAGGGAACACGCGTGACTACTACGAGCACACTTTCTGAAATTGATAGGCTGTTTATTCTTCTAGAGAATACATTCTGCACTGTGTTCATGTAAATAGAGTCGTAGTCATAATCATTATTTGAAAATTCGACCTGCCTACTCCATTCATCCGTGGACTGGCATACTTTTCGAGATTTAGCAGGAGTAACATCATCTTCATCTGTGTCACTTCCTAGATGATGTACAAATTTCTTCTCTTTGGGAATGGTTGGCGCTTTGGGAAGAGTCGGCACTACCTTCTTTCTTCCCCACCTGCTTCTTCTCACCTTCTCGTTCAGATCGCTTTGCAGCCTTTGAATTTGATGCTCTAGCGTCGAGAGAGCTCGAAGACTTTTGCTTCTTTGGCATGAAGTACCGTGCATCTTCATAAACTGTGGCTTCATGAACTGTGAAGGGCTGAATGTCGCCAGAGATCCTGAATTCTTCTCCATCTTTGAGATACTTCATACACTAGTGTAATGTCGACGAGACAATGCCATATTCATGCAACCAGGGACGACCTAGTAGCGCGCCTTGAATGAAGTATCTGCGTCAATCACATGGAATTTAGCTTCTGTGTGGAGCTCTCCAAATACAAGAGGGAGCATGAATGATCCAAGTGTTTTCTGCCCTTTTTCATTGAAACCATGCACCATCAACTTATCTGACCCGAGGTGTTCCACATCAAGGCAGAGGGATCTCAGTGCTTTCAAGCTTATCAGATTTATGGAGGATCCAGGATCGATTAGGATTCGACTGATAATCAACTTATCGCTCTCTGCAGTAACATACAGAGGACGGTTATGGTCTGCAGTTCCAAGCATCATGTCCTCTTCGGAGAAAGTAATGAATGGCTCATTACGAGCTTGTAGAACTTCAGTCAAGCTACGTTCAGCAAAATACGCCTCGTATCTTTGGGGATCTTTGAGAGCTTGAATTAGAGTCTCCCGAAGGTCTTTAGACATTACCAGGGCATCGTATATGCTTGAGTTGTGCTGGAATTTTTCTCAAATGGGATAAGATATTATAATCTATCCCCTTGGATGAAGTGTTCTTTTTCTTAGGATCTTCAGGGATAATATCATCATTTATGACTATTTTTTTCTCCTTATCTTTATTGGAGACCCCTTTCTTCGGTGGAGGCGGTAGTATCTTGCCGCTTCTTAATTGCATTTGAGCAATCTCCTCCGGTTCAGAGTCGTTTAACTGTACATTTTCTTCAGAGTCAGTCATCGTTGCGTTTAGGGATTCATCTGTTGATTCAGAATCACCACCCAGGTTTACATGTCCCATCCGAGACGCTATGCTAGGGTCTGATTCGTCTTCCTCTGGAAAATATAAGTCCTCCTCCGAACTGTAGTCCATTGGCAAAACCATCATACAGGATTCAGAGGGCACTTTTTCTGTGTATTCCTCTTTTATCGAGATACTCGGCGCCACTGAGATGACCCGACATACTTCTTTGGGAAGAGAATTCTCATCATCTTCTTCGGCTTCATCTATCTTAAGCTCTGACATGAAGTCAGCGAGCTTGATAGGTCGCCTCACAGTCTGGTAGTACTCATCCAAACTGTCAATAACCCTCTGAGTTGCGGTCATCTTCTTCTTGGGCTTCTTCAACTTGGTCTTCTTCTTGGATGATTTCTTCTTTCCAATCTTTGAAGAACCAACTTGGTTGGAAAACTGTTTTGAAGTAGAAGGTCGTACCACCGGCAGTGCCTTCAAATCTATCATTGGCTCAATAGGAGACTTCCACCTTACACATGAAACTCCTTCAAGATGCTTCAACATTTTTACACAGTTTTCTTAGAGACTGCAGTCTCCCACTGTTCTTCTTGAGCTGGCTTCTTTTCATTTCTTCTTTCTTCAACCAGGGGTACGGAAGAGGACGTGACCACCTGAGTTGATTCCTTTCTAGGGTGAGACAACACATTGTCAGACAATGTGAGTTCCCCTTTTTAATATTTTCTTTCAAGCCAATCCTTGAAGATTTGGCCTTGAAGATGTAGCAATCTTCAATAGGATGGCTGAGTGAGTCACGATGATATGGGCAATAATTTGGGTCACCAGTGTGCTTCGACTCTTCGGGTCTTTTGCATTCAGGCAGTTCTAAACCCGATTTCAACATTTGTCGAAATAATTTGGCGACACTCTCCCTTTTGAATGAATATTCTTTATTCATTTTATCTTTGAGGGATTGAAACGTTCTATCACCAGTTCCTGCAGTCTGCCTCTGGCCTCCAGCTTGATAAGTTCGTGGCTTATCATTTCCCCCTAATATCAGCTTCGGTTGGGGGTTGGAGTTGTAGGCCTGTTTGGGCTTTTCTTGATATTGCATCAGCTGTTTGTCCTTGTCTACGTTGTAAATCACCTGCTTTTCTCTATCAGCTCTGGAGAAGAACGAAGAGTCGGCCTCACCCCTTCTAGCACCTGGGGCTTTAGCCTTCTTGGGCTTATCAGAGTGATTTTCTGTTCTGGAGAAATTCAGTTTCTCAAACTTAGCCACTCTATCGAGCAAGTCTTGAAATGTATTGATTGTAGCCATGCACAGGAAGGGTTGCATCTTGTCATCAATGTTGCCCATTAGCAACTGTACGGCATGTTCCTCCTCTAACTGTTGCTCACATTTCATGCTCAAATTTCGCCAGCGAGTGATGTATTTAGTCACTGATTCTTCTCTTTTTCTCTTATCCAGAGCGAGGTCAGCGATTGTGATCTTCTCAGTTGCACTAGCGAATCTTTTTACAAACATATTTTCCAATTCTGCGAAGGTCTTCACAGAATCATTCGGCAATTCAGCATACCATTCGAAAGCAGTTGCTGTCAAACTGCTGACGAATTGTCGAAAGAGTAGGGCGTCATTTCCTCCTGTATTCCCACAGGTGGCTTTAAACTGTGCCAGGTGCTGCCTGGGGTTGTTATTACCGTTGAAAGTGTTGAACTTTGGTACAGAATACCCTTTTGGGTACGGTACTTGGTCGTATTCAGCAAGATACGGACGACTTTTGCCCACCAACTTTTCTGCTTGATCGACGGCTATAATAGCCCTGATCTTTTATGTGATGATTCCTTCCAATTGTGCAGCAGTTACTGGTTCGGAAGTACTTGCAACATTTTGTGGGGTGGGCTGACGAATGACATTATGAGCCTCGTGACCACCTTCAGGAATACCTCGTACTCCCGAGACTTGAGGCATCTGAAAATTTGGAGGATCAGCAGGAGGATTGGGTATGGCACCAACAGCGGCAGTTCTTTGCATCATTGCTCCCATCTGAGCCATCATCTCAGTCATCTTCTCATTTAACTGAGAGATTTCTCTATCTTTGGCTCTCATCTGTCGCCTCATTTGTCGCCGCATTTCAGCGAGCGTGACATTTTCGGCCTCAGAAGGATTTTCATCTACTTCTTCCACTTCTTCTTCTTGAGAATGACGACTTCTGCCAGTGGTGGACCCTTCTCGACGACGACGACGATATACTTGACTGGGTGGCGGTTGCCAACGCTCTTCATCTTCATCATCATCATAATAATTGACGCCATCATCAATGTCTATATGTGTCACTATATAGACAACTTCCATATCCATGACGTTATTTATTTCTTGCATTTCTTCTTCTAGATTTTCCTCTAGAAATTCATCAATATTTTCTTCTAAATTTTTATCTATAAATTCATCAATGTTTTCTTCAATATTTTCTTCCCCTTCAAAGAATTCTTCCTCTAGATTTTGATCATCTATATTTTCTTCCAGTAGTCGGATCTCCGAGCGACGACGCCATTGGATTTCCGGTTCTTGATTAGGCACGGGGACTTCTTCGATCAGTGGGCTGCGATCGAAGTTAGTCTCTTCCTTTGGAGGGGATGGAGGGCGACGGGATCCCCTGGAGGATTCTCCAAGGTGTCTATCGTCTGGAGGAATGTCATTATGGGTCCTTTTTGGGGCCCACTTCTGACGTTGTTCGTAGATGGGGGCGGATCTCCGGGAAGCCTCACCAGATGTCACACCCAAATCAATCCTCCTTTCTCTTCTATCTTTCTCATTTCTTCGAGGCTTTGGCCTCCAGACTTGTTTTCCTTTCCACCGGGACCTTTCAGCGGTGGATCCCTGAACATATGGTTCAGGTGTCACACCCCGATGTTCACCACGTGGGATATATCTTCTTTCTCTTCCTTCTGCAGCAAAGGACAGACGCTCCCTTGGCGGGGTTCTTCTGGCCTCTATCACTAAGGGCCGTTGGAACTTTTTCTTTTTCAGACCTTTCTCCTTTACTGTTTTCAGGACTCTGTATACCCGGGCTGAAAGAGTTTCAGGCTCTTTCTTCCTTGGAGGAATTGGGGCTTCAGGTCGTCGATCCCAGAAAGATTTCTTCAGCTCACCAGTAGAGCTGTTTCTTTTGACCCACTTCAGATTTGCAAACCCATTCCGGGTTGGAATGGTAGATTCTACCTCTTGGGCGGGCAGATTTGATGGGTGGACCGGGAGTTGTTGATGCTGAGCTCGGAGCTCAGCATTCATCTTCCTTCTTTGCCTCCTTGTAGGCCTTCCTCCAGATGAGGAGGCCTCAGCATCGTATTTCCCAGGTCCAGATAACCTGGTTGACAGGGGTGTGGTGTTTGTAGTCACCGCAGAGACTCTTCCACTATTCACAATTCTTCTGGTGGTTAGGGCCCCAGGCTGGGATAGCCTCTCGAATACAGAAATTCTCCCACGAGGATTTTCGGTAGCAGGTTGTTGTGCCGGCAGATGCACTCGACGGGTGACATCTTCATCAGCATTGAGTCTTCTGACAGACTTCTCAACATTCCTACCATTCACAGGAATGGCGACATTCCTTGCAGTAATCGCCGGGAAGTCAACGCTACCAAACTGGATGGTAGCTCCAGCATTTTCGGTCTCAATAACAGCATTCGCCAGCTGAATCCTGGCTCCTTGTCCCAGTTGGACAGTCATCGGGGTGTTCTGTAGATCCATCTGCATAAATGAAAGGCAAGGGTTAGTAATCAGAATCTGATACATCACCCCGCACTTTTAAAAATGCAGAGACTTGCACAGAACACAAAAATAAGAGAAAATAACATTAGCAAGCAGTTCAAATAATATAAATCTAAAATACTGCTAAACACGTTATTTCAATTGAAAAATTCTTTTTTTTTTTACTGTTACTATAGCTCTGAGACGACTAGCCAAAGATGGAAAGAGAAACCAAACCCCAGCGGAGTCGCCAGAAATCTGTGGGCTCCGAAAATTTGGCCCCGGCCTCCCCGCCGCGCGATTTCTTTTTGCTTGAGCGAGGCAGGGATTCGGCGTGTGAAAGAGGGAGAGCAGCGGAGGTATCGGAGAAGAGGAGGTCGTGGGATTTGCGTGTGGAGATGTCGGGAGGAGCTCGGCGTCAGGCTACAAGTGCTGGCTCACGGGACAGAGAAAGAGATCGGGAGTGAAAGCAGAGATATCCAGGGGAGAGCGAGAGCGTTCGACTTCATTTTATAGCCGCGAATGGGAGGCGATCGAAGCCGTCGTCGCAGGATTCGCGGAGAAGCGACGCGAACGGCGCCGAACAGGTACGAAGTTACGGGATTTCCGTTTGAGTTCGGCGTGATTTCTGCAGGATTTACGCATGAAATAGGGATCCAATGGACAAGGTATGTACGTAGGATTTCCATTTTGCTTCTCTCTTTCGTTTCTTTTGGGTATAACATGAGGGTTAACAACCTTCCAATGACCCGATTTGGAAAGTAGATGTATTAGATTTGGTCTATGCTAAAAAAGGTTTGAGGTAGACCCAAAAAGGCTTTGTTAGAAAATATTAGAAATGACATTTTTTATTAGATTTAAATGAGAGTTTGACACTTAACATGACACAATGGAGAAAAAGGATTCATGTAGCCGACCTCACGTAGTGGGATAAAGGCTTGATATTGTTGTTGTTGTTGCTTTTAGGGATATTAAAAAGAGGCTTACATGCACACATGCTTAAAACATCTCATTTTAATAAGGTGTTTGAAGTTTCTTGTAATACAATCAGGAGCAGGTACTTAGTGATTTTTAAGCTTAGAGGAACATCCATTTGTTTTCTTTATTGTGAAATTGATGATGCAAAGCACAATATTCAAATTATGTTAGATAATTTTATGTAATTATGCGAGTACTTTGATTTTGGATTCTCATTGCCCAAGGAGTTTGTCATCTATTCAGATCATTGAGCTTTGTAGTATTTGAATTCTCATAAAAAAGGTACCCAAACATTTAGTTTTGTATCAAATATTGTGCTGGGGCTGAAAATATGCCTGTTGATAATATAGGGTGGTTGTTATATTTCACACAATAGAAGTTGGAAGTAATTGATTTTGATCACATTTAAGAAAATATGGTCTTGCAAAGACTTTAATGAAATGTATTAAGACTTAAATAGTGAATCATCTGAACTTAACAAACATTTTATGATTAAGGAATATAATCCTTTTCTCCTTTATTGTTTGTTTTTGCAACTACATAGTAGATGTTCTGAGTGTAACAAGTTTTCTGTGCTTCCGGGAACTCTACTAGATGATCTTGTCACTGAAGATCTCATTTTCTTAATTTTATGTTGCTTCAATAATTCGTAACCTAATTCTCAAGCAATGAACTAAATAAAATCTTAGTTACCTTAGAAGATCACCAGAAAAAGATATATGATAAGCTTGCTCTGTTGTTTGCACTTAATAAATTTTTGAGGTTTGGTTTATCCATGTACTTTCTTAACATTTTGCATTTACAGTTCTTATATTCTTATGAGGTTTTGAATATCATTAATAAATGCGCAGATGCTGAATACATATGCAAAGTTGAAAGAACAAATTTTTTCCCTCAGCCAAATGTAAGAATAGTCCTTAGTTGAAGTTTCTTAATTTACTCGTGTCAACATTTATATCATACACGTTTCTCTTGATAATTATCACGAAGAGCCATCATAAATGTATTGTTTTTTTTTTTTGGCATAATTGAATCTGCACAAAAACAACTTGTTATTATGTCAAAGAACAGCCATTGCTTCACGTTCAATAACAGTACGCAAAGGTGTTGGCTAAATGTTTTGTATTCACTTCAATTTTTTTTTTCTTGTCACTTTAAGAGTTGAAGCTGCACCTTGGAAAGATAAGCGTATTTATCATATGAGCTCTTTGATCATATTGCACTTTGCTTCGTGAGTGTTATTTTAAAACGAATTTAGCCAAAACAAATAAAAATTCATTGATTCATCATTCATTCATTGCAGAAGCCATTTATTAGATACGCATAACCACTACGAATGTTGGACTGGAAACTTGTGTCAGCTTCTTAAAATGACTAGATCAATATGCCCGTATATGTGGATATAATACTGTTGGTTATAGGTGTTGACTAGACAAATTGAGAACTTCAAGAATATCAACTTGGCGAATGAATAAAGCTTTATCATAAGGAAGAAACAATGCTAAAGTTTCTTTTAAGTTGTCTTATATTGCAGTCTCAAGCCTTATTAGAATGCTCAACTTCTTGACAATTTGATGACTATGAGGATTTCCTTAAATTATCAGTTAACTGTTTAGAAAGTTTAGCCATCAACATTATTAGACTTATGACTTTGATTGATTTTATGAATCCTCATTTTCTGTCATTGCTGCATCCTTTAATATAACTATACATGCATCTCACTTGTATTTTCAAAATTAATGGTTCTTGTTAATGAACTTTCTAGGTTGATGCTGCAATTGTAAAGTTTAAGTTGAAGCGGAAGTCAGAATATCCACAAGTCATGTCTAAAAATGGTTTTTTTTCTATGGTAATGCGGTATTTTTCTTCTTCATAAAAGTTCAATTTTGAAACCACAAAGAGTATACATTCAAGTTTTTGCCACCAATAGGTTATTGAACCAATCATTAAATGCAAATTTAAGCATGTATTTCGTTGACGTTAATGTTGAAGATTGTTTTTATTAATCATTGGTTTTCTGATCTTTGCGTCCGTATTTTTCCGAGGATACTAATAGATTCAAAAGCAAATGTAAAAATAATGTTGGAATAGAACTAGTTATTGGTCACAATGGAAACCTTGATGGATCCACGGTCCTGTTTCAACTGCCTCTTATATAGATCATTTAGAGTTTCAAGATTTTGTCAAATGAAAGCCTTTGTGCTTAGTTTAGTTTGGGTTTGATTGCTCAAGAAAAGTGAAGCCGTGCTTCAAGTCTTCTTGATTTGATGTGATCACTTGGGAGTAGCATTTCCTTATGTAGATTATATATATTTTAATCAAAATTTCCAAACACTAGATATTTGATTGGGGTTTATTTAGTTATGAGGTTGAGACTTCCTATGAGTACAAATCCTCATAATTAATTATCAATCATCCTCACAAAGAACACTCTTGATTATTTGGGATCAAATGTTTGGCTCAAGTTCAATATTTAGGTTTGATATGAATTTAACTAAGTAGGAATGTTTAGGATGATAGAGATATATCCGATCAAGTTCTTATATTTCATCATCCCAAATATATTAATGGACCCAGCCTACTAAATTTAGAGTTCTTTAAACCATAATGTTAAGGGTTAAATAGGTTCCCCACACCAGCTATATTGAATAATTCAATGCACAAAGCATGATCGTGTGTTTCTCAGAGGTATTAAACATGACCGATGAGCTCAGAGGCATCACATGATCCATGAGTTTTAGTTTGCTACAAAGAAGAACGATTAAGAAATGTGAATTTTTGTATGTGGGATTGGTTTTGATTAATGGATTTGTTAGCATGGAAGTTGGCTAAAGCTTAGTTTGGATTGTTTCTTACATCAATTGAAGCCCAAGCATTAAGCATGATTTGATGGGTTCATTTGCTTTGTGCTAGCCAGGATTAATTGGGTTTTTAGATTTATATCAATTAGAAGGCTCCATGGAAACTATGATGTAAGGATGCTCCTAAATAGCTTGTGTGTATGTGTGGGCCACAAACAAGGCTTTGACATGCCTTGACATGTGTCGGAAACTTAAAAAATTGTGTAGATTTTTTTTTGTGGGTGAAATTAGATTTTGACACTTATCGTACATAGCGAGACACAAGAGGGAGGGGACACGGCGGAACCTAAAATGTGGAACTCAAAACTGAGTTGAGGCTATTCATTAGCTTATTTGCTTGGTCGGAGTTAATATTGTATATTTGAGTTGAGGCTCTTGGGTATTATGATGATATGAATGTTGAAAGAGCATTTTTGTCAAATCACAATTTGTTTCGAGTCGAATAAAGTTGTTGCCCTATTGCTCCAACAATTATGTACCATCTTCCTCTCAACTGCAAGTTAAGAGATCTGTCCTCAGAAACTTTTTAGCATCAAATACTCTCACCAAGCAATGGATCTTTTAAGTCATAGGATTTTCTTGGAGATGAATGCCATATATAAGCAATCAATTAAAATTGATATTGCGCGTATCTCAAAACAAATTTAGTGGACTTGAACCCTATTTTGATCCCAATTAGTTTTCATTCTTTTTTTTTTATCTAAGGCTTCATTTGGGACAGTTTTCTTCATGCTTTCTAAAGCAGCTTTTTTGTACAAAATTTTTTAAACTCGAAATTTTTGTACTAAAAAGCTACTTCAAAAAGTAGTAATGAAACTGTTCCAAACGAAGCCTAAATCTATTTGAAACACTCTTGACTCTTGATGGAAGCTAGTCATACATTTCAATCCAAATCAAGCTTTTAATTGCATTTCATGCTATAGCAGTGGTAAGATTATTTTTTCACCTCTTACTTATTTATTTCCAGTAATTTCGTATGTTACAAAGCTTTCATGAACTGAAAGGGCCATTGCTTTCTTGGTTCTAGGTGAATTCTGCCTTCAATGGAAAGCGTAAAATGCTTAGAAAATCACTTCAGCATATCTGCTCTGCTCCTAAGATTGAAGATGCTCTTAGGGCTGTTGGCCTTCAAGAAACAGTAAGTGTTATGAACATACAGTTATTTCACTATTCTTACGGGCTTTCTGGCACACTCTATTTTAGGGAGGATTTAAGAAAAACTATACTTGGCTTAAGGTTTCGTTTGAGACAGTTTTTCTCATTGCTTTCTAAAACTACTTTTTAGTACAAAAATTTTTAATTCAATAAAATTTTTAACTAAAAAATTGTTTTTAGAAAGCATTAAGAAAGCTTTCTAATACAAAGATTAAAATTTTTGTACTAAAAAACTACTTTTAGAAGCAGTAAAAAAGCCATCCCAAACGAAGCCTTAGTCTAAAACACAAATTGGTGAGAAAGCCGCCCCAAATAAATCTTACATTCCCAATTAGTTCATCAAATCGATTTCAGTCTCATTGTTGACTTAAAATTCATGAAATGTTAAATCTTACCATTCATAGAATGTACTAGATTTATTATTTTTTCAATAAAACTAAATTTTTGAATGAAATGGTCAAATAGTTTATCAAATTGCTGCAAGATTCAACAGTAGTCATATCAAAATTTTCCAAATTTCAATTCCCTGAAATTTACTAAATCCCAATTGAGTTGTTCCTAATTCCTAATTGTTGCCCCTTATTATCAAGAGATTTTTCTCCTTACAACATTATCTTTAAGCATATGCGCTGTGCACAGGCCAGACCGCAAGAGCTTACATTGGAGGACTTTGTAAGGCTGTACAATTTGCTATCGAAAACGGATCAATCAATCCCTCAATCTGTGATTCAAACCCAATGAGAGGATGGAAGTTCAAATGGTTCCCTGCCACAAGGTCAGTTTATGTACAGTTTCTTAATCGTCATTAACAGTAGTTATAGATGGTATATAATTATAATATGCATAAGCAAGAGGTTATTAGGCGGCTAGTTTTCTTCACAATTAATCTTGTCTAATAAGCTATGGAGAGGAGAAATTCAATGTGCCTTGTTCTCTCTCTCTCTCTCTCTCTCTCTCTCTCTCTCTCTCTCTCTTATTTTTAAGGTTTTAAAGATCAATTTTAATTTTGATTGTTAGGATTTCAATAATCTAATCACATACCTATTATTTAAAAATGTTGTAATCTCATACAAATTTAATGGCATAACTGAGCAAATTCCCTCAAAAATGATAGGACAGAATGTTAATTTGTGTAGTGATTTTATTAGAGATTTAGTTTCTTCTATATATATATATATATATAGGCAAAGTATAGCATTAATTTTTTTTTGGAACATTTAGACCAATTAAAATAAATTCACACACACATCACATACGAAAGTTTCGAATCCAAGACTCCTTGATTAATAGTTAAAGCTCCCAATCAATTGATCAAGGTGAGCTGGTTAAGCATAGCATTTCACTATATTTTTTTCTTGTAATTGCGTCATCATTAGCATTTGACTGTGTGGGTTGACATTATAATTTACTTGTATTTTTTTATTTTGTGCTTTTATCATCTATTTCATAAAAATCATGGATCTTCTCAAAATTTATTTAAAACACAGTTATTACTTCAGTAGATGTTCAATAGTTCATCCATGTCTCTTTTTAAAATGAATTTTTCAAACTATTTTTTAATCAAAGGCTCCAACTTGAATGAGATTGCCATAATTTTTAATCATAATAGATTTTTATAGGCTAAAAGTTTATTTAAAAAATTTGCACTTTCATAATTTGCTTGTCGGCCTCAAACAACAAGAATTTAATTCTGATGTATTTGAATGTTATTAAATTTATTTTAAAATAAACATATTATGTATATTTGAATTTCTCACACAATGCTAAAGTAATAACCTCTATTTTTGCTTTTACTATGTTAAAATAATTTATAATATTTATTTCAAAATAATTCTAATTATTTAAATTTTATAATAATCAATTTTTATTCTATTGTTTGGACGTCATATTTCCACATCTATTGCTTTTTTTTTTTGCTTCCGTCATCGTCATAATTGAACATCCGGACGTAAAGTTACGTCCGGCATTTGCGCATAATAATTTCTCTGTTATGGAAACTTTTATTACGTCCTCTGACCGGACATAGCTCTACGTTCGGTCAGAGGATTGTTACTCGGTTTTTTGCTCGGTATTTGGTCGGTATTGTTTGATAATAATGAGGAATATCGCTCTGTAAAGATTAATATTGAGTAATCCAAAAACAAAACTCGGTATTTTTTGGGATTACTCAGTATTGCTCGATATTGCTTGGTATTATTCGGTATTTTGTCTTCACATAATGGTTTTTCTCGTTATTGTTGGTATTGCTCGGTATTTCTCGTTTTGTGCCTGCGATCTTAGTGCCAGCCGAACGTAGCTCTACGTACGTTCACCAAACCAAATAAAAGTTCCCGTTATGGGGAGTTTTTCAAGATTTCTTTTTGTCTTATATAAATGGTATAGATATTAAATGCACTCTCATTTTAGCATAAAATTAATAAGATATATTATAACAATCACACTTGCAATTACATTATATATATTTCAGATAAAATATTAACCATTTTTATCAATGCTTTGAAAACCGGACCGGACCGGCCGGTTCAACCGGTTCAACCGCGAACCGGCCGGCCGGCCGCCGGTTACGGTTCAAATAAAAACCGGTCCCGCACCAAACCGTGAATGAACCGCCCGAACCGGCGGTTCGACCGCGAAACCGCTGAACCGGCACCGGTTTTTGATAACCGGCCGGTTTGGCTAAGATGCGGCTTAGTAAAATCCAACGGCCAGGATTAAAGAGGCGGAAGCTTATACGCGACTTCAGAGGGAAAAATAAAAAAAAAAAAACCCTCGTTCCGTCGTTCGCTCGTCTCCTTCTCCTTCCCCGACCGCGTGCGAAGCTCCGAAGCGACGAAGCGTCGAAGCCACAGGCATTTCCTGCAGGCCATCTCGTTCGTGAAGCAAGAAAGCAAAAATATTTTCCTGCATGCCATCTCATTCACAAAGTGAAAATGACCGAACATTAGGGCATTACCTCCTTCAATCGTTAGGTTTGTTTCAATGTTTCAGATTATGAAATTTTACTCTCTTTTTTTTTTTTGAAAAAATAAAAAAACATGTTGATTTCTCTGATTTTTAGAATTGTTCAAATGTTTTTCCAATTCTAAACTTCTTCAAACGTTTAGGTTTGTATAGAATCCAAAATTTTTTTTTTTAAACATGTTGATTTAAGTTTGTATGCTGAATTGCTGATGCCGTGAATGAGATTATAAGCAGGAAACCATAAGATAAAAAACTTCTTCCCGGTTTGTATGCTCATGCCGTGAATGAGATGAGCAGGAAAACATCCGAAAAAAATTTTGCATAAACAATTTTTTGTAGCTTAATTTTGGTTTAATTAAGTAATTAACTATTCAGCTTGTTTAGTTGTTTTTTAATTTGTTGATTAGAGAGTTGTTTGGTTTGACCCTCATAGTTATGTTGTCTAGGGTAAGAGACTAACTGATGTGAAACAGTGATGGTTAACAAGAATTGCATTAAGGAAATAAGATAAACTTCTTCCCCTGAGATTGCATTTTCTTATTGGTTTAGTGATTCACTTTTGTTTTATACATTTATATTCAAATTATCTTCAATTTTTGTTATATATTTATAAATAATTGTGTCATTATTATAATATTTAAATATAATAAATATTTATTACGTCATCCGGTTCGACCCCGGTTCGACCCCGGTCGAACCATCAAACCTCTAACCCCTTCTTCTTCCGGTTCATTGACCGGTCCGGTTTTAAAAGCCTTGATTTTTATAAACAAATAATTGTTTTAAAAAAAAATATACTGAATCAACAATAATATCGGATCAATTACATGAATCCTTTTTCGCCATAGTGTTTTGTTAAAAGTCAAATTCTCATTTAAATCTAATAAAGAAATATCATTTTTAATATTTTCTAATCTAGATCTATCTCGACCTAAAATAGTATCGACCTAAGTTAGAATGGATCAAACTTAGACCCCAGAAAAACCTTTAATTTTCATTTTTGAGTTGAAGCTTTCTCCTACAAAAATGTACTTGATAGTCTCTATCTCTACTGATCTAACTTTTTTTCGGTTTTTGTTCATATTTGTTGATGCCACCAAAATATTAGGAACCCTAAACCCTAAACTAGAATTAACTAATCTGTGGCAATGAAATAACAACTATGCTTTCACTTGCAACCAAAATAGTTCAAATTGTTAGAGAAACTTTTATTACGTCCTCTGACTGGACGTAGATTTACGTTCGGTCAAAGGATTTTTACTCTATTTTTGCTCGGTATTTGGTCGGTATTGTTAGGTATTGTTTGATAATAACGAGGAATACCACTCTGGGAAGACCAATACCGAGTAATACCGAGCAATACCGAGTATTATCAAAAAATACCAAGTTTTTCTAGAAAAAACTCGGTATTTTTTGGTATTATTCGGTATTGCTCGGTATTACTCGGTATTTTGTCTTCACATAATGATATTTCTCGTTATTATTGGTATTGCTCGATATTTGCTCGGTATTTCTCGTTTTGTGCTTGCGATCTTAGTGCCGGCCGAACGTAGCTCTACGTATGTTCACCGATCCAAATAAAAGTTCTCGTTAGAGATGACAACAGAAACCTTTTAAGAAAGAGCAAGTAAAAAGCTTAGTGCAGATTTCAGAAATGTTTTGCTTGCTATTTTTTAAAGTAATTTTTTTATCAATTGTACGTAAAAGCTGTTAAAAATGCAATAAAAAAAAAATCAACTCAAATAAAGTCAAAATGAAGACTTGAGCTACATACAAACGGGGAGCACTCAAAATTCAGTTTCTTGAGACTTGACAGCAAGTCCTCTGACAATATGCCTGCACTGATACCTACAATAATAAGAAACTATATGTGTGAGATCATCTATCATAACAAAAGAACTTCTTTAGCAGTTTCAAACAAGCTTAAGTATAAAGCGAAAGTGCTAAAGGTTAGGAGTGTCAATAATGACCCGATCCGTTACTTCGATCCGAAGATTTTGACTATAGGTTAACATTAGGATTGGGTTTTCAATCCTTTTATAGGTTGGATTCAGGTCACTAGCAGGTTCATTTCGGATTTGGATTTGGATAGACTAAATTTTGGGTCGGAGCCAAAGCCAACCCATCAACACCCCTACACAGGATGCATTTTCTATAAAAAAAGTTGCCATTCGGAAAGGAAAGTTTTATTTTCTTTTGAATGGCAAATCATCTGCACCGTGTAGGGGTGTAAGTGGCTAGAGCACGACTCGTTTATGGGCTCGCAAGCCGAGTTTATCGAGCTCACAAGTCGAGGTCGAGCTCGACTTCAAGCTTGTTTAATAAACGAGCTCAAGTTCAAGCTTCAGCCGACTCGACTCGTGAGCTTGCGAGGCGGCTCGAATAAAAATTAATATTTTTAAAAATAATTTATTTATTTATTAAATTTAAATATTAAAAATTTAATAAAACTACCTAATTTTTATTTAAATGTTAAATATTTCAATTTTTTTCTAAATTTTGATTAAGTTAAAAATTCCCACTACATTTTAAAATTTCCACCCATAGCTAGCGAGCGGGCATGAGCTCATTTACAGTGAGACGAGCTTGAACTCGAGCTCTCCTGTCGAGCTCGACTCAAGCATGAGCTCGCCTGTCGAGCTCGACTCAAGCTCGCTTTCCAACTGACGAGCCGAGCTCGTTAAAGACCTAAACTCGACTCGTTTACACCCCTAACACTGTTATCAGAATTTAATAAAAAAATAAATAAAAGTGTCATTCGAATAACAAATTACCATATCATATCACTCACAGCCGTATCAGTTGATTTACTGGGATTAGTTTGGTCTGGGTTGCAATGCAAATTATTCACGGTTTGATCTCCAAACTTATACTTAATATGCAACTTGATTGGCAGCACCTGTAAAAAATTTAAAGCACAGAGAGCAAATACATAAGCATGAAACAGTTCCAGTCACAACAAACCTTGTCTCAATGTTGAAACCTGATACCTTTTTGTTGTATCTGAAATCACGCTTGGGCAAGAAATGCAATGGCGATTTGAAGGAACAGGGAGATTTAATCATCAGAAACAGCTTAGTTGGACCTACAAAACAACTTAGTTTAGCGCCCAGCTTCGAGAGATTATTCTGTGCAAACACCGGACGGAGAGAACCATCTAGTTTTTCTCTCTGTCTACAGCAAAGGCGTAGTCAAAATGCAGTTACTGTAGCAGCTGCGCTGTAACTGCGCTTTTACTGTAGGAAAAAAAAAACAGACGGTTCTCTTCGTCCGATGTCCGCAGACAATAAAAAATCCCCAGCTTCAGTTACACTTTTGTAGGAAACCATGACTAATTTTAGCAAAAACAAACCTGAAAAAGAAGAACTTCCTGCACCATTGGATAGCAATGCTCGAACAGCCTGTTAACGAAAAACAAGTCATCAATATAAAAATAAGCTCCAAATAAGGAGAAATTATTAGATGCAGACAAAGTAGGTAGCACATCATACCAATAATGCGAATGATCGTACTACAATTTTTTTAGGTCAAAACAAGTAAAAAAGTATAAATTATAATACAATGTCCGCACCCAATAATTTCTCACCACTTAAAAATGATGAATATCAATGAGAGAACCTTTCTTGAAAGAATTTCTGCTACTTTACTTTTAGCATTGTGATTTTCACTGTCAGAAATAATCTTGAAATGA